>JARVJN010000362.1:20129944-20142075 GCA_031763805.1 Argolebias nigripinnis
CATACAGTATATATACCACACTGTTTTGGTTTAACATTGGAAAGAACAATATCTTATCCACAATTTCATGCAAGACCACAAAAAGTTCAAACATGGGTTATGAACGACTCTCAGCTGCTACCACTAAATTTTGGCATAATATTTGTTAAACTGAATGTAATATAGCCATTTGTGTTTTAGATCATGTTGATTAGCTGCTGTGGCCATCTTAAATTGGATTGACTCCAAACGTTAATCATTTCCAATCATTATTTTTGGACAGTTTCATTCAAATATATTATCTGGTTCATAAGTTATTTTGCTAACAGACAAACAGCATTGATGTATGGGTGTATCTCACCTCTGGCTCAATAGTAAACTGGCACTAGTTCCCCATGACCTAGAGAGGAAAGAGCAGGTAAAGAAAACAGATGTCTGGAATGGCTCTCAGCTACAACCACGTCAAATGTTATCATAAAGCTGTAAAATTGGCCTAATTAAAGACTTTTAAAGGTCAATTAGCTGTGGTGGCCATCTTGAATCGGAATGACTCTAAACGTTAATACATCCAAATATTTTTTTTCCTTAAAGTTTAATTAAAATTTGTTCTGATATTTTCAAAACATTAAAAAACATTGTCATCAACCTTCATCATTTAGTGGTAAATGATAAATAATTTTATTACAGCCAAAATGATGCATGCAGATGCTCATACTGCTGTGGTTTTAATGATCAAAGATGGAAATGCACCCAGTAAACTTGACGTTGGGGTATTTTTCATGGGACGCGCAACTTGTTGCTACGT
Organism: Argolebias nigripinnis; assembly: GCA_031763805.1. Lineage (NCBI taxonomy): Eukaryota > Metazoa > Chordata > Actinopteri > Cyprinodontiformes > Rivulidae > Argolebias > Argolebias nigripinnis. The sequence goes on from JARVJN010000362.1 coordinate 20,130,729, forward strand.
GAGAATGATAATATTCAGGTTGAAAAGATACGGTGTGTCCGTGTGCGTGCAGTGGGGTGGGTATGTGGGACACTCTTTTGTGTGTTTACAGTGGCTAATATTTAACAACTGTACAAGCAGCCATCTGTGAGACATCTACTGGTTGTAAACAGTATTTTCAACGCATCTCAAAATGCTGACCTCTCACGGGAACACGTTATTACACTTCCATATGAGTCTGAGCAGGCTGCGGTTGTTGCCATGGTGTTGATAAGATGATTCATGATGTCAGGCTGAGATATAAGGAGATGCAAGGTGAACGAGGGCATCATGGTGCTGCCAGATGGATTTTACCCACAGATTTGGTGTGCTAACCATACAGCACCTGCAGAACAACTATGGGTACTACAGGTTCCTCAGCTTCATGTCGACAGTGGGTGACCCTCGTAGTATTTTCTCGATTTACTTCCCATTCTGGTTCCACCTCGGCCACAATGTTGGCACTGAGATGATATGGGTTCCTGTTATTGGGGACTGATTTAACCTTATCTTCAAACGGTAAGACAACCCCCATGACATTATTTTATTCCTTTATTGTGTGCTTTTGCTCAAATGCTTTATTACTCAGGCTTCTTTCCGGGGACCGACCCTATTGGTGGGTGCAGGAAACTCACCTGTACCACATTTGGAACAGTTTAGTTTAGGTGAGTACGTTTGCAGCACATTTGAGCTAATGCAATCTCAAAACCCTACAAAGTACCTTGTACAAAGTACATAAAAAGTGGTAAACCCTGTGCTTGGTGGTTCTTTTTGCAGGTAGTCCATCTGGTCATGCCATGGACTCGTCGTGTGTGTGGTATGTGATGATCACCTCCACTCTAAACATTGTCTCTGGTGTCCAAAGCTCTCGCAGGTGAAAGTTTATGTTGCATGTGGCACAAATGATTTCTTCAATGCCTGACTAAAAATGTGCATTCGTGCGGGTTTCACTTCTTGAGATCCTTTTTGTGGGCAGTTTTTTTGGATGATTCAGATAAGTGTTTGCATTTTCCGGGTTTATGTTGCAACACATTTCCCCCATCAGGTCATCCTTGGCCTTATCACTGGTATTTTCCACTTTGCTATCATGTTTTGCAATATTTCTGCTGTAACCATGTTTAAGATAATGATCTGTTGTTGTTGGTTTCCTATACAATCTGCAGGAATGCTGGTTGGGAAGGTGTTTGATCACATTCCTTCCATCTATAACGCAAGCATGAAATCGTACCTCCAGGTCAATTGTTTCCTTCTCTCCTTTGCCGTTTGCGTTTATCTGCTCCTAAAGCTCCTGGACTTTGATCCACTGTGGTCAGTTGTTAAAGCCAAGAAGTGGTGTGAAAACCCCGACTGGATCCACTTGGACACCACAGCCTTTGCTGGTCTGTGGAGAAACCTGGGAGCCTTGTTTGGTCTGGGCCGTGCAGTGAACTCTGAAATGCTCGTTCAAAGCTGCAAGGGGAAGAATGGCTCCAAAACAACGTTCAAACTCATGTGCATGGCTGCAAATCTCACATTTCTGCAGCTATATGAATTAATTAAAATGCCCACTCACAAACTGAGACACTGTTCTACATACTGTCGTTTTTTAAAAAGCGCTTCTGTGCCGTTCGGTGTGGTCGCTGTACTTACTCTGTTCATTTGCTGATCAGGGCTGAAAAAAGAAAGGTGTCTTAGATTGATAAAGGCAAGTCATCCTACATTACTTGGTTTGGATGTTGTAAATGTTGTTTGGTTCATGAGCATGAGATATTGAGCATGCATCGGGGTTGTTTGGTTCAGTTTCATGCAAGTTTGATGTGTTGAGTGCTTCCCTGTGTTGAAAGTGTTACTTTCAAAGTAAAATTTTGTGTTTTTAAAAGAAAGTGAACTGGATCTGAAGTCAGCTGCAAAGTGCATTATTAGTTTCAGGAGAACCCTGAAACCTGGTAAGGGTAATGTGAGCAATTAAATGCAAAACACATTATAAAGATGGCTCATTTTGAAAAATGAATAAATACAGGGTTACATAAAAAATGACTTTAAAAATCTCTTTCAAAGATGAACATTGGTAGACTTACTGGATCCTTTACATGCACACTGTTTGCCTATTGTGCTTGCATTATATGATCGCTCAGTGGAAAAGTCAGATAATTTTCAGCGAGAACTTAATGAGGTGGAGCAGAGTGTCTCTGATGCAACACGATTAGGCAGATTAATTAAACTCCTGAGCAGAAGCCAATTTCTCCATCTTTTCTCCCAGGCTCTGGTTGCTTAGTATCAGATGTACCTGAAGCCTGTTGCTGAATGATGTAACTGGTCGAAGCGCGTAGGTTCCTCATCAAACAAAGACTGAAGAGACATCCATTAGCCTGGGTACTTTATTATTACTTTGCACCAAGAGGGCAACAATAGAAATCTGGCATTATATATGTTCAGACATGCAACTTTACAAAGCAAAATTTGTCCTTTTTAAAATTTATTTAAATAAATACCTTTGCTTTCTGAAAGAAAATACAGTTTTATTTTTTAAACCATCTGGAATTAAAAAGAACTGAATTCAATGTTCAAATAACAGCTGCAGTGATAATGATGATGATGATCCTTTTCCTCAATAACTTTTAATTGTGTTGCTATTTATTGACAACTTTCCCAAATCCCCACTCGTGTGAACTCAAAATTGCAGATTAAAATACTGTTGTGATGGTGAGCACGAAAGAAAAACTGGCGTCTAAAATCACTCTAATGTTTGAGATGAAAAATATTTCATGCGTCTACTTTTCAAAAGGATTGACGTAGAACGGTATCATTTCTTAATGCAATGCATATTTGTTTTTGTTCATGTTCTTTTTGATGAGCAGAATAAAGTGCAGCCCATCAACTCATGTAACAATTAATTTTCAAACACAAATGATCCCCAAAAATTTTAATAAAGCAGCATGAACAAATAAAATCCAACAAGCATGGGAATAACATTTAAATAAAAAAAATTATTAGACAAATATAAAAAAAAAAACATATGTGGGTAATAAACTTTACCCTTTCAAATAGTTGTAAACAAATAAATAAATGAGCTATAAATGGTTTGATCATAACATGGCTAGACAGAAAGTGTAAAAATATTAATTTTATTCTGGCTCATTATGAATATTGTGTTGATTTTTTTTAAGTGTACATGTTGCGTGGTGCTTAAAACAAGTTCAAAAGTAATACATTAGAAAACCTACGTCTTCTTTTTTATTTTAAGGATGCATTTATATTACTGTACTGTACAAATAGCATTTAAACAAATTTGAAATATTCTACTGTTTATGTACATTTGACTTTCCTTTGTCCACAATAATTGAATTTGCATTTGTCAATAAACGATCAGCTAATAGGAGCTCCCGTTGTGACCAGTTTGTAATAAGCGCCTCTTCTAGCCATGAGTTGCTTGTGCGTGCCTTGTTCTACGACGACGCCCTGCGACATCACCGCGATGATGTCAGCAGACTGAATGGTGGACAGTCGGTGAGCGATGACGATGCAGGTTCGCCCTTTCCTTGCCTCATCCAGAGCAGACTGCACAGTCTGCAGGGAAACAGAACTCTGTCAAGACTGTTCTTCTTGTGCGAGTGAGAGGAGATGAGTTGATTCACATTAGATTTTAATAAACCCTAAAGAAATGAAGATACCTGTTCACTTTCTGTGTCCAGGGCGGAGGTGGCCTCATCTAATAGAAGGATCTTAGGGTTCCTGACAATAGCCCTGGCGATGGCAACTCGTTGTTTCTGTCCTCTGGACATCTGGGACCCCTGGGCACCAACCTGAGTCTCATATTTCTAAAAGAGTTGAAAGCAGCAAAGAAGAAAAGCAAAAGGTTGCACATTTAACAGTTGCTGCAGATTATTTCATGCTGCTGTATTCATTCGTATTCACCATCTGCTCACAAAGACTCATGTTCGTGCTGCTGTTTGGCGTATTGTTTTTGTATTACCGGTAGTGCTTAGTGTTTTATTTTTAGTTCATATCTTGGAGCTTATTACTGTTTTTCTTTTACAATTTATACTTTTGTTGTATGTAACTGGGACCGTGTGTACACAATTTCATTCCACCACATGTACTGCATATGATGCAAATGACAAAACCTTGACCTTGATAATATACTGTGACGTAATGCATCCTGGCACTGTCAATAACTACCATTTTATTAGGGTGACAATAGCTCCAGTCAAGCATTTTCAAACTGGCCAAATGGTTTGGCAAAGCACAGTTTTTACTTCATCCCAACCATTCATCCATCCATCCATCCATCCATCCATTATCCTTACCCGCTTCTTCCTTTTCGGGTCACAGGGGTCACTGGTGCCCATGTTCAGCTATCACTGTGCGAGAGGCAGGGGACACCCTGGACAGCGGGTTCGGATGTTGTCAGTCCATACAATGTGCGTCATTAGCTGTTATAATCCCCATATATTAGCAGAGAAACTGTCCAATCTACCTCCTAGCATGTTTAAAAGAACGTTATCGGCGTTATTATCGCTGTGAGTAGGCAGCGTGTTTCCGTAAACCCGGAAGTGTTGTGTTTTTTGTTTTTTCAACTTATGTAACCGTTTTCCTAAACCTAACCTTAAACCTGACCCAGAGGACCAACCCTAAACCTAACCCTAAACCTAACCCTAAACCTAACCCTAAACCTAACCCTAAACCTAACCCTAAACCCTTGTGCCTAAACCTGACCAAGACCCTAAACCTAACCCAAGACCCTTTACTCTAAACCTAACCACGTAGCTAAAGACGGCGCCTGCTGTCATCGCTTGTAACGGTGAAAACGTACCTTTAAACCTCCTAGGAGGTACAGGAGGGGCAATCTGACCGCTACGTATGGGGATGATAATGGGCAATCTGACCACTACGTATGGTTGATAGCATCCAAAGCGGGTGCCCTGGACAGGTCTCCAGTCCATCACAGGGACACAAAGAGACAAACAACCATTCACTCTCTCACTCACACCTAGAGGCGGTATACCAGTCAGCCTAACATGCATGTTTTTGGTCTGTGGGAGAAAATTGGAGTACCCGGAGAAAACCCATGCATGCAGAGCGAAAATGCAAACCACACTGATGAGAGGCCCCCGGACTGGGATTTGAACCAGGGCAACCTGCTCGCTGAGAGGCAGCAGCTATACCAGTTATGCCACCATGCTGCCCTCACTTCATCCCTCAAATCAGTTAATGCTGATAACCTCAAACAGAGGAGTTGAGTGCAGAACGTTGACAAATCTGGCTTGGAAACATCAACCGCATGGGTCAACCCTCAAAAACGCCCAGAATTTGCGCCAATCACTTTTATTCCAGTAAACAAAAAAATTATGTTGATCATTTTGTTTAACAATGTCAGAGTATGACTGTATGTGTGCTGGAACTACTCTGTTCATGATGTAGAACATCTCAGCTATGCTATGTACTAATGTGCACAAATGACAAATAAAGTACTTTGTAGGCTATATATATACAGTATATATATTTTTAAACCTCCACATTGTAAAGACTCACTCTGCCCACATAGGTACCTATGTTGTAACTTTGAGCATTAGTTGCATTAGCACGCCTCAAAATGTCATAAAAAAATTCTATTTTAAGTGTCAATGTGTTATTGGCATCTCAACAACTTAGTGGTTAGCACTGTTGCCTCACAGCATGAATGTCTGAAGCAATTTGCTGACTCTGCAAGTAAATGTTGTTATTAACTGATTTTTATGTATGTGAATGTTTCTGTTCAGTGCCCTGAGATGACTTCTGTTGTGAATTTGCGCTATATAAATAAACTGAGTTGAACTTAATTCTGGTTGGGCCTGGGGTCATTCTGTAAGAGGGTGGCATGTTAACATTTTTATTTATTCATTTAAAAAAATGTATTTAACCAGTTCACACGTCTTCCACAAAGCCGTTAAAATGGTGATCGTATTCGTCCAGGCTGCAAATCTCCTCCACTGTGTGTAGGCACTCATTGCGTTCATAATGATTAACTATTTAATAATAAAAGTTCAAAGGCAACTTGTCTGCGTTGTGTGTTCTCTTTCTCTATCATGCAAATCAGCAGCATTTCTTCTGGATATATCTTTTGCACATTGCTCAAAATGATCAAAGCCCTTTGTCTGAAAGCCATCGTGATCGTCGCTGTCTAGCGCCCATCCACCATAATGGCGAAAAAGTGGCTTTGTGAACTTTCGGTTGAGACATGTGGGAACTATATGTATACTCAGGCAATTATTAGACCATTAAAGGAACAATAACGAGGCTCAATGGGATTAACCTGTATAAATAAAGGTTGAACGAACAACAAATCAAAAAGCTCTTGAAACCGGTGAGTTGATTAGATCAGACAGGAAATCTGGAAAACTCCAAACAGAATGGAACAGGGAGAATATTAGGAACAGGCCATCCCAAATATCACTAGAGTTTCTCAGATAGTCAAATATTTTTCTCCAAACAATAAACAAGACCCTCAGAGAGAAGCTGGCTCACCTTGAAGCTTAAACACCCAAACACAAAGTATGTATTGTGGTCTAGTTTTCAGGCCTGTAAACTTCCTCTACTCATGGCACAACACCAGAGAAACAGCTCTTCAGTCCAAGACTCATTTTTTTTGTCTACATCTTAAGGTAAAGGACAGGCCTTTTGAGGACACTCATTCATATTTTGGACAGATGAAATAGATGGTTTGAGAAGGGAGGTGAAGGAAGCCATATCTGTCAAACGAGAATAAACCACTTTAAACAGGGGAGAAGGTTTCAACTTTCTAACATTGCAGTGTTGAATCTGATCTCCAATCAGGTTTACACCAATTTGCTCCTCCGTGCATGTGAACAAAACATATCTTGTGAACCAGGCCTACAAAGACTCATACAGTCCTCGCGAAGAAGGGAAGGATGTATGTGAGTTTTTCTGTACAGAGCCCTGAGACGACTTCTGTTGTGATTTGGTGCTTTATAAATACAGTAAACTGAACTGAATTGCTTAGTGTATTATTTCAGCTTAGCTTACATTAGAGTTTTCAAGCTTGGAGTGCCCCATTTTTTTCATTTTGCACTGAGAAAGCCCATTGTATGAAAATAAAAATGTTTCAGTCATCGTTTTTAAAAACTCTTGAGAATCTCAGGTTGTAATATACTGTATGTGAGATTATATTACAAATGTAAAGTGTTTCCACTCACGTCTGGCAGGGTCATCACAAAGTCATGAAGATGGGCTTTCTTTGCAGCCTCCACAACCTCTTCCATGCTGATTTTACGTGTGTTATCTCCATACTGAATATTCTCGGCTACGCTGCAGTCGAATAAAACTGGCTCCTGTGAAACTATACCAATCTGAGATCTCAGGAAGGGCACGCTGACAGCATGAGACGGGCGGCCATCGATCAACTGAAAATAAAAACAGACACGTTTAAAAGACGCAGTTTGGCTTTGACGTATGCTGAGCTGGTTTGTGTTCGTTACATACCACTTGCCCTTCATCTGGATCATAGAACCTTTCCAGCAATTGGACACTGGTGCTTTTCCCACACCCACTGCTCCCAACAAAAGCCAAAGTCTGACCAGGCTTCACAGAAACAAACAGGCCATTCAGCACTTGAACATCTGGCCGCGTTGGGTAGGTGAACTTGCAGTTAAGGAACTCAATTTCCCCTCTGAAGTTCTCCTAAACAGGATCGACAAGGCTCGTGAACAACACCAACGACTTTCGCCAATTTGAGAAGCAGCATGGTAAATTCACCAACCCATTTCTGTCCATCTGAGAGGCTCGTGCTGATTTTTGGAATTCTGTCCAACAGTTTGAAAAGTCGATCAGCAGCAGTTTTGGCTTTGGCGTAATCCGGAGTGAAAGAGGAAGCTCGTCCCAGTGCTGTCCCACTGATCACTATGGCTGAAATCACTCTAGAGAAATGGAAAAATGGTGGTGAGGTTTGGTGATCACCAACATAAGACAAGAGTTTAGCAATAGTTTTGCTAACCTAAAAACCAGCATGTATTGTAAGCCCTCAGCTCTGACCAGGTAGCCTCCATATCTAAAAGACGCGGCATATGCCATGAAGATGACGCACTGAGCGAAACCAAAGCAGACGCCATAGATGTTGGCTCTCTTTTTAGCAGATTGATATGGAAGCTCAAGTTTTTGCTCATATGTTTCCACAAATGAGCTCTCTTTGGCCAACCCTGCAATGGTCCTGATGTTGCTAAGAGCTTCACTAGACACCTTGAAGAAAGATCAACCACAGTCGTCAGATTCAGAGATGAAGTCACAGGTCTACATGGTAAACTAAGTTAGAAGGTTACTTTACCCGACCAGCGGCCTCCATAGCTTTTTTGTCTTCATTTGCAAAACCTGTCAGCATCTTGGCTTGGAACACACCAGACAGCCCGATGAGTGGTAGGAAGCACATGATCACCAGTGTCAACTTCCAGCTGAAGTAGAAGGCAATGATGAATGAGGCTCCTATGCTGGTCAATGAGTTCACAATCATGCCAATCTGAGAACCTGTTGCCTGAAGGAGTTATTTCAGTCATATACAAAGAAACATTGTAATTGAATATCAAAAATATCTATAAGAAATTTCAGTGACGGCCTGAAAGGCTGCAACTCACCCCTTGGACCATGGATGCATCCGTGGCCAGTCTGGTGGTCAAAGCTCCAGGACTGTTTCTGGCGTCATCAAACCAACCGATCTCCTGCTTCAACATGGCATGGAAGCCCACTTTCCTCAGACGGCGGGTCAGCAGCTCCCCAGACTTAGCAAACGCATACCCCTGCAAATAAAGTTTACTCCGTCTATGAGCAAACAAAAAGCTCCGCTCTGCTGCACAGCTTTCAATACCAGAGCAATAAATGTGGTGCTTTTCAAATATCCCACGTTAACGTTACTGTCATAAACCAGTATATCTTGTGGATTTTTATTTTAAATACATGTAAGAGCTTCTATTGAAGTCATAAAACCATACAGAGTCTAAACATATACAAGTAACAAAACACATAATGACATAACTGACTTTTTGAAATGATCCAAAAAATATGTACTTAATGTTTTTATACAAAAGTCAATTCTTAAATGTCAACCGTGAACTATTTTTGGTTATTATTAAAAAAGAAAATAAACACTGTAACTGTTAGATGTTTCTAACAAGGTTGAGTCAGGTCCTCTGGACAGGTTCTTCCTGAGACGTTTCGCCTTTTATCCAAAAGACTTCTTCAGTCTGAGGAGCTGCAACAAACTCAGTCTTATAAGCACCCTCAGCTGAGCAGCAGCTGAGTGATACTCACAATAACAGCACTGTAAGAGGGTGACGGTCGAACCACCCCTGTTTAACGATGGACGGGTTCGCTTCACAAAAATGGCTTCCTTCACTCCTCTCTCCAACCAACATTCATCTTTATCAAGGATGTGCACATCTTCATCCCTGAAAGAGATAGGCCATCAGGGCACTAGCAGTCAGTCATTAGGCTGATGATCCTCCTTTGCATGCAAACTAGTTCTGGATGTCATCAGCAAACTGGTTGATCCACCATGAGAAGGTGCTGCTTATAGGACTGAGTTTGTTGTGGCTCCTCGGACTGATGAAGTTTTTTAGATATACAGTAGACTAAATGTTTCAACAAAGAAGAATCCATCCAGAGGGCCTGACTCAACCTCATTAGATCTATCTACCTGGATTATTGTGCATGCGTCAGTACAATATGAAATATTATTTTGACTTAAAATGAAAGGATTTGACTTTATAGTTTTCTATTAGGGAACTTTACGACTAATCTTCTACTTTTTATAAAATATTTTTGAATTTTTAAGATGATACTGTTGCTTTTGCATTTGCCACTTAACATGAGACAGTTCGTGTACCCAAATCTTTTTATGTATAATTTCCACTATTCTGGACATAACATATTAAAACACAATTCCTTAGACGATAATTAGGTAAACAAAGCCACGGCAAAAGTATGTGGAATGGAAAGTAGCTTTGTGCAGGTTGCAGAACTTGCCAGAGTTCATTCTTTTCTCGTCAATGGAAATTTTTTCCAGCTCACTCGTCCAAAACAAAAGGTGAACACGTGTGTTGAAGTAAGAATCCAGTGGTTATAGGGATTACATACAGAGATACTTTAAGCATGACAGTCAATGTCACGTGAACTCACTTTATTACACAAAGATCTGAAGTTATAGCTTATTTTTTATTTAATGAGTTTCACCTCTACTTCACTCAGCTTAAATTTAGCAAGGTATTTAACTTTTTATAGCAGTTTTTTTTTTCTCCCTAATCTCATTATGTGAATGGAAAGACGAGACTTTTTGGCATTCAAATCTATAAAAAGTAAAATCTATTAAAGTAAATAGCAACCTGCAGGAATTGTGAAAAGAAACTAATCACAGCGACGATGCAAAACAGCACACATATGCTGTTGATCTGCTTCCGCTGCTCATCCAAGTCACGAATGGCAAAAGTCTGTAGAAAAACAGAGTTGTGAAATCAATCAGACAAATAGTTCCTCTGAACAATCTGTTTACCGTGACCAAACAAACAAGCTCTACTCGTCACGCGGAGCATACTGTACAGTCATCCCCGGGAGGAGCTCTTACCCCAAGAATCTGGCTGAACAGGATTGCATAGATGGGGTTAACAGAGACATTGACTGCAGCTCCCAGGGAGCCCAGCAGCATGTAGGGCCATTCAGGCTGGTTGTACTTCAGGATGCGTCGAACCGGAGCAGTTTCCTCCGTTTCGTCTGCATCCTCCTCTGGTGTCTGTGGAAAGATGTGTGTCAAAGTGAGTCTAGTCTGTGAATCAGTACATCACGCAGTAAGAGATCCTCAGTACATCTTCTGGAAGGATGTGCACATCTGAAGGGATCCTGAGGCTGCCTGACAGAGCATCAGGGACAAAGTCGTTGGACAGTTTGCTCACAGATCGTAGTCGACTGGAGCTCCTGCAGGAAGAAGGTTGAACGTGTCAGTCAAGAATCTGTTCTTGGACTAAGCCTGTTCGATCACGCTGCTGTACCTTATGCTAGACCTGCAACTTCCACGCCGAAAACTTTCCACTTTGATATCAAAATCGTCTTCACTTTCACTGATTACATCTGGAAGAGAAAAATAAAATAACTTTTGCAATGTTAAAGTTGTGGAATTTTCCGTCGTGCAAAAGCAAAAGCAAAAGCAACTCTTTCGGGATGTTTTTAAATAATAATAATAATAATAATAATAAATTCAATTTATACCGCACTTTTCATTAATAAAAACCTCAAAGTGATACAACAATAAAACAAGTGATAAAATCAAATAAAAACAATAATGATATCAACTAAGATTAAAAACAGAATCATGTGG
>JARVJN010000362.1:20471620-20485739 GCA_031763805.1 Argolebias nigripinnis
GAAGTAATTAAATCACTGAATCAGGTGTGTTGGAGCAGAGAAACAACTAAAACATGCAGGATGGTGTTCCTCAAGGACCAGAGTATAAATTTTGACTTTGATTTGTGACCTTGACCTTGTATCTGGGGTGATGAAAAGTGTAAGGGTACTCAATCTAGTAAAGATGCATAAGTGTATGAAATTTCATTCAATTATCTAGAGCAGATCAGAAGCTATCTTCTAACTTCTACGTTCTAAATAACTTCTAAGAGTTTATCAAAACTGTCAGGAGAATCAAGTATAAATGGTACAGACGACCATCTCCAGTCTGTGAGAGAAACCCCGTTGCAACATCTACAAACCTTCTGCTGAAATGTTGAAGGACGCCAACCTTACATCCATCTTTTATTAGAAAACCCGGAAGTGACTCAGGACTTACTTTTTAAAGTCAAATCAAATTTCATTTATTTGGGCAGCAGAAACTTTTGGTGGTGTTACATGGAAATGTTTATCATCTGCAGTGTTTTATGTAGGAGATATGACTGGTTAAGGACACTCAGGTTCGGGGAGAAACTTCAGAACTCAGATAGAATGGACGTCAATGAGAGTTTGGGTGTGAGCACCCTAAAATCAGAGGGGACAGAGGGAAAAAAAAAACTTTCAAAATAATGAGAAGGGCTGGAGCACACTAATCAAAATATTTGCTTTTATTAAAGACATAACCAGTATAACCTGTTGGTTTGCACATTAAAAGCTAAAATATTAGTATATTTCAATTCAATTCAGTTTATTTATATAGCGCCAAGTCATATCAGACATTATCTCAGGGCACTAATCAGCATAGCAATTAAAATTTCCCCGATGCTGTTTAATAACATTACCTAATAGAAGCATATACAGTATAAAGAGTATTGGTCCAAGCACTAAACCTTGAGGAACTCCATGACTAACTTTGGTGTAAGAATTTACATTTATAATAGGGTATAAGACTTGGACCTCCCAAAGTCCAAGTTTAAATGACAGGAAACACAAAAATATAACAGCTTCGGTTATAAACCAGTTTAATCTGGATTAATTCATAATCTCTGGTCAGTTGCTCATGTTTGGGTGTGTGTATGCTGTGGATTACAGGAAGCCTGGCAGGAGCAGCACTTCCCTTTGATTTCATGTTAGTGTTAAATGTAGTCAGCAGGTTGAAACAGAAGCAGAGCTTTGAGGTTCATTTCTACAGAAACACATTTTTTGTTAGCTTCATTAGAACGTTGCATGAACTGTATGAAGTGTTTGAGTAGATTTAGTTTTGAATCATCTTTCAGGAATTCGGCAATTTTCTTACACTGTCAGAAAGTTTGTTGAAAAGTTTAGTTATATATTTTCTTAATGACCTGTAAATTTCCCGGCTTGTTTCGGTTAAATCAGTAAAACGTTGGTGTGGATTCATTCCCAGCCTCTTTAAATAAATCGGCTAATCAGGAATCTGTCGGCTTCCTGTGCAGCATCGAGGAGGAGGCCGGCGGGTTTTATTTGTGGATCCAAACAAGCTCCTAAAAATACACAGTACAAGGCTACAACTATTTTTGCTGCACACATGGAGGCTGATTGCTTCAGCTGCTGCTCCGATGTGAAACACATGACGACGAGCTTCAAACATCCAGGAGGACGGAACCGCTCAAGAGATTCTTACTGTAAATTTAAAATCACTTTTATTTCTTCACTAGATAAATTGTGTTTCCTGTGAAAATGCAGTGTGAATGCTTACAGCTGAAGGACTTGCTGAAAAACAGCTGAAATTAGCTATAAAACATGTTGAAATGTAGCTGAAATGGAAGAACAAGCCAAAGTTAGCAGAAGAAAGCAGAAAGAACATATATTTGCTGGATCAGGTTTAAATAAGCAGAAGTGAGCACAAAAATTGCTGAAGAATAGCTGAAAAGACTGAAAGAAGCTTAAACGACCAGAAGGAAGTGGAAGGAGAAGAAATTAGCACCAAAAAAAACATGGAGATCAGTTGATAAAACTAAATTTAGCACAAAAACGCTAAATAGTAGCTGAAACAGCAGAAAAAGCTGAAACTAGCAGAAAAGGCTGAAAGGAGCATGATAAGCTGAAATTAGCAGAAAGAAGTTACTTGGGTGAAAATAACAGAAATGACCGTGAAAAACTTGAATTTATTTGAAAACAGCTGAAATTAGAAAAAAAGATAAATAAATAAATGAAAATGTAGAACAAGCTTAAATTAGTAGAAGCAGAAAGAACGCGTTTGCTGAAAGCAGCAGAAATTAGCACAAAAAAGTGGAAATTATCTGAAATAAGTAACAAAACTACAACAAAAACTGCTGAAAAGTGGCTAGAAAAGCAGAAAGATGCTTAAATTACCAGAAGTGGAGAGAGCACATTTGCTGAATTACGCTGAAAAAAGTTTAAATGCGTGCAAACAAATGTGGAGTCAAAAAAGCTAAAATTAGCATAGAAGCAGCTAAATAGTAACTGAAATAGACAAAGCTGAAATTGCATAAATGGGCTGTAAGGAGCATAACGAGCTGAAATTAGCAGAAAACAATTAGAAGATGCACAAAATGTTTTAGTTAGCTGAAATAATCTAAAAGGATCACAAAACAGCTGAAACAAATAGCTGAAAGTAGCTGAAAAAAGTTTAAATTTGCACAAGGAAGCTGAAAGAAGCTGAAGAAGCTGAACAGCTAATTTCAGCTGAATGGTGAACGCGTCTAAAGATTTGAAGGCTGTAAAATGAGCTCAATTCATTTTCTCTGAGGGGAAAGAAAAAAAAGTCAGAAAAGGCTAAATATTTCAAAAAGCTAACGTTGCACCAACACCAAAAGTCAGCGCACCCTTCCCCTGAAAGAGCTGAACGTTTTGATTTATGATTTGTTGAAATAGCACAAAAATAGTGGAACGAGAAAGATGCAGAGAAACGTACGGAAGAAAAGTGGATCACAATAGAGTGAAAGCTTCAGAAGCGTTCACACAGCTAGTCCTCTGTGTAAAAGAATCCCTTCTGAATCTAAACATTTCTGACTTTAATAGATCCGACCCATTCAGTCCAAATCTAAAACCAGGTTTTACTCTGAGCTTCAGCTGCTCCGGCAGTCAAAGGGTTAATGCAGACTTTGTTTTGATGTTCAGAGCCTGTGGCGAGCATGGCCAGTCCGCCGACATGTCTGAACCAGATGGAAGGCGGCGCCCGCTCCTCTTTCATCTGCAGGCGCTCGAGTATGTAAACAAAGCGAGCAGCGTAGTGAGCACCTGGAGATCTATTTAATCAGAGAGACATGTCCACCGAGTTACTGTGTCAGCGTAGCGTCTATAGAAATATCACACAAATACATGTCACATTTTCTTTGTCCGAAAGGCATAAACCAGTTTAGTTACAATAAATAAATAAGATATTTTACTCACATTTAGATGAAAATGTGCTTTATATCAGTTGAAAACATATAAAAGTCAAAAATGTTAACTGAAAATGTGAGCTTTCTCTCAGATAGTTTTATTTTTAAGGGCTTTTAGGCACAGTTATAATTTTATGAGTGAAATTGACAATTTTCACGACATTCGTGACTCCATTAATTAAATGTTTTATGTCTGTGCTGCATATTTTTATTCATGTTTTTACAAGTTGAATTTTAGCAGCATTATCTGCTGCTGAATAAATCTTTGATCTAATTTATTTAAAAAAATGTTTTTAACATAAACATTTTGCTTTAGTGCAGGTAAATATCAAACTTTTAAAGGTTTTATTTCATGATTTGTCTTCTGCAAGTTTGCCAAATGACAAATGTTAATAATGTAGGGTTTTTAAACAAAAAAGAAAAACTACAGGTGCACCGATTGCAGTTTTCTGGTTGACCACCAATTTCTAAAAAGTCTGACCTGCCGATTCCAATTTTGGTTGATACCGATGTTGTTTTATAAGCGACACGGTCAGGTGTTATGAGGTCACAACGCACCTTCAATTTTCTAATATTATTGTATTGAAAAAATACCCTTGAACAATATCCTAGAAACAATACAAACTGGTTTTAACTGGTTGTCAGGTAGTGCTCTGAAATATAAATGAAGTTTGGACTGTTGTTAAAACTACAAAAAAATCTGCAAAATTGGTTTCTCATGTCAGTATCGGCCAATTGCTGATCTCCCAAAAATTAAGGAAATCAGGGCCGATAAATCGGCTGGACGACTTATCGGTGCACCCCTAGAAAAAAATGTAATTACAAACAGGATCAAGCCTTTGTACAAAATCATAATGATCATTATGTAATAATATAGGGAGGGGTCAGTTTACTGACTTACCTATATTTTAGATGTAAATTTGAGGAAATTTTCACCTGACACAATTTATCATCAATATTCATGGGTTCTCTCTTTTTCAGTTTAGTACCAATAATTCTGTTACTTGGTGATGAGATGTAAAGACATGAAACGTCAATTTATGAACTTAATCATTTAATTAACAAATCATTAAATTACATCACAACATATGTACATGATCGATCAGTTTCCTTTAAACATGGGAACAACAGGACAAGTCATGGGTGTTATTAACTTATACTCTGCTGGCATTTAACTTAAGTTTTGGCTTAAGAAATAAAGTTTAAGAGTAGGAGGAAGAGAAAATGGAGGATGAAATAAAATGGAGTCAGGAGGTTATCCTGAGAGTGTGTGCTGTAAACCAGAGGTCGCATACTTTCTGGCAGACGCTCGCTGGCCATCGGTCCACTTGGCAAAACATCTAATGACTTGTTACCTTCAAAGATGATCAATCTTCTCCGGTCCAGCTGTCCGTGTTCACCGTTTTCAGTGTCTCCTGACGTCCGCGTTAATCAGACCAGAAAAATGGGTTTCCTGGTTGGTCTTTCAGAATTAAATTTTCCTTGGAGGAAAATTCATTCAAACAGAACTTAGAGTTCAGGTGAGTTTACAGCAGTCTTGCTATTAACTCTGCTGTTGGTCCAAGTTCCCCAGCTTAAAGAAAAAGTCATTTCATGTCAACTTCCTCCCAGCAACAGAAGAGAGAAGATAGGAAGTGAAGCTTTAAACTGAGACTTGACCCAGAAAAACTAGTCCTTTCTGATTGGCCGAATGGCATCAGAAGAAGATGTGAGGATGACATCAACACGTTGAAAGGGGGTCAAAAGATTAGTTTATGTCAGAAGGATAAAGTGTTAGTTTCAGATGCCAGCATTTTATGATAAAAACTGATTCATTTGCCTTAACACTTTTAACAAAACACTGTTGACCTGCCGGTTTGATTAAGACAACGTCATTACAGCATCACATATGGAAGCTTATATATGATAATAGCAAAAACAGATATTATTCATCTTGATTATTAAGTAGGACAAAAACAAAACTCTCTTCTGAGGAGATTGATGTCCTGAGCTCAAACTAAAATGAGATAAACAGTGTCACTGAATCTTCACTGCAGGTTTGAGAAGAAAAATGAATAATGATCAACATTTTGAAATAACATTGGATTTCCAACTTGAATTAACAGTTTGAATTAAACAGTCTTTGACTATCAAACATTGGATTCAATAATGCTTATACAAGTAACACAATGTTATTCATTTGATGACATTTGAATTAACAAAAATTAAAAGAAGTCTCTGGATGACTTAATTTGTAATGTTTGATTCAAATTTTTTTTTAAAAAGTAGGAATAACTCCCAAAAAGTTCATTACTGAGAGCTATCTGAGAAGTGTTTCAAAGGTCAAGGTTGTATCACTAAACAAGTTTACTCAGTTTTTCAGATTAAAATACATTTTGAACATTTACGAACAACAAGCCATGCTCAGACCAAAGGTGGCATAATCCATCTATCAGGTTTTCAAATAGTTTTTTTTTTTCTCACTGTAAACTATGGTAAACTAACTGACTCTATACTCAACAATAGACATAAGTACATACATTAATTAAACGTGTCTTAATAACTCAAATGTGTCAAATGTGTTAATAGTTTAAAGTACTCAAATACAACTGCTGTTTTCTTTTCTTGCAGATTGTTTTCAG
Organism: Argolebias nigripinnis; assembly: GCA_031763805.1. Classification (NCBI taxonomy): domain Eukaryota; kingdom Metazoa; phylum Chordata; class Actinopteri; order Cyprinodontiformes; family Rivulidae; genus Argolebias; species Argolebias nigripinnis. The sequence goes on from JARVJN010000362.1 coordinate 20,477,628, forward strand.
CAATAAGGCAACACGACCATACTCTTTACACCCTAATGGGGTTTCCTATACAAAGCAGTCTGAGGGTCTGTCCTACGAAGATGGTTCCAAATACTGGTACAAATATGACAACGAGGTTCAACCCAATACTACTTTCACATATTTATGGAAAGTCAGTTCTACTGTTGGTCCATCATCAGAGGAGTCTCTATGTCGGACTTGGGCATATTACTCAGGTGTCAATCCTGTGAGTACTTACTATTTAAAAAACAACATTCAATGTTAAATAAAGAAATTATAACATGTATGTATTGATGATTTAAAATGTATTCATGTATTTATTTATTTATTTATTTATAGGAAAGAGACATCCATTCAGGCTTAATTGGACCTTTGCTGGTATGTCGGGAAGGCACCCTGCAGAACAACACCCTGCACAGAATGAGGGAGTTTGTGCTTCTTTTCATGACCTTTGATGAGTCACAGAGCTGGTACTACAGCAAGAACTATGAGCTCGTTCAGCGGAAGAGCCGAAGAAGAATTATAGAAACCAACTTCAAGGAGAACTTCAAGTTCCACAGTAACACGTCCTCTTTTTAACTTGTCTTGTTTGAACTTAATCAATAGATGAGAGTCATAAGTAATACAACTTTAACATGAACACTTCCACGCATGCAGTAGTTGTTTTGACACTAATCTGCAAGTTAAGTTGCAATAATTTAAATCTCGACGAACTGATAAAAGAAAAATCCATCAAAAAATATTGTTTGATATCTTTTGTGGTGTTTGTGTAGCTATCAATGGAATAATATACAGCCTTAAGGGCTTGAGGATGTACACCAAACAGCTTGTGCGCTGGCACCTGATCAATATGGGCTCTCCCAAAGACTTTCAAAGTATTCACTTTCATGGACAGACATTCATCCACAAGAAGACCAAAGACTACAGACAAGCTGTCCATCCTCTGTTGCCAGGTAAGAAATCCAAAAAGTGTAATTCAGTCACAAATGTTTTTTTTTGAAGAAACATGCTTCTGTGAGATCATTTTCTACGTGATCAATTCTGTTTATTTACATAGCATCATTAATAGTCTCAGTTATACAAAAGAAAAAGTCCTACTCATAAGTCCATTTCAGATTCACATTCAAATCCAGTTACAGTCAATTCAATTCTTATTATAATCTAATAGATTCTCATAGAGTAGATTATCCTTTCATCCATCCATCCATCCATCCATTATCTTTACCCGCTTCTTCCTTTTCGGGTCACAGGGGTCACTGGTGCTCATATCCAGCTATCATGTGCAAGAGACAGGGGACACCCTGGACAGGTCTCAAGCCCTTCACAGGGATACATAGAGACAACAACATTCACTCTCTCACTCACACCTAGGGACAATTTAGTGTTACCAAACAGACTAACATACCAGTACATGTTTTTGGTCTGGGAAACTGGAGTAACTGGAGAGAACCCACACATGCATGGAGAAAACATGCAAACTCCACCCAGAAAGGCCCTGGCTGGGATTTAAACTAGCAACCTTCTCGCTGAGAGGCAACAGCTCTACCAACTGAGCCACCGTTCCACCCAGTAGATTATGAAAGGTCAATTAGTAAATGTTCTCTATCTAAGGAAGTCAGTAGATTGTGTTGAATCTTCACTTTGGAACAATCCCCCATCTTAAGCAGCACACTGGTGACAGTGGACAGGAAAAACTCCCTTTGAAAAGAAAGAAACTACCAACAGAAGTACTGTAGACTTAGGATGAGCGATCATCTGCTTCAACTGACTTCGATTTGAGAAGACAGGAAAAAGACAAACAAGTGATTCTGTATTAATTTCTTGGGAAAGAAAATATGGAAAGAATTCCTAGATGTGTCCTAACTGGTTCTCTTCATTGTTTTTCATTCATGCAAAGAGGTAGCTGAACATGAAAGTGTTTGTCCATGCAGCTTATTTAAACATTTTCACACTTATAATTTCCTATTGTAAAGATCTTAATTTTGTATGAAAATATAACTAATGTGAAACAGTCTGAGATTAAAGTGATATCTGTCTAGTTTGACTTTTTTCTTGTCCCATTCTGAATCTCACTCCGCTGCTGTAGGTGGCAGTGTGCTGTGTCCGCTAACTAAAACTACAACTGTGTTGGATGGTTGCTCTTACAAACAATAACAAGTATTACTGTAGAAGTGATGCTAGCACACCAAAATTCATGCTCAATAATCCAGGTATAAAAATACAGTGTTTAGTCAGGTCCTCTGGATGATTTCTTTTTTGTGCTGTGACGTTTCGTCCGTCATCCAATGGACTTCCTCAGTCTATGAAACACCATACAAATCTGATTCTCCACCAACAGCATATTCCAAAGTGCTAAAAAAAATCAGTTATATTGGTGCTAAGATGGCCTCTGGGGCACGCCCTCTCCTCCAGGGCCTGCCCTCTCCCTCGTCGACAGTCATGGCAAAGTGGTTCAAAACACCAAAGTTCATGTTCAATAATCCAGGTATAAAATCCAAATATGTTCAGTCAGCAAATATAAGCACATTTACAACACTTCAGCATTGCAGTATTGACACATTTCAGTGTCTAAAATTTTTCAATACAGTAGACATTGATGAAAATGCAACATAACTGAAATACGTTAAAGGTTCCTGAGAAAATGTTCTGTGTGATGAAATTCCAGCATTGTTTCAGTCAAAATGCATGTAAGCAAGTTGATCCTGAGCTTTCTTGATGTATTTTCAGCATCAAGCTAGTTGACACATTATGTTGTTGTTTTTTCCAGGAAGCTTTGCAACATTGGAGATGTATCCATCCAAACCTGGCCTCTGGCAGCTGGAGACTGAAGTTGGTTTACCCCAACAAAAGGGCATGCAGACCCTCTTTCTGGTTCTTGATAATGGTGCAAACAAATTACAGTCACGTCAATTTATTCAAAGGCAAATTAAAAATTAAGTATTGCCCCAAGTTTTTATGCAGTATAAAAGTAAACTGACTCTAAATCCTTACTTTCTGGCGCTCTTTCAAAATCCTGATAATTTAACAAAACTTTTGCTTAAGACAATAGATAACTGAAATTTTGCTTTTCCTTTTTGTCTTGTCATTATGCTGACATGCTGTTCCATTACTGAAATATTTTTGTGTATTTTCAAGACTGCTATCATCCACTGGGTCTTGAAGCAGGTAGTGTGAAGAACAAACAAATCACTGCTATCAACACCAGAGGTAATCACACGTACTGTTTGCATTATCAATTTATCTTACAGATGAACTTTTTAGTTATATTACAAGATTTGTTAAATGTGTGCAGTAAATTTGTCTAAACTAAAATTATTTAAACCTAGCTTTCTTAGAAGGGATGCATATTGTCTGCTGCCTTTTGTGTCTGAGTTTTAAACTGTACTTATTTTTACATTAAGTTTTTCAAAAGAAAAAAGGTTAAATCATGTCCTCTGGACAGTTTCCTTTTGGGAGAAAATGGTTCATCTTTCATCTGAAAGACTTCATCAGTCTGAGGCCTGCCAAACTAAGACCATCTTATAAACAGCACCTTATTGATGTGTTTCAAACCAGTCTGCTGTGGAGTTCACAGAAACCAGTGGTGGAGAAAGTACTCAAACGCTATACATAAGTAAAAGTACAAATAAACAGACAAAAAAATGTACTCTAGTAAAAGTAGAAGTACCATATTAATGTTTTTACTTAAGTAAAAGTAAATTAGTACTTGCTTTTAAAAATACTTAAAGTATTAAAGTAAAAGTACTTGCTGAATGTTTTACCTAATGCAATAGTCTACACTATAATTAAGTGAGCCTACCGTATATATATTTTCTGTAATACATTGATAGTGTTGATTCATTTTAATGAACAATGCTGCAGATAATACATGTTTTTATTGTGTTTACTCTGTGACACAGTTCACACTTGGACTTGTGATTCTGTGCATCAGAATTTCAGGGATGACCTGCAGAGTTAAATGTCATTAAGCAAAATAAGAAAGAGGAATGATTATACTCTTTGAAAGTTTTTATTGAACACAAAGTAAAACCAATATGTCATTTTAACTGCAGTAAACACATTGAAGTAAAAGTTGTCTGCCTGAAAAAAAAGCATTAGAACTAACAAAGGAACAGACACTGATCATTCAACTCCAGTTTGTCATCAAGTTAAAATACGGTCTGGTCAACCTTGTAATGGATCAATAGTGAACAATATTTTAACTTCCTGACACTATTTTCAAAACTTGGATCCGAGTGTTGAGACATTTGGAGACATCTCATCTCATGAACTCACACATTTTAATATTGCAGCAAGAATTTTTTGTTCAAGTTCAGAAGAAGTTGGTTTTCAGTTTTTGAGTCCAGTCTGGATCTTTTGGGAGAGAGAATCTGTCCTGCAGAACTGAACAGTCTTTCAATAATATTTCAATAGTCTTTCAATAATCTTTTAATAATATTTCAATAAGGCCACAGGTGGCACATATCTTCTGACTCTCCGTGGTGGAATCCATTTTGGGTGTTAGTGGTGCTGTGGGTGCTCCCAGCTCAATGACGTATACACTAGAATATACGTTATTGGCTCAGCTCTTCTTGGTGTGTGTGTGTGTGTGTGTGGGGGGTCCTAACATTACCTGTCCACTTTGCAGTGATTCAATGGACCAACCCCCCTCTCACCATCAGTTACTTTCAAACTAATGAACAAATAAATAAAAGACAACATGAATGTAGTTTGTCACACAACGTATTATAGAGATGTAGTGTTGTAGAAAGTACAGATACTTCATGTAAAATGTAGTGTCAAAGTCAAAAGTACCCACATTTAACTCTACTTAAGTAAAGTACAGATACAAGATAATTGAGGACAGTAACAACAAGGTACTTGTTACATCCCACCACTGATTGTCCTACAGCTGCTTTTAAGACTGGAAATAACAGAATGTGCTAACCTCAGAAATATCTGTTCTCCCGTCAGCTCGAGTCTTCAGATCCTCACCGCAGTTTGGCGTAACTCTGGTGACCTACGAACTCTTACAAAGATTTTTCTACGTTGACTTTGGAGGACAGTAAGTACTTCAGCTGCATAAATTAAAAAACAAACCTCTCCTTGCGTCACGTAAAACGCTCGACTCTTTCCTCAGCCGACCTGCTGGTTCTGAGCCCGTTCCCAAACCCGCGGTGAAGGACTACCCGTCTGTGACCGCCGACCACGTGGGCGGTTACCGTCTGGCTGCTGCAACCTTCGCTGGCGTGGAGAGGAAGTTTGGCTTGCACCTGCCCGATTTCAAATCAGCGGAATCCAAAACTGTACCTCAGGCCTCATAAACGAGTCGACCTTGAGGGCTGCACGTTTCAATTTCATGTGTTTGACTGGTTGTCCTTTAAATGCTGCATGGGTGTAGCTTTTATCACCATCTTTGCAGTGCTTGCACACTTTGACCTTACGCATTGTACTTCTCAACAGAGGGACGCTATGGCTCAGCAAATGATTGTTGCCGCTTCGTTTCTGGTGTGACAGCTTTGGTGCACGTGCCAGCTACCTTTTAAGAATCACAGATGTACAGATATTTTCAAAATATTTATTTTGAAATTATAACCAGGGACATTGGGGAATAATTTAAGTGTATTTATTGTATTTTATTGAAATAAATCATTCAAAGTGTTTCTACTGTGAAAAGTACATTCCCAGTTTGGACACGGAGCAGCACACCTTTAGAAATTAACTCCAGCTCCTCTGATTATTATAAAACAAATACAAACTCTGGACATTTCATCGTTCTACAAACGAGTGAGCAGAGAAGACAACTTCAGCTACAGCTGTGAGATACAATCCTGGATGTTTATGGGCGTGACTGTTTAATGAAAAACTTAACAGGAAATAGAAAACGGCTACAGTACGACTGACTTTTAAAAGTTTGTGCAGTGATGCACGTATTTGGCTTGAAAAAACAAAACATTAAGGCTGTCATGCTGTAATATGGAAGGGTAACGTTAAGGCATCTGGTTGAATAGAAAAGAAAACCTTTTTTTTTGTTGTAAATATGGCTTAACGTTAGTGTCTGAGCGAGGTTGGTAGCCCTGATGTCTGAGGAAGACTGGTGATGTTCCAGCTAACTGACAAGGCAGGTGTCTTAAGAAGAATGTTGGACATCAGAGTCTATACTTCTTTCTGATATGATTTCTTTCAGTCATGTTAATACATCTCTCCCTTCCATCGACGCAGAACGGACGTCAAACTGGTCCCTGAAACGTTGCGTCCAGCGGCGCTGAGCTCATGCGGCCAGACGCTGTGCCGCCAGCTCCTCCGCGTCGTCTCTGTTCTCGTTGATCTCCGTCAGCGTGCGAACAAAGCGAGTCCACTCGTCGTTTCGTGGGACGGCGGTTTGCTGTGAAGGAGGGGCGCGACGGAAGCGTGACTCAGTTTGCACGTTAACAGGCGAGGTTCATTCACACCGATAATGGCTAAATAACAGAGCCGGACTGCTCAGAATAGTTATTTAAATCTTTGAGGTGCTCTTTTAAATAATCTCATTAGGGTGAAGTGGCCATGCAGAGTAATTAATCGCTCGTGCCTGCAACAAAGCGCGCACAAGTAATTACACCAAACTGCATTAGCTGTGATGTTTTCTTACCTCTCCAACATCATACACAAGAACTTGCCCGTCAGAGTCCCCCACTGCGATTTCTCTGCCAGAATGAGCCCATCTGACCCTGTTGAGGGCCGGGTTACCCTCTACTGTGACGCTGGCGGTGGGCACCTGAAACAAACAATAACTAAACAAAGCGTACAAAAACAAAAAGAGACATGTGAACTGCAATGTGTAGGAGTTCTGAGTACCTCCGTGTCGTTGTTCAGGTTCCACAGGTCGAGGTGACCGACTCCGTCCACACACGCAAACAGAGCTGGGTGGATGGGAGACCACATGACGTCATACACGTAATCAGAGCTGTCTTCAAACGAGTACAGCGGCTTATTGTTCTGCAGGAGAGGAGAGACACGGCAGCACTGATTTATTCAAATGAACGCATCTTCTCTAGGTTGCTACTCCGTGAGGTTTGCTGTAATGTTTTATTAGACGGAAACAGAAAGACGTGCGTGCATGTGGTAATATACAGCAACCCGGGAGGTTTTAGAGCCTGCGTTAGTTTAACTGAGTTTTCAAATGTTCATTCCAAATATAAATTTTTTTAAATACTATTTTTTTTAACTCACCAATCAGAAAGTTACATTTAATAAAAATGCTTTACATGAGATATCTGCAAAATTATAAATATCAAGTTCATGCATAAAATAAAAACAATCAAAGCTAATAAAATCTGAGCAGAGAACAGTTCACAGCAACTTTCATATTGGAGTCATTCATACATACTGTACACCGTATGAACAAATATCTGACCACACAAGAAAACCATTCCACCAACAAGGACTGGTGTGGAGCTGGTGCACCCTCAGCTCCACACACCTATAACAGCTTCTCTTCAAGATTTCTTCTGAGGTGGTGGGAAGGCTGCTCCCCACAGTCTTCTGTGCAGCTTTAACCACCCTCTGCAGAGCCGTCCTCTCTGCAGTGCAGCTGCCGTGCCACACGGTGATGCAGGTGCAGAGAACACTCTCCAACACGCAGCGACAGAAGCTCCTCAGGACAGAGCTCTCCGCAGCTTCCTAGGAAGTAGAGACGCTGGTGGGCCTTCTTGACCAGACAGGAAGTGTTGGCTCTCCAGGTGAGGTCGCTGGATTAGTCACTTAAGTCAAACGACTAATACACAGTATTGTGTGCACAATTTAGTTCCACCACATGCACCACATGTGGTGTGAACCGACAAATAAACAACCTTGAATCCTTGGATAGATCCAGAGACCTCACTGGAGGTCACTTCTTGGGGGGCTTTTCGTACAATTTCCATTTGTGAGGATTTGTACCCATTTATTTTGTAGAGGATCGAAGACGTCAGACACAAATGTTGGATGAGAAGGTCCAGCTTGCAATCTTGGGCCCAGTTTGTCCTAAAGGTGCTCGATGGGCATCTCATCTCAAACCAGGGTTTTTTGTAGTGGTAAGGGCTTGGGACTTGGGACCCGAAGGACGCGGGTTCGCGCCCCGGCCACTACACACCTTGGGGTGTCTATGAGTGC
>JARVJN010000362.1:20485839-20496567 GCA_031763805.1 Argolebias nigripinnis
AATATATCATTTTGTTTGCTAAAACAAACATAGTTGAATGATACAAGATATTTATGTTGTGTCACTATATGCAAAGTATAAAGATGATGTCACAGACACATTAAGGTCTTTGTTAGTCTAATTCACAGATGAGGCTCCTCTGTGCCCATCAAGTGTGAAAATCATCTGGGAATCAGTCCTAAAGTTGCATTATACGTTTTTTTAAAGTTGAAATCTCAGACCTCCTCCTCTGTTAAGAGAAGGTTTTTCTCTCTTAATATAAACAGCTTCCTTCACCCCTCTCTCAAACCACCTGTGCTCTCGGTCCAAAATGTGCACATCCTGGTGCTCAAAAGAGTGTCCCTTGTCCGTGAGCTGGAGGTGAACAGCTGAGTTTTGCCCTTTGGATGAAGGGCGAAACGTCTTCTGTTACAAATACAGTCTAGTTGTTTCTGTATTGAATGCTTTTTTTTTTACTGGAGATCAGGGTTGTCCCAAGTACCCTGGCTGCAACAATTAACAAGCCTAGCCAAATCTTTACACACACACTAGTAGTAGTTAAGATGGATACCTTGGTGCTCCACAGCTTGACCGTCCAGTCGAATGAAGAGGTAACAAACAGGTGGGAGAAGTCCAGAGGCCCTGCAGCTGTGTGGCAGTGGATTCCTGTGATGGGGCCGTGGTGACCCTCAAACATCTCGTTGATCCCCGCTTTGCTGTAGAGCACACAAATCCAGATGAGGATGGGCCAAAAACACACTTGACAACATCAACCGAGAGCCATAGTTCAATCTGTAAATGCAACAGATGGGAAAAGCTGACCCTCAGCCGAAACATTTAAACATGCAGAAACATTTGAAACAAACATGCTGAAAGGGTACCAGTTAGCGCTGCTGCTTGTGACTGTTTAGGCATGTCATTAAGCATAAAAGAAAGCAACAGGCGCAGATGGACCTCTCCTGGACATGTTCACAGCAATCATTTACTTATATCATGTAATTACCAGCAGGGAGGCAAAAAGTGCTCGTGTCCCTTCAACCACATGTTGCAGGGCTGTTATCCAACTGAGGCTCTGATAATTAATGTAGAGGGGTAAATACTCAGCATGAGTGATGCTTATGCATTATTAACTGCGATGAGAGTATCACACCATTGTAAATGAGGTGGAAAATTATTCCCCCAATTACAGAGGTGATTCCGTTGTGCAGAAACCTAGCAGCTATGCCCTCTCTGTGGACTCTGCGTTTACTACAAGGGTGGCTGACATGTTACCCAATGGCAGCTGCGATTTAAGCCACATTTCTCTGCTGAGGATCTTCCACGAGAGAAGCCCCGGTCTCTCAAACAAGGATGCTGTGGGATGAACTGCAGTTTTAATACTCCTTGGGATAACGTACTGTAAACAAACTGTCTCACCCTGAGAAACATGATGAGCTGAAGGAGAGAAAACAGGGGGGAAAATGATTTGTTTCCCCTGCCTGTGTGCTCTGTTTATATTGAACGACCTTTACAAACACAACTGACAAGCAGAAAAGAAAAACAGGATGACTGGGCAGGGGTAAAAACCTCAAACAGCAGGAGATCAAGTGCTGGGTTTGAGTTGCACTGGGAAGTGAGTGGGCTTTATTTATTTGACACTCAGTCCTAGGTGGGTCTAACAAGTCGCCTCAGTTTCCTGCTGGCGTTTGAGAGGGACGCCGGGGGCTGTGGGTCGCCAACAGACGCACCTTCCATGACGACACGACATGTAGACGGAGCCGTCCTCGCTTCCCACCACAAAGTTGTTGACGTCTCCGAGAGGGAAAGACATGGAGGTGACGGCTACAGCTTTGGACTGCTTGAACACGAGCTCCATGCTGTCCTGCGGCAGGGAGGGAACATGAAATAACATCCGTAACAAGCTCCCGATTCAGGCTTTCTGTTCACACGTCCTGCCAAGCACAACCTATGACAGGTTTTTTTGGGTTTGTTTGTTTTTCTACACATAACTTCAGTTGAACTAGCATTAAAAAATGACTTTAGGCTTCTGGCAGCACAAGCGTAATGACACAGCTGGCAAAAACAATTTCCTTCAGGTTGAAAAATGAGTTGCGTAAGAAAATAAAACATGAAAAAGTTTAGCCAAAATGACATTTAGGATGGATATAAGGGACAGTGTGTGCTATGCATAATAAACATGTCCCCTCTTTTAGAATAGTATACGGTACTTTCATAGCGACAAGTCAAATTTATTCCTTTAATTCTTCAGGAAATGTTACCTGCGGCTGTGACAGCATATCCAGACTCCAGGAGCATATCTTGCCATCCGTAGAGACGCTAATCAGGTTGTTGGCGTTCTGGGTGCCGACTACGTTTACACAATACACCGGGTGCTGCAAGGACAACGAAGGTGACATTTCTCTTGTGTTGAATACAAACCAGACGGAGCCCACTGGTGTTCACAGTACCGTGTGTGCTGCTGCTGACAGCGGGGTCCTCTGTACCGGGGTCCTCTTGTTGCTCCTGTTGTCCCACAGGACAATCTGTCCAGAGTACGTGCCTCCAACGACAATGTTCGGGTGGAACTTCGCAAATGACGTTGACATAACGGCAGACTGTAAGAACGGAGGAAGTGTAAGAAGACGACATCACATTTAATCAATTTTTTGGGGGTTTGTGCCGTTTAGGTTGACAGAACGAAGACAAATATTTCAGTCTACTCCGAGCTTCTGTGTTTCTATGGTAACTATCAGTGAAACAAGCGGATTTTTGATTTTGTGGCAGCACGCAACAGCATCCGTTGGCTAAGTGTAAATACCTGAAACTGACGGGAAAACGTGACTCATACTTGGTGGTTTGATAACTGTGTTACAAACTGATGGAAAAACGAAACGCCTGCTGGGAGCACGCAGAGACGAGGACGTGGTCATTTGTTTTTACTGTTCCAAACGAGCATTCCAGGGTTCTGCCGATGATCCAAGCTGAACAGCTACAGCAGCCATCTCTGCACCAGCCTGCTACCACAACATGTTCCTGTAGTGGCCCAGATTTTTTAACGGAAACCTTTTTATTTATGAAATGCTCCCAAAAAAAAAGGGATTTTTTTTTTGTGTGTGAGAGAAATAAGCCAAGTCTATGTGGTTGCTTTTTTCTATTTAGAAAATGCTTATTTTATCCAGAACTCAGAGCAAATTAGTCTTCCTTCTGCAAACAAAACTACATTGTATTAAATCATCAGTATAGACCAGGGGTCACCAACACTTTTTTCAATAATGTTGCTGTTTTCTCAATAAAGTTTACAACAACCAGACAAAATGTGATCTTACCAGGAGTCCCACATTTACATTCACGTCTACGGACAACAAAATACAGTAGTCCCTCGCTACTTCATGGTTCATTTATCGCAGACTAGCTCTATCGCCGTTTTTCAAAATAAGATAGGACATGACACCGGTACCGGTGTTTTACGTCTAAAGGCTACTTCCCTCTCTTACTGGAGCCGAGACGATCATCTTTGCCAGGTAACGAGTTGTGATTGTTTACGAGCAGATCTGGGTCCAGCGGAGATCGGCCGGAGAGTGTGTTAATTTCTGGTTGCACTGACTTCCATGATAAACTTCTATCTTTATTCCTCAATCTTATTCTCCTAAACTTTTTCTCTTTCTTACCCTCCCTAAGCCAGTAACTTTAAGAAATATGTGCCTACAGATATAAAAGTAATATGTCATCTCATTACTTGTTCTGTTATTCAAAATTGAATCTGTCGACGTTAAGTTTATATGAAAATTGATCAGAACCAATCCTTATAAACATGTTTGATGTAATTTTATGATTCTGTTAAATAAATGGTTCAGTTCTGCTGAACCAACATAAATTAACGTTTCGTGCCTGTTACATCTCTTCTGACCACACAATTTATGTTTAAATCCTTTAAAAAGAGAGAACTCGTTAATATTTGATGATAAGCTTACGTCAGGTGTAACCTGCTCAATTCTTTCATTTGGAGTACTGTACAGTCAGTAAATCTGACCAGTACATATATCATTGGAGACTAATATAAATATCTACTTCCACCAGCTTATTTTTTTTATTTAGTGACACTCTTAAGTTAAGCTTTCGCCCTTAAATAAAATGCAGCAAAACAAGTCTATTATTAAAACTTGAAACAGTAACTAACAGTAATTAAGTAAACTTGGCTTTGCCACAAATTTTTGAGTACCGGTAACTCATTTTTATTGGGAGTAAGGTGGCCTAACACACTTACATCCTCAACTATCACAATAACCATTTATTATGGAGATCTTTGTTGACAAAAGTCATGACAAGCAAATAAATTACTTTTTGAGCCAACATGGAGGCACAAAGAAAACTGCATTCACACTTCTGTTCAGTTTGATTCATCTTAGCAGCATGCCTACGACGACATCCGCTCTGAAGGCAACAACATGTGGTTCTACTCAACTCGTCTTGGTGAAGGAGCCTCGGGGCAAGCATTATAATAAGGCTGAGCAGAGATGGAGCTCAACTGGTCTCCCAGCTAGCTCGTCTGAACACAGAGCCCTTGTTTAGATGCACATGATAACCAGCCCTGCCCCACACACATAATCCTGCTGCAGTGCTTGGACTGCGTTCAGGTCTTGCACCACGGGTCTTCTCCAGAACATGTGTTTGTAGATAAATGTGGTGGTGGAGACGAATGCCAGCTTGGTGAACTCACAGTGTGAAGGTAGGAGGGGTTGTGGGAGCAGAGGAAAGGAATGCTTGGTGATGTTTCATGCATATTGAAGCCAGGGAGGGAGAAAAAGAGAGGCTGGTTTTTGGTACCTGACAGTGGAAGACATACTCTGGAGTAGCTTTCTTGTACTTCATGTTCCAAACTAAAGCCACACCGTCCGGTTCGTGTGGAGCCTCCTCATTGTTGTTGTATGAGGCAACCAGGAGCTCGGGGTACTGTTCGAAAAAACAAAAACAAAATAGCAAATAAATTAAAATCTGATTAATGAATTTTAAGAGGAGGCAGACAAGCCCCTAAAGCTGGGCTGTTCTACGTGGCACTGCCAGCTGCGTTCAAGAATGAGTAATTCTCCCCTTCAAGACTCATTTAAGTTCCTTTGACCTTTTGAGAACTTTACTAATTATTTTAATTTCTTTTCATCATTTTAACTAACTAGGACAGTTCAGCAGGGGCTTGGATGAACACTGGAACAGATTTAAAAAGCTCAATAAAGATATTTTACCATGCAAAACAACTCAAATCCCCATGAAAAACATATTAATTTTATCTGGATATAAACAAACCTTGAATCTGTGTACCCTCGTCATAAGAACTACAAAGGTGTTAGTGTTGCTGTGAGCTAGAAATGCAGTGAACAAAGAGTTGGTGTTCAATCACTGTCACATGTCGTAGCAGAATCAGGAATAAAATGACCTTAGACACCGGAGGAAACAAATCATTACATCTTACAGCTCAGTGACAATTTGTATGGGACAAAACCTACTTTTCCCAAGGGACGTTTGGCTGAAAGAAACACTGTCAAACTCAAGTAGCATAACAATAAAACTAAGTATTTTAAAAGCCAATTACCTGTAGTTGTTTTTTTTTTTTTTTTAAGAAAAGGAAAATTGCACTTGAACAACTGTTTCATGGTGCTTTGGGAGAGGTTTTAAAACAGTGGCTTTATTAACAGTCAAAATAAAATTACCTGGGGAGACCAGTCCAGACAGGTGACAACACGGTGTTTTGACCAGCGCTCATCCATGAACTGCCTGTTAAGTGAAAGCTTTGCACCGGCCTGAATTTCCCTAAAATAAAAAAATAAAATAAAAACAGCCCCACAAATCAATTAAAAGGTTCTACTCCAAAGAAGAAATAATTACAGACGCCACCTTCTTTGATCATTACCCCTCCCTCTCCTCCAGGTCACGACCGCTGTAGTCAAACAAGACGTCCACGTGCTCGGACAGAGCGCGCTCGATGATGCGAGTGCTGTGGTCGAAGAAATTAACAAACTCCTCAGAGTGCAGGATCTGGAGCTTCTCCTCCTCTGTAAGCTCGTATGGTGCGGCTTGACAGAGAAACACAAACACGATGAAATGTCAACACAATACAGACGCTTCCTCCAGTATCGAAAAACAATTTGCTTTCTGAATCAATTCTTAAACGTTCAAAGAAAAGTTCCCCCAAACTTATGATGAATTAACAGAACAGGTATTTAAAAAGTACCTTCCTCCTCTTCCTCTTTCTGGTCCAATTTCTCCATTTGAGCTTCGACTACTGGTTGAGCTGGAGGAATTTCTTCCTCCTCTTCTTCCTCTGTTGATCAGAAAGTGAACGCCATTAAACCTCAGATCATTGAGCTAAGTTCAATCAACTTCATCACTGTGTCCATTTATTTTGGATAACACATTTTGTGAGAGAAACCATCTTTAAACAGGAGGAGGAGGCCTCAGATTCCAACTTTCTAAAACATATAGTGCAGCCCTGGGGCTGATTCCCAGGCATCTCACACCTGATGAGAACAGAGGAGCCTCGTTTGTGAATTAGACTAACAAAGACTTTGACAGATCCCTGCTATTAAGGTGTGATATGTCAATTTACATACAGTAGGATGTGTGTGTGTGTCTTCTGTCAGTTTTAAAAAAAAGCCTTAAGGCCCCGGTATAGCTCTGCGTTCGGCCGACTGCCGCCGTTCGATCGCAGTGGCACAGGCCTTTGAACGCGGGCGCGTACGCGCCAAGCTCAAATTTTACGACCGCATGCGCGTTGTCTCACAATAAACTGCCCGGCGCCGGACTGTTTTGTACACAAATGTATTAAATTCCCCTTCTTCATCCCTGATCTGGACTTTTCTTTTGTTTGTTTTTTTGCCAAAAGTCAAGTGATCGCTTCTTCCCCCATTGACTCCATGAGTGAAATGATGAGGAAATGAATGAATTTGTCATGAGCGAATTAAACTCGGGTCCAACATGGCTGCGCCAGGTTCTGCAGATTTCCTGGTGTGCAGGACCAGCGCTCCCCGTTTTTATTTTATTTTTTAGAACTTTTTAATAACATATAAACACAGAACACTGCAGCGGCTGCAGCCAGAGCCAGCTGCCGGCTCGTGCCTTTTTTCCCCCAGCCGACCTGTCAATCAATTCAGTAGGCGTGTCAGCAAATGACCAATCAGCTAGCTCAGTTTGTCCCGTAGGTAAATGCTCTGCCCTGCTTCTGCTCAAATGACGTCAAGTATTTGGAGCGAAAACGCTGTAGCCTCACGCAGAGCTATACTGGGGCCTTTACTTCCACAAGCCACTCGGTGTGAGGTGATTTGTCAATTTACATGTGTGTGTGTTATCTCAGCCTTCAATTTACATAGGTAGGTATGTGTGTCTTCTCACAGCCTTTAAAGCATTGCTACCAAACTCTCCTCTTTGAATTGAGAAAGCTCCCCGGATGGGAAGCAAAACGTCTTCTGTTACAAATAAAGTCCAGTTGTTTCTGTTTTGTTTTGATCATGTCCTGGACGACTGAGAATCTTCACCAGCATAACACATTTTGTCAGTCAGTTACCATGCAAATTTAAATTAGAGTAAATGCTTGATACAACGCTCCCCTGCAGACATGTCACACCTCTTGGCTACTTTATTTTGCTCCTTTATTATTTTCTTCTTTCAATAAAAGCTCCTCCCTGTGATTATGGGGCACCTCCGTGGAGTGATTTTGCATCTCTGCCTTGCATTTGTTTGGTTTGTCAGCATTATGTCTCCTTTCAAAATAAAAAAAAGAACCTGCTCCTCTAAAGCGAGGAAGTTTGTATTAAAGGGACACAGCGCAGCGGGTGTCTTGTTGTCATAGGGACCCCTGTCTTTCCCCACTGTTAATGAGACTCCAGCCATTCAATAGAGTCGAGCTGTCAGTGTAGCCGTTTCCTGTGTGTCCCAGTTGCAGGTTGCCCCCTTCTAGGCCACAGGGCAGAGGGTGTGGAGCAGCTGCCTCGGCCCATCCTTTTGGACTTGGCCAGATGACGGCGTGGTGCAAAAGCAGATGGCGATGCAGGGATTGTCTTGTGCTCTTCAGAGGTGGCACAGGGATGGCACAGAGGTTTTCCGCCTGGCCGCCCCGAGACAAGTCTCTCCCTGAACGACAAGCCTGTGCAATTACCGTCCTAGCAGGAGGTCCTGAAACTCCTATTCAACCTCAAAGAATGTACAACAAAATACAGGCCGCACCAGCTGGCAAACTGCGCACCGGCTCCACCTCGAAGAAGACGAACAGGACTTTTCAAACACATCTTCAAGAAATATTACGTGTAAAAAGAAGAACATTTTAAATGGAAAGAGGGGAATTCTTGCTTTGTTTCTACAGGCGTTTATCATCGCATGAGCCATACAGTTAATCTAAGATTATACCACACGCCAGAATTTCCATCCTACTGAGATAATCTAAATGATAATGTCATCTGTCACTTTGTCCATAAAGTGATTTATCCTCTTTCTTGGATGGAGGTTGGGGGTGGGGGGGACGAAGGTTATTGGGAGCACTGATGAGTTTACAGAACTGGGTTGATGACACAAGCCATTTCAATGTGCAGCCATACCCGACTCCCAACAGGAGAAGGTTAAAATCTTTCCTTTCAAGGGCCTCAATCAGGCTTAAAGGAAAACAGTAATCACTGTCTTTCAGCTAGTCCCGGCCGTGATCGTCAGCCCTTTCCCTGGCGAGGCAGCCGGAGCAATCAACCTGCCAGGCATTAGGAGCAGACAGACAATCTGAAAATAAAGGGTATAATGCACCTGCCAGCCAAAATGGCCATTTGGAAAAAAGCTAGTGATCCTGGTGACCCCGCTGGGGATGTTCAGACGGGGGGGAGAACTAGCAAGGGTGGGTGGGTTGCATTTAACAGAATTCACCCGGATCAGCAATGTCCCATATACTGACACCTCTCTCAAAGCAAGTCCAATTATGGCTTTTGTACCACTTAAGAAATAAAAGCTTCTTTTTTTTTTGGTGGTGGGAGCTGGACAGCAGGGGGATGGGGAGAGAAATGGCAAGTCCAAGTCAATAGACAATTTATTCATGCAAACATGACATGTGGCAAACGATGGGCGACTAGAAAACAACTTTTGCTGACTGTTGCAGATGTCTTCGGCTTCCTATACAACCCTGCAACACGTGCACAACCTGTTTTTTCTGACATTAAAAAAAAAGAACAAAACAAAACCAAAAGACTAAAAATACTGGTACAAACCACATGCACTAATAATCTTCAACTCAAGAAATAGATTCTTCTTAAGAATACAAAAATGTCTTCAAACTTACAAGATTTAAGATTGTATATGGAGGCTCAATGGGATAAACCTGTATAAATAAAGGTTGAATGAATGAAAAAGATACCAGAAATTAAAAAAAAAATCAAAGAAAATTATGTGCCTGAAATCATGCACTACTGTATAACATATTTAAATAGTACTAATCATCAAGTGCATAAAAGCTGACCACAATTACAAGTGGCACTTGAAACAAGAAGGCCTTTAAGGGCTTTGTGATTAAAAGTTTTGACCTACCTCCAAATTTAAATTGATTAAAAACAATCACTTTCAATTAAACATTAGATCTTCCGAACCGCTCGACGTACTTGTATTTTTGACGAGCCTTTTGAAATAATGTACTAAAGCGACCAGTCCTCATCCCACCGCCCCCCCACACAACATCCAACAATATCTTACTCTGTAATTACAGCCTTTTGTTGAAGAGTGCACGCTGATGCAGTCTGGGATTACTGTAGCGGTGGCACATTCACCAAGCTGAGGATGTAAATCAACACTTCCCAACTCCACACAGACTGACGACTCCATCTACAGCACCTTGTATTGAAAGGATGCTTTAAAATAATTCCATAAAAACATTTTATTTTCTCCCAGATCACTTTGGATAATTTCATGTAAAAGAAAAATCCTAAATCTAGTCGACATACTTCTCTTTCAAAAAGCTAAATTCTTGAAAGTACAATTTTCCAAGTACCTAGAAGGACATTTTTGAACCTTATGATAAACCACTGTAATGCCACTTTGATTGGTGATATGTGCTGCTTATTATTCATGCTGCTGTATTCATTCGTACTCATCTACTCACACAGACTCATGTTCGTACCGCTGTTGTTCGGCGTATTATTTTGCATTATTACGGTAGTGTTAGTAGTGTATTTCTTAGTTTATAGCTTACATCCTTATTACTGTTTCTTTTACAATTTATATATTTGCTGTTGTTGGATGTAACCGGGAACCTGAGTACACAATTTTGTTCCACCTCATGTACCACATGTGACGCAAATGACAATAACGAACCTTAAAATACAAACACTCTTACCATGTTGGTAATGACTGATGGAGATGTGAAAAGTCACAGATGTTTTTCACCTACTAAAGTCAAATGTTGTAACTCATATTACCATGTGTGTGTTAAAGAGTTGTTTTTGTCTGGATTAGAGTGATGCATAAGCATGGAGCCTTTCACCCGAAGAAGCAAGGAGGCTGCAAGAGTCGTCTGACCTTGCCTTTGTCTGATAACACTATAAAAAGACACTCTTGTGCTCTCAGTGAACAAACTTGGAGAAGAAGCATCATATAAACATCTTGCCTGCTTGTAGTTCAACCTCTGTTCCATCTTGCAAGATTAAACCTGGGATTAAGAAAATGATCTACCTCTTGTGTGGCATATTTATTTAATGTGCTATAATATGAAATTATCCTAACAGTCATCTTTTTTTTCTTTCCTTTTTATATACATAC
>JARVJN010000362.1:20615182-20628590 GCA_031763805.1 Argolebias nigripinnis
GTAGCACTTTGAGATTTTCAGTAATGAAAAGTGCGTTATAAATTGAATTAATTATTATTATTATTATTATTATTATCCACCGACCCACCCACCTACCTGCACAAAAAAAAAAAAAACATGCACATAGGTCTGCAAAATGTCAGTAAAAACAATATTGTAGGGGTACATAAACGAAAGGTGTTTTCATTTATTTATATTGTAATGTACTAAGTTTGTTTTAACATGAAAAATGCTGTTTTAAAATGTATTAATATATATATTTTTTTCCGATTTGCAATGTTTACTTTTTACTTCAAGCTTCTAGTGCAAGGGTCAACAGTTGTAAAGTAAGTAAATAATTTAAAATATGTTATGATAGTCTAAATGATGGCCTTTAAGTCCTTTTCTGTTCAAATTCAAAAGCTGATCTCACCTATTCACAACTAATTTCTTTATTAGCAAGCTGCACAAGGGGGAATTTTCAAAATAAAGGTCCCTGGAGGGGCAATAAAAGAAAATACAGGTGGTTCCAGTTCATTAAAGAATGACGTATTGAGAGAAAACTCTTCAAAGTGCAACATGCTAATAGGGTTTAGGATCTATTATTAGCTTTTTTATTGGAATTCTGATGCTTGGAGGGTTGGTAAACAAGATCAGTGTCATGAGTTTAAATAACACCCCCAGTTATCCCAGTGGTAATTACACTGAGGTCAATGAGCAGAGGATGACCCCTAAAAAATAAATGGGCATCAGTAATCAATTTTCCACGCTCACACACTGAGCCATAGATATATATGGTTGCATGCAATGTCCCTTTCAAACAAAGTGTAGCTGATCTGTACACTCCTCCACACTGTTCAAACGGAACTCAGGCGCCACATTGCATTTCAAAGATTATTTTTAGCACCAAAAAGCGTTCTTTCATTTGTTAGTTGTTGTTCCCAGTGCAATTAAAACTTCATGTGGATGTGCCTTGTACATATACTGTATACTACTTTTGGAATGTGTGGCTTATGTAAACTGATATTTATAATGGAGCCATATAGGACAGAAACCCTGTTTGCAACATATCCCATATTTTTTCCTGTTCAATTTGGGGATAAACATTAAAATACGCTCCCCACTCTGAACATGACGTAAGTACAAGGATTGGATTGATGTAATGATACAAAAATGTGTACCAAACTGCCCCAGTACAGCCATTTGGCATGGGTACACTTAAGTACATGATAAATCCAGAAGTCAGTGGGCACACGTTTTATTTAACTGAATTTTGCAACCGCCACAAAATAAAAGAAGCAGAGAACACCCTACATAAAACAAAGCCTAAGTGTCTAGTTCAGAATAACAGAAAACTGTGAAAACCGGATAGTTTATTTCAAACAGGCTATGAAAAATATTCCTGGTCATGGACCACAGCAGCAGCAAAGAGTTAGAAGTGCAAGTATGGCAAGAAGTTACATCATACAATGTGCAGTTTCAAATAGTCTATGGATAGGCCAATTTTTATATTTATTTGATATCTCTATCACATATATCATATCACATCTAGCACATATCTTTAAAACTAGGGATGCACAATATTGGATTTTTGGCCGATATCCAATATGTTAAAACATATTCAGCCGATAATCGATGCAGATACTGATATTTTATATACATTCCTTTGTCAGAACATAGCTCTCTTATTTAGCCTTATTTGCTACAAAAATTGTGCAACAGCTGTAAGAGTTGTGACATATATTCAATATCAGCCATTTGATATGCATAGCACTTTGACTTATATTGAATGAAAAATGTTAAATGTTATTTATTAGCATTAGTCACCTGTAATGCTGTTTCACTCGTGGAGCTTGTTCCAGGTTCCTAGCTGCAGTGTGGGATCCTCTGCACTCATGTGCATAAAGGACAGACTTTTTAAGTTCAGTGTTTTTGTCTATCCATTGTGCTGTAAGACTAATCATACTAACGGGGCTAACATAATGTCCACATGTCTGTGGTAGGGAAAACTCACCCAACAAGTCGTGCTATCAGCTATTAGCGTCTCAATTATGTTGGAAATGATGGCTTGTAACTCTGGAAACTTTATGTCTGAAAAATATATCTGACTGCATACGATATAGCGAGGCTCAACATAGTCATAAAAACCTGAATCCGACATCTAGACCAACAAAAAAAAAACGTGCACACCGCCAACATTTTGAATTTGGGTATGATACATGTGATGTCATCGCATTGTGCTGCCGCTGCAGTCAAAAACAGCGCCTTTTATTTTGACGAGTTATTTTAATGGAATGGCCGCAGTGGCGGCTGGTCTTTATTTTTTTTCATGGGGGGTGGGGATCTAGTAGTCATAAAAATGTACTATACCGGAAGAAAAAAAAAACACACTTCTTTTTAAATTTGATACACAATTATATTTGTTTGTGAATATATCCAACCAGCTACTTAGACTACAAGCATGTTTTAAAGACAAAAAAACCTGGATGACCCTAAATGTTCTGATTTTGAACACAGACAAGGCTGAGGTTTTAGTTTTTGGACCTGAGAATCTTGGGAATTAATTTTTTCAGTCTTTCACCCTACTTAGATGGCATTAATCTGGCCTCCAGTTTTAATGTTAAAAATCTTGGTGTTATTTTTGATCAGGACATGTCTTTTATCCCCCACATTAAAAATGTTACTAGAACCACCTTCCTCCACCTGCGTAATATCACTAAAATTAGAAACCTGGCCTGCCACCTTCTCCTGAGCTTCTGTGGTGAGGTGCTACAGTCACACATTCCTCATGAAGCTCATCCATAGACATGCTTACTCTACCAAAAGGAGTTAAAAGTTTTATGATCTGAGTTCACCAGAGGCACATATGTCATGTACAGTGGTAAATAAATGGAAACAAATATTTTATCTTTAGAATTTTGATGTGACTCCGCCAGCACAAGGAGGTCGTCTAGATAGTTTAAAACTCTGACGCCCTGATTCCTCATTGGTGTCACCGCTGCCTCGAGGCAATTCGTAAACATACGGGAAGCCAGGGACAACCCGAATGGCAGAACCTGATACTCGTATGCCATGTTCTTGAATGCAAACCGCAGAAACTTTCTGTGTTTGGGTATGATTGGGATATGAAAGTAAGCGTCGCGCAGATCCACGGACTTACACCAGTCCCCTGGGTGTACAGAGTATATTACCTGACGCAGTGTCAACATTTTAAATTTGTATACGACCTCAGTCGTGTGTTTAAACGTCTCAGATCTAAAATTGGGCGAAGGCCACCGTCCCTCTTTGGAATCACAAAATAGCGGCTGTAAAAACCGTTGTTTGTGTCCTTTGGAGGAATAATTCTTATTGCAACTTTTTGTAAGAGTGCCCGAATCTCCTCTCTCTCATCGTTGGGATACGATTTGAGCTTATTGTTGGCATTATTACACCATTGAATCGCCAGGGGCGTTTGCGGAACTGTAATCTGTAACCTTGGACTATAGTTCCTATGACCCATTGTGGTGGTGCGCATGCGGCCCAAGCGCTCACGTGGGAGGTGAGCCTGAGCGGCATGTTCATTTGTGGGCTCATTGGGCCCTCTTGTGGACAAAATTTTAATAGAGGGGGAGGGCCCGACTCTGTGAGACGGCTCTCCGACCTCTTTATATTTGATGTTTGCTTCATGAACAAAAGAGTTGGATTGTCCCTTTAATTCTGACTTTTGACACAAAAATGCTTGAGTACAATGTTCGTTTATTGGTGCTTGAAAACATTTTGTTTTTATTGCACAAATGGGGAAACGTGTTTTGTGATTCAACAAACATGTTAGTCCATTCAGTCGGGGTCTCTTTGACTCCGATGTGGTCTGAAATTGAGTGGCTTTCCTTTTTCCCAATGGGTGGAAATGCTCTGTTAGTTCTGGAAACAAGTTCGGTGTTAGGCAGACTTTTGTTTCCTCTCTCTCACTGCTGAGGAGGTTCTGGGCTGTCCGGCTTGTCTTGGCACAAAACGGTGCTTCGACCAGGCCTGTTGACCCTGTGGGGCGCGTCCGCGCTGCTCTGCTGCTGGCTTTGCCCGTTGTTCAGCCTCAAATGTGGGCCTCTTGTGTGCAGGGCGTCGAGAGAGCAAATGTTGCCGTGAAGGCGCTTTGTGGCCACTCAGGTCTCTGGATGTGGAATATAGCCGTCTCGGCATCCCTTCCCGCAGAGCTTCCTTCTGCTTTTTCCTCTGGTCGCAGCAACTCTGAATCTTGTCTAGAGCTCTGCCAAACAGACCTGCAGGCTCCACCGCCTGTTGGAGGATAGTGACATGTTGGTTCTCTGGCAACTCCGTCAAGGTGAGCCATAGGTGTCGCTGGGCGACAACCGTTTCGGCCGTGCTTTTCCCGATCACCATTGCTGCTGAGCCTGAGAGGCGAAGGATGAAATCAGCTGTCCTTCGGGCCTCCTCCAGCGGCTCCGCCACTTTCTTTTTGGCTATAGTGGCTTCTTGCAGCTCCTGCAGCTTCTCCGCCTGGTACGCCTGAAGCATGGCCGCCATGTTGAGTGCACGTGCTGCGAGGCATTGTGCACGATAAATCTTCTCCAGCTGGGCCGCTGAAAAATGACATGGCTTGCTGGGAAGTGTGGGCTTGCTCGCCGACGTCTTGAGCGCCAGGTGCGCTGCTAGAGTCTCGTCCATGGGGGGGATCTGTGACACGACTGGGTTGGTCAGAGCTGCTTTGGCATGCAGCATTCCGAGACACATCGGGCAGGCTTCGTGGGTGTCCGCTTCGGAGATGAAGAACCCATACGTGCTTGGACATGGTCGTGACCCCGGGCTTCCCGGCCCCTTGTCCTTGCTGGAGGCCTTCGCTTCTTTTTGCTCTTCTCCGGAGCCATGTTGGTCACCGAGAGATGAGCGGGAAAAACTCGTTAGCAGGGCTAAACAAGTAAAACATTGTTCGTCGTTGTCTGCTCGTTAGCAGAGCTAAACAAGTAAAAACGTAGTCCTTCGTCATCTACTCGTTAGCAGGGCTAAACAAGTAAAAACGTAGTCCTTCGTCATCTACTCGTTAGCAGGGCTAAACAAGTAAAAACGTTGTCCTTGAGCTGTTCTTGAAACCCCGTTAGCCGAGCTAAACGTGGGGTGCTAGTCAGTTAGCAGTGCTAAACAGACTCCGAAACAGCGTAAATGTTCACATTATCGGGGCTAAACGTGAAGAAGTGCTCAGTTAACAGGGCTAAACTGAGCAGCGCAGAAGAAAAATCCTCGTAGTGGCGCCCTGGGTAGGGAGCTAGCTCACCTCCAGTCGGGCAATCCAGTTCAGCCAGTACAAGGTCTGCGATGGTGAAGGTGAAGCGAGGTGAAGTGCAAATAGATGACGGAAATGAGGCATGCTGCATGCTTTATAGCAGGAGGGAGGAGCCTCCTGCTCATGCAGCCATCTCATTGGCCTTGACAGGCATGTTGAAAGAGTCTTCACAGGTGAATGCGCGGGGGCGTATTTCCCATACGTCATGATGCACCGTAGTGACCCGACTGAAAGGGAACTGTTTGGGTTAGCAGAGAGCTGGATGAGGAGCTGAGTGATGCTGCAGAGAGTGCAGCTGCCGCTTCAAGGACGCCTCCGAGTCTGAGCTCAGCTGAACTGATAAATGTAGAAACAAGCTGCTCGTCGCAGATTCTCATGACTGGTCTTCATATGTGTACCGTACTTCCTGTGTTATCTGTGTAACCTGTCCTGAAAATCTGACCTTGCAAGTAAAATACTGGTTAAAAATGTTGTCCTGTTGTTGAGGCTTCTTTTGAATAAGTGAGAATATTTTTCTCCAACAGAAGCAGATTTTATAAAGAACAAAATAAAGGAAGTGAAGATATCTTGATGCATTTCTATGCAGATTGGGAAAATATGTGGATAAAGTTATAGTAGTATTTTTGAAAAGTGTAAAAATGACAAAAAACAAACATCAGAGCATGTATCTCCTGACTGAGCCGATTGTCAGCAAGAATGGAAATTCTGTTTTATCATTAGGGGAAATAATAAAAGTTTAAAATGAGAATAAGGTTTAATGAGAGTAATTATGGTGTGGATGTAGATTAATAATAAAGTGACTCTCCATTTAGAAACTAAACTCCATTCTCCTGTTTGACAGGCAGAATGACTTTATTCAGATGGCCAGTTACAAACAGCTGTAACAAAGTGACAGCCAATGAAGGTGCAACATTCCAGACCCTGAGATGCTGATGCTGAGGACAAAGAGGATGCTCAGCATCCAAGTGAGTTTTCATTGAGCAAATATAAAACATATGGTTCTGCTGGAGGTTTCTTCCTGCAGTGAGTTTTTTCTTTCCACAGTTGCCATTGTGCTTGCTCAGGATGGGAGACTGTGATGAATTGATGACAACACAATATGCTGGCTACCTTAGATAAACAAGAAAAGGTTAAATCATTTCATCTGGACCAGTTTTTTTATGTTTTCTCTTTCCAGATGAAATGATTTAACCTTTTCTTGTTATCTACATGGATGATTGAGCCTACAAACTTTTTATTTTTTTTACCATAAATACCGGTAATTTACTTTTATGAATGTGAAGGTTTCTGTTCAGTGCCCTGAGATGACTTCTGTTGTGACTTGGTGCTATATAAATAAACTGAATTGAACTGAACTGAATAAAAGCTCAGTTCTGGACAGATAAAAAACAACAACAGCTTTTTAAGATGTTTTGTGAACCGTCCTTTTTTATCATATTGCATTTGATCATTTATAGGCTATGTTCAACCATTTAAGAATTATATAAAATAATTAAAATATAATATTCAGGAAGTATTGTATGCCCTGAGCTCCTCCAGTATTTGTTATAATACATTTGATGACAAAATTATTCAAGAAAACACTGTAATGCACATTTGTACTTTGTATGCCATAGAGCACTTTCACAATGAGGAGTCAGCATTTGTGTCACTCAAATTAAGTGGTTCAGCTTAAAATTTGTCTTTGTTTTCTTTTGTCACATGTCTAGGCAACATAAAAGAGCAAAGATAAGTTATGAACAAGAAACTATCAAATACATTTTTTTATTTTAAATGACGGAGTTTTAAAAATGATTCAAATACTTTTCAGTGTTACTTATTAAAATAGTTCAGCTAACAGAGAGCAAACTCACTGGCAGTTGGATGTTGTGATCAAAGAGAAATTTCCCATTAAAACAAAGAAATGTTTAAAGGATCATTAAATGCAGCAATACACATCTGTAAAAAGAAGGGGGAAAACAGCTAGATTACATGTCCTAAAGTGGGAGTTGTCCCCAGTTGTTAAATAGTATTGTTGGAAAAGGGTTCATGACTTGTTGAGCACACAAAAAAATCCCAGGATGGATCTGTTGAACTATCCTTCTCTCTGGAAAAAAAACATAAAGACACAAATTAAAATCACTTTTCTAAGAACTCTGGTCTCATCTCATTTCCACTAAAGTTGGCGAGTTCAAGTATTTGATCCGAACATGGCTACAAGGCCGTAGTGGCCAAAAACATGTTGCATCTGAAGTGGTTTAGAACTACCAAAGAGAATGAATAAGATTTGGTTCAGATTAAGAGCTTTAGCTGAAAAACTCTCAGCCTAATGAGAGGAACTATCATAAGGGAATGTTTACTGCAGATATTCATAGCTCACATCTCCATGTTGCTTTAAGCAGGTGTACAATAGACCAAACCACCATTCAGATCTTTTAAAGTAGGGTTTTTAGGAAAATGTTATAAACAATTAATAGTTTACTTACTTAAGCAAAACCAGTTTGGACAATTATAGCTTAATTTTGACATGTAATCAGTTAACAGCTTGTCCAAGTGGTGCACAAACCAGAGTGGACTTGTCTCAATGATTTTATAACGATTCATATGTTTTTACCAGTTCTGGTAGAAATAAAAAAAATAAAAAATTTCAGTCCTTTTTTTTTGCTTAAAAATGCAACTTTCTCTCTAATTAACTAATCTGGTCAGAATCAAACACTTTCTTCCAACTGAGGTTGCTTAAAGAGCTTTCTACGAAAGTGAAAATATCATTAGGTTCATTACATTTTATAAAACTCCACCTCAAAAGGTATGAACTATCCCTTTAACTGCAGGTAATGCAGAAAATAACATCAAAGTTCATGCTCAATAATCCAGGTAAAATATCCAATAAAGTTAAATCAGGTTCTCTGGGACGGTTTCTTTGTGTTGAAATGTTTCGTCTTTTATCCAATGGACTTAATCAGCAGGAGCCACAACAAACTCAGTCCCATAAGTAGCACACTCACATACAGTGGGCCAACCAGACTGATGGTGACAAGATGGTTTCTGGAGTCTGCCCTCTCCCCTGTCGACTGAGGCAGCCATGGTCAAAGTTCATGTTCAATAATCCGGGTAAATAATCCAACAAAGTTAAATAACATTCTGCTGGAAAATAATATTTTCTCCAACCTTATTCTGCTGCAAAAATCTTTCCTTCTTACAGAATAATGCACCTGTAATCATCTCAAAGCGTAATGATGCAACAACTATAGTGAGTATTTTTTATAGCAGTGCTTTTACATTTGTTTAGTTTCCTCAAGTTTAATACCAGATTTTCCCCCTTGTCTACTAATGTGTGGAATTCTTTTTGATTATAGGAAATGTGTAACACAATTCCTAACTATCTGAATTACTACCTCTGTGATAATTACGGCTTCTCAAAACAACAAACAGCAAAACTTGTGGTTGGAAAATTACGGGGTTAAAACCACTAAGCTGGTGGAGTCACGACCATCTGCCGCTCAAATTTTTACTTGCACAAAAACCACTTCAGCATCATAAAACATCGTACTTAACCCGGTAAAAATAGAAAAACACACATACAGAGTCAGTAAAGTCTCAACCTGAGTGTGACCCTCTTCGAACACTTAGTTTGATGGACACTTTGGGCCTCTTTAAACCCACCAGGACTCCTGTGAGTCTAACCTAAGTGAAGCCGGTCTCGCTATCAAGGCAAAGCTCTAATGTTTTTCCCGCTGAGCATAAGGAGTCTGAGATCCTCACTCATACCACCCTACTCTTCCTATTAAGATCAAAATCTCCTCTCAGGCCCTCGGGTGTCAACAAAGGGAGATGCAGTAAATGATATGCAAATTGAAAAGAAAAAAAAAAAAAGCTCTACAAATCACTTCGCCAGCCCTGCATTTCCGACACTTTCCCATCTTAAAAGAAAATTCCTGTATTTAGGGTGAAATTCAAAGTGCGGTCTAAGCTCAGCCTCTGTGAAGCCCCGTTTGGTGATTCTGGCTCTCAGACAGCACAAAGCCCCTCGAACTAAAGGCGAGCCGCAGTGGGAAAACTCGTTGAAAGAGTTCGGGGTTTCACAAGGATTTGTCTTCGGATCCGTCTTAGACAGGAGACATGATGCTCGGAAATGGGTGGATGTTTCAGCGTTGGGTTAACACGGCTGAGGTTGGCAGCTTTCTGTCTACAAAATGAAGGGGTTCTTCTCATTAGCGTGGAGCAGAGCTAAAATCACGGCTCCGTCAGTGAATTAAGAAACCAGCAATTCATGTTAACGTTTTAAAACTTCAACACATAAAAAGGGCAATAAGTAAAGACATTTTTAAGGTGGTGGTGTTTTTGTAGGTTTTTCTCAAATGTCGTAAATTTACAAATAAAAAAACAACAAAAAAATACATAAACTAAAACTACCCGGTATTAATTTCAGCCATAAAGAGAATGATTTAAAAGTTTATTACTCAATTTTCTCCCTCTGCACATGATGGTGTTGTCTTTCTTTTATGTCTTTTGTTATTGATTTGTGTAATGAAGCAACATCTGTAAAATTTCCCAGCAGTTTGTCAGCTGAACACCTTGGTATTAAGGTTAGGATTTTATCTTCCAATGTATCAAACTCAAGGCCCGAGGGCCAGATATGGCCCTCGTTACAATTTTATGCGGCCGCAAGTTAATATTTTAAACGTGTAAGAACCAGCTTGCAAATCTTTAACAGGTTGTATCTACTAGTGTGCTGTTTTCCATTTTCCTTCAAAAACTGAACATACGGTATTTATATAGGGAAAAATAATCAGGGCACGTCTTGAAGCTGAGCAAATTAAATTAGAAGTTTTTGGTAATCTTTGTACATGGAAAGAGAATCGATCAAATTCTCACTGAAAAACTTGCAGTCGAGAATAGATGCCGCATATCTGACTTGAGTTAATCAGAGCAACATAGTCTTCTTAAATGTGCTTAAATGTGCACACTATTCTTATTTTTGTTCTTTTTTCAAATAAAATTTGAAATAACTTTGTATGACTGAGATGGACTGCTGTATTCATACCCATCTGCTCACATCATACTCATGTTCAGGCTGCTGTTTAATACACCATATTATATTACATTACTATCATTTAGTGTATAGATCCTTGTACAGAAGTCCCTCGCTACTTTGCGGTTCATTTATTGCAGACTTGATCTATCACGGATTTTCGAAATAAGATTGGACATGACACACAATTGGCTGATTGATGGATGAGCTGCACGATAAGCATGAAATATTTATTTTAAATAAACTGTTAAATTATTTAGCACCTGTTGCACATTGTGCAGCCCAGAGCTGCAGGATAAACTTACTGATGCAGCTGTTCATGCAGAGTGGAGAAGTGGGCATGGCCAAGAGCGCTTGCAGGTGGCAAAGAGCAGAGGAGGCAGGGAGCTGAAATCATATTCTCTGCTCTTTTAGAGCATTTAGAGTTTAGAAACATTGTTTAAAATATTTTAAGTGTGGAAAGGGTTTAAAACGCCTTTATATATATATATATATCAGTGGTGTGCCCTCAAGGCCTGCAAAGCCTTCAGAGAAGGCCTTAAAATTATTTAAAATTAAAAATTAAATTAAAAATTAAAATAAAAAAATATGTTTTTTATTATATTTTGTCAATGAATACGCATTAAATAATTCCAAATGGTCTGGCCGCATCCTTTCATTGCTACTCCCCTGTTTGCTCTGCTTCCAGAGTGTATTTTCACATTTAAGCATTTAACCAATCACATTTCAGGTTTATACATCATCACTTGTTGCTAGGTAAATTTGAAGCCTTCTCTTGGCAGCTCCGCATCCTCTGCAGCGCTATCCAAGCTGTTGCTTCAACCAATCAGATTTTGAGTTGGCGAGACTTGATGCTACGCGCGTCGCCAAAAGCCTTCACCGCAACCAACACGGAAATGTCAGGTATTCACTCGCTTTGATTGGATAGTCAACGTGTGACGTCACGCCCGCGCGCGGAAGTTGATAGTCGGTTCGCGCTGGACACTAAAATACTGTAAGCTTTTTTCGCTAATTGTTTTTTTTTTTAAATCTAAGTAGGTTTTTACAGTTTTGCAATGGTCTAAACTTGCTGTGTTATTGGATGTAATGTCCAGTCACACGACCTGAAAGGTAAAAAGATAGTAAACGGACTTTCTGTTTCCTGTTTGCTGCTGGAAACAACACGTAGCAGCTCATTTGTCAGACAGGAGATGAATGGCCTGATATCAGCGGTGACACGTCCTGATACAACTTTCTGCATGTCCAAAAATAACTGCTAGTTTGTTCCACACACTGGTGAGTTTTGTTATATTATTTATAGATGATTATTGTTTGAATTGATTGTTTGAATTGTTTGAATTGATTTTGTTTTAAGAAGGAGCAAATATGATATTTTTTAATCTGCTACCTTTCATTTTATATCTTGTTTTTCCTCTTGCATATGTCTGTAAATTGTCTTTGTGTTTTAAAAAAACCTCACAATTTCAAAGGTTCAACTAACATTTTTTATTTTTATTTTATTTTATTTATTCATTTTATAATTGTATAATACATTAATGTGTCCTTTTCAGCATCTTTGCCATCTTTTTATTGTCTCACACAAAACTCTGTCTAATGTCAGACAAGCTCATAACAGAAGCTGTGACCTCAAATTATTACCCGGGGATATTAAACATTTATTATCAATTATCATTGTTATCAATTATTAATATAATATTAAAGAGTGTAATGACAAATAATCAGGATTTTTGGTGAGTAAAATGTTGCTATATTCCTAAATAATATTGCAGTTTTATCAGGTTATTTTCTATGCTTTTTTTATGTGTCGCAGCTGTACCTGCAGTAGAAGTTTATAGCCATAATGTGGTTATTGAGGCTTGGATTGATTCAGACGGAGCACTACTGAAGGCCTAGGTGTGAAATGCACCACCCGCCACTGGTGTTGCGTTTTATATTTTCTGGACTAGGATATTCTATCTTATTTTTCAGGCATACTTTATCTGCATTGCTGATCAGCATAAATGACATTAAGCATGGGGTGTTTACTCTTTAATACATAGTTTTCATAAACTATTAACTTATATTACTGGATGTTCACTGCAAATAAAATGTTTTATAAAAACGAAAAACGGGGTACCCAGTTAAAAGAGAAGGAACTTAAACTTTCAGAGTATCATAGGCTCGTAACCTTTGATGGTTTTTCTCACAAATACATTGGGCAATTTACATGTTTATTTATTGGTACTTTTTGAAAGATAAACTTGTGAATGCAAAGATAGGAAAAAGTACAGTTACGACTTATTCAAGCTATCAAAGTAATCAAATGCATAGAAACTGCTTGTAAACAGTTGTATGTTTTACTACAGATACTTTCCAACTTTGAAATTTCTGGAATGTTTCTTTTCTACTATATAGTAAATAAAACCTATAACTTGGTCTGGTTTAAGTGCCAAGCAATAAATATAAATTTATAACAGGGTTTTAAATGTTTAATCTGTTATTGAAACATCTTTGTTTTTATAGTAAGCAATAAAAGTGGAAAGTGCCTGGATTACTTTCTCAACCTTTTACAACCTAGAGAGCATTTAAAGCAGAAAGCCCTGTCAGTGCTTGAAATTATCTTCTATTAACAAAAGCTTTTTCAACAAAACTTGATGGAAACCAAATTTTGAAACTTTTCTACCTGAAACATCAGAAAATATATGTATGTAAATAATAACTTGTTAAATTTATGCTTGATTGTATGTTTTAATACGTATGTAAACATAAAAAATAAACTGTCTTTAACAATATGACAAAATTGTATTCAGAATTTGATTAAAAATGAGAAGCCCATAATTTTTAGATATACAAATTTTACATTACATTTGCTTCAAGTAAGTTAAAGTAATTGTTTGTCATATACCGTATTTTCTGGAGTATAGGTCGCAGCTTTTTATCATTTTTGCATGCCCTGCGACCTATATTTAGGTGCGACCTATTTATGGCTTTTTATAAAATAAGCTGATTTGTAATCATTTATTAACAAAAATTAAACTGAGACAATAATGTCAATTACAATAATGTCAGCTAACAAATTTTTTTTAGGTCTAAAAAAGCTAAGTCTGGTCCTCTGGACATTCAAAAAATAAAACAAAACAAAGCAAAAAAATGTAGAAACGTTT
>JARVJN010000362.1:21004701-21015145 GCA_031763805.1 Argolebias nigripinnis
GGTATCGGATCGAAAAGTATCGGTATCAGTCGATACCCAGATTTAAATATCGGATCGGAAGTAAGAAATGTGGATCGGTGCATCCCTACTTAATAGTGAGTTGTACTATTTTTAGAACAGGTCCGAGGGCACCTCAAATGGTCCTTGGGGGCGACCGGGTGCCCGCGGGCACCGTGTTGTTGACCCCTGGACTAGACTGTATAAATAAAGGTTAAATGAAAAAAGGTGGCCTTTGAAGGAATTTTTTTTACTTTTTATGTTTATAATATTTGATAGTTTTCTCTTACACCGAGGTCACATATCTACCAGGTCATGAAAAACATGAATAAGAACTTTTATTTAATATAAACCCTTAACGGTTTTGTTCTCCAGGACAAAAAGTTGGCACAAATGCACATAAACATATCATTTGTCACTTCAGGGTCAAATGAAAAAGGTAAATGTAAAAGCTCAAATTGTCCTATTAATTGTACACTTTTCATTTTCGCGATCAAAAACTATTTTATACATTTTTACAATGATGTGTGCTGCTGACTATCCATGATGCTGATCTCATGCTGCTTATCTATTTCATGTTGCTGTGTTCACTTGTCCTCATCTGCTCACAGACTCGTGTTCGTGCTGCTGTTGTTTTGGCGCATTGTTTTTGTACTATTAGTGCTAAATGTATTAGTTTAGTGAATGTAGAATATTCTTAGTTCAAAACTCAGATCTTACTGTTTTCTTTACAATTTGTTTTTGTTGGATGTAACTGGGACGCTGTGTACATAGTTTCATCCCACCTCATGTACCACATGTGTGTATAACAAATATCTCTGAATCTCTGAAAATATAGTTTGTTTATTTAGTGATTGTTTCAAGTAAAAGCCATTTAGTTACACAATGAATCACAGAAAAAGTCGAACTAATATGTTAAAGGATGGTGGATGATCTGAAATCTTAAAATCAATTTGCCATCCACATTATTGTTTGTATCTTATTGCAACTTATTCAGGTAGCAAGCCAATTTCTGAGCTTATTTTAGGACTTTTACACATATCTGTAATAATTTACATTATCTTATAAACCTTAAGCTTTAATAAACAGTGTTGCATGAATTTAGTGAATTTCAGTTTGAGATGTAAATAAAGCTTGTTCTTAATTTACCAGTATTCAAAATGTAACAATAGATTACATTCTTCATCCCAAATCAAGTGTGACGTCATGGCAGTGTGAAAGACAAAAACACATTTAAAAGCCAAATCCAATCAACTTTTCTTTTTTACATTCACAGAAAAAAATAGTTGAATAAATTAGGCTGGGATTAAATTAATGTTCGCAGATGATTCTGGAGTTTGTAGATGTGAACCAGGCACAGTATTGATGTCTTCACAGTATTCAGGCATGGGAAATAAATCTGACTGTGGAGAAACACTTATTGTAGAGAACATTTGTATTTTCTACAACCATAATAATAATAATAACACAAACTTATTGTGTTCTGTTCTGAAAGAATAAATACATGGGGTTATAGATTCTACAAATGTATCCATAAATTACATTTACGAGCTCAGAAATCATCGGCGAACATTCAATTCAAAGCTTGTTAAATCCTATAATTATGTGTCTTTTAACAACTAATTAACCAAATTCACTTTTACTATCAGGCTTTTTTATTCAACTCTTTATTTTCACCCATCGTGGGAATAAAATCTATTTTCTTTTTAAAATGCTCAATGTTTTGGCCTTTTGGGTAACGAACAGTCCACTTCTATGGTTCTGTGTGGTTTCCTGCAGATTGTAACAGTCCTGTCAGGTCTGAAGAATGCTTTTACAATACGTCATTTTCAGAAGTCTAAAAAGTTGGCAACAAGACAAACAACCACAAACCAGGCTCTGTGCAGGCGCTGGTTTGGGAGACTTTTCTCTTGATGTGTGTTTGCAACCACCAAGTAGGACAAGGAAGAGCTCATTCAAAGCTTGGTCTTGACTGTAGATGAATAAAAACGTCTCTCGAGTCTAAAGTTCGACTGCAACGACGACTGGATAATCAAAACATCTCATAATGGCTTCTTTGTCAAATTTGAAGTTCAGAAACGCCTTGGAGGACGCCAAATGTGCAAAGTGTTCGTCTTCAGCTGGTGAACAGCTGGAACTGCTTGAAGCCACATCTGCAGAAAGACAAAAAGTAAAAACAAAATGGGAAACTACGCTCAAGGAGAATATATTTTTAAATGTCAGTCAGTCATGAGTAATCTTTGGAGTCACAACCACAGCTAATCGACTTCAGCAAACACACAAAAAACACTTTAATGCAATCAAATTAGGCCAGTCACGATAACAAATTTTGCTGGGCGATTAATTGTCTAAGAAATTATTGCGATAAACGATAATATTGTTTGAAAATTGACAATAATTAGTATGTGTTGTCAAATTTTAGAAGAAATGTTAATTTGTTTTGAGTGTAGTATATTTTTTTTTACCACGAGATGGCAGTATAACACTGTTTGAACCGAAGGTTGGATAGTGAGGGAGTGAGCAGCGTAAATGGGAGGGAGGCCCCTTGATGTGACATGGGCGGACATGGTGACATCTGTGTACGCTCGGTGTGGTTTGAGCTCTTTAGCATAGCATTTTTCACACAAAGCTTTTAATAAAAAATCAGTAAACAAGTTCTCAGCTTCTTTTTGCAGAGGAAAAACAACTTTTTAGACGAATGCACAGGTTTCAACCGTGAATTTTGGAGCTTTGACAAGATGGAGGATTTTTCCTGAGGTCGGCCCGTTAGCTTAGCTCATAGTTTAACTTCTCAGCCTAGCTGCTTTTCACGATCGAAACTGATTTTAAAGAGAAATGGAGGGGTCAGTGAAGAGCACCGGAGTTTAACCTTTTGTCATCCAGTGTCTTCAGTAGAAAGAGAGAGACAAGAAGAAACGATAAAGACGATAAATGAAAATTAGGTCGATAATTTTAATTCATCGTGCGATTAATTGATTTATTGTTAATTGCGACAGGCCTACTTCTGACTATGGATTACGGTTTGACATTTGGATTTGTTCTTGGACTTCTAACACCCTGTGCATGACCCTGCATTGCCCCGCTGTCCACCGCATTAGAGCCTCTCTCTTCAGCGGCTCTCCCTCCGGCTGTGGGGACGTTATCACTTCAAGATCGGACAGGTGACTTTCACTTTCCTGCAGCTGGATCCTGACCCAGCTGCAAAATCAATAACATTGTTCTCTTGTTTTTACACTCTTGTTGTCTGGCTGAATTCTGAAGCCAAAAACCTGAACCTTGACATAATGATTAAACATAACACACGCACAAGAGTTTTCTTGCTCCAAAAATGACATGAATAAATGTATAACTTCTTGTTCTTTTTATTTTAAGGGTGGTTATTGAGTATTAACCTCTCTAATCTACCCCGCACCACCTGTTAAAACGTCTCTGAGAAGCGCTCACACCCATCTTTGTGTTGTGTAGAATTCAGAGAGTCGCCACAACTTGAGCTACTGGAAGGGAAGACAGTACATCGGTGTTGGTCCAGGTGAAGATTCACAACAAGATGAGTCGTGCTGGTTGTATTTGTCATAACAGAAATAACATTGTGTTTTGTAACAGGAGCGCATGGGCGGTTTGCTCCTCTGGGGGAGGGAGGCGTTGTTCGCGAGGCCCGGACGCAGACTCTGGAGCCAGACGTGTGGATCCGTGAAGTCCTGCAGAGAGGACATGGGACCCGGAGGAGGATACGACTGAGCCACCTCCAGCTGTGAGCTGTTCCTCTAACGGGCACAATGAATATTTTTGTTAATCTCAGAAGCTGCAGTTTCCACAAACTCTCTCCATCCATGCAAAATGTGAGAGCGCTGCTTTGGTGGAAGTGTGAGCGACAGGGTTTCAAGGTCTCCCTGCATGCGTTTGTTCACTGGAACGTTCAGTCCTCGTGAAGCTCTATTATCAGACTTGTCCTCGTTACTCTCCATTCAAATCTCACTTCTGAACGATTTGTGTTGGGCAGGCTGGAGGAGGTGTTGGTGATGGGAATGAGAATGACCGAGGGCATTAATCACAAGGTGAAACACCGTCAGCTCTTCTAAGCGTCTGACGCTGGAGATCGTGTCCAGTTTTCAGTCGAATTAATTCACGCTTGTCGTTTTACAGCACTGGAAGTTGTTTAGCCCTGAGTCAGGACTTCATAAAACTTTTGGCGCCTCCGTCGGCTTCAAAGAGCTGCAGCAGAGCAGACATCTGATTCTTGATGACTGGTGTGTGTCGTCTTTTCATTTTGCACTTTCATTATAGAGACTAGAAATAACTGCTTACGTTTTCTGTTGATTCTTGGTTAGACAAGGATCAGGTTATCAGTTTTAGCATCCTTTGTGTTTATCTGTTGTCTTATTATTCAGATTTTAAATATTTTTCCCTGACATCTAGGGGTCTTCGATGCTCCTGGGATGGTTTGGCCTTACTGGACACCGTACTTCCAGTTTTACTGGTGGAGCTGGAAAAGCATGTTTTTTTAAACACCCTGTCTGTTTCCTGAGAGGTCTCCAACCTTTTACGACAGTTATGTTAATAAAGTTTTATATAAATCTTCTCCTTTTTCCTGACTTGTCTTGGGCTGATGTTTCAAACTCTTCATTCTTCATATTAGATCATCTTGTTGCTCATCCTGGAATGTTAGGATTTTAATTGTAATTATTGATTTGGCGGTTTCAGCACAGTATGACTCATTAAATCATTTCAATCTAATCCAAACCGCTGTTGACACAAGTTTTGTTGTTGTTCTGGTTACAGATTTTGTTGCCATTTTTGTGAATGCACCTGGTTGACAAATAAATGTTCTGTTCAAAAGGCCATTTTATATTTGTAAATCCCACTTTCTGACAGTTTGCCTCAGACTAAATGATTGAATTTTCAACATGGTTTTGATCCCAAAGACTCGCATTTCATTTTAATTGTAACAGATTTTTTTTTATTACAATCTTTTGCTGAAGCTTTACTCAATCAATTTAATTAGAGGAAAATCCAAGAAACGGATCAGATGCTTGTGGAAAAATGTGGTCTAAAATAAAAGCTTTTTTAAATTCTGGTGTTCAATACGACTCATAAATCAGAAAAGGCCTCAGCAGCTCTAATGATGAAGAGGCTGCATGACTTCATCATGATGCTGACCAACAGCTCACATCTTTCCACCTTCTTCCATTTAAATGAGCCCATATAAGACGTTTGTTTCCTGGATATTAAGAGTGATTAAGCAGCGTTGTGTCTGACACATTGGACAGTAGGCAGACTTCAGGTTTGATCCTCTGCATCGTGGGTGCACATCTGAAAAAATGGGCTGAGTGCAGCAACTTGGGAGACGTTTAAGGTCGATGTTTGACTCATCCCTCCCTCAAAGCTCTGAACAGCTTTTATCTCAGCACCCAACAACAGTCAACAGCTATTTTTACCTCCTTTCTTAGATGAATGCATGTCACCCGCCCGTCTTAGGATGAGAATTGACAGCGTTGAAGCCCTTTTGGTGCAACCTTGAATAATGTTGAATGCAATCATGTCAGATGAGAATGACTCAGCTACTACCACATCAAATTTTAGCTAATTTTTGTGTGTGAAATTGACAGATTTATAGCCATTTTTTGTGATTTCAAAAATTGGTTGTCAAGTGGGGTCATCTTGAATTTTATTGGTGCCAAATGTTGAGTTAAAGAGATAAACACTGATCATTTCCTGAAAGTGTTGTTAAAATATTTCATCATATTTTGCTAACAGAGGGTTGACTATAAGTTTGGGGTCAGTCTCAGCTACTACCACACCAAGTTTGATCTCAATATCTGCTAAATTGACAAAGTTATCTGCATGTTTGAATTTGGTGAGATCACCTACACTGTTAAAAGTCATTAGTTATCATAACGTTTCTCTAGAAGTTATTTCCAATTAACATAATGAGTTATGTAATTTCTACTTAATTTCATGAGTTATTGGCATTTCAACTTAAGGATATGAGTAATTTCAGAGAAACAAATTTAAATGTGTTTACATAACTTGACAATCTGAGTTTTAAAATGGTAACCGGATCTTATAAAAACTGCTCACCTCTGGCAATATTCATGCGAGATAAAAAAAAAAATAGTGCCGGAAATTCGCTCTTTATCTGATAAGGGACTAAATATGATGTAAGATTTAGTCAGACTAAAGTTCTCCATCTCAGTTAGAATTGTAATTTTACTTGACAAGAGTACTCAAGTTTTGGAGAATAAATAATGTTCTATAGTTAGTCATTCCAACTTATGGTATCATATTTAAACAACGACTTATCATAAATTGGGCTACTTTTCTAGCTTGCCATCCTAAATTGGAAAAAAAACATTGTTTGAAGTTGCGTTAACTTGTGTTTTTAAGGCAACTTTTGAACTCAAGTTTTTAAGTTTAATCACCCTAATTATTTTAACAGTGCAGTGTCTTACAACAGAACTTAAAACAACTTTAAAGATATGCTTTGTGAAGCCATGAAGACCATCCATCCATCCATGCATACAGCCATCCATTCATCCATCCATCAATCCATCCATCCATCCATCCATCCATCCATCCATCCATCCATCCATCCATCCATCCATCCATCCATGTTGCAGGTGGTGGGGTACACCCTGGACAGGTCGTAAGTTCATCACTTTCCCTGTTTTAGTTTCCCTGAACTGGCTGCCCATACATTTTAAGATTAATTTAAAAATGATTTTATTTGCTTTTAAAGCTCTAAATAAACTTGCCCCGCCCTATCTGTCCAAGTTACATCCGTACACACCCTCTCGCTCCCTCAGGTCATGTGATCAGCTGCTCCGGAGTGTGCTGAAGACAAAGCATATGTGTACAGCACTTTGGTTTTGTGGGTGTTTAAAGTGATATAAATAAAGACGTTATGGTGGTATCACATATCCACGAAGACCGATAAAATAAAAATTATAAAAAGTTTTTTTTCCAATGTGATCACATGACCATGTTGAAATTTTCCCTACATCACCCGAAAAACATGTGCAAAACACATTTCAAGTGTTCATTTAATTGTTTTTGTAACAGGTGAAAACTTTATTTTTCACACATGAAGTCCCTGTGGAGTTTTTTTTTGTCTTCCTCTAAGGTGGAGAAGAATCAGGCTTTTATCTGCTGCAGGTAAGATATTGATTGCTGAAAACCCCCATTGAGAAGCGCTTGGGACAAAAAAATCTGGACCAATTCAATTCAGTTTATTTATATAGTGCCACATCACAACAGAAGTCATCTCAGGGCACTGAAAAATTAATTCATATACATAACAATTATTATTTATCCAAGATATAGATCGCATTGAATCTTCATTTTGTCGCAGTGTCGCATCCTGAGCAAGCACAAAGGCGACAGTGGAAAGAAAAAACCCCATCATGAGAGAAACCTCCAGTGGAACCAGGCTCAGGCCATCTGCTGCGACCGGCTGGGTTTGAGTGGACAGGAAGGAGGAACGGACACAGAAAGGCAGGTCCAGAATGGAGGTGAGCAGGTCCCTCACTAAGACACGCATTTAACAAATACAACAAAACAAACAACAACTGTAAAACAGATCAAATCGGTTATGTTTACATATCCTCACATGTGTAAATCATATGTAAAAATGAAAGTCAAGTCGGCTCATGTTTACCGATCGAGTCTTGTACAAACTGCTGTAAAAGTCACAAGGAGAGTGCAGCAAGACATATTTAAACCATCACGATGTTCAATATATCAAGTGTCAGATGCAGAACGGGGCTCAGTCCTGAGGGCCAACATGCACATTCGAACAGCTGCCAAATTCACAAACTGGGCTCGCTCTCAGGGGGGTTGTGAAAAGAGAAAGCAGCGGATTAAATCAGATTTCTCCTCTAAACCACTACTCCTGCACACTACGGAGACCATTTAATGTCTAGAAGGGGCCAAACATCAGCAGTGGGTCTCCTTTAAACAAGTCTGACTAAAGTAGAAAAATAAATAAAGCCTCGGGCGCTGCACTTTAATGTATTCAATTAACTGGGGTCCCTCTAGAGAACTCCAGCTCACATTTGGATAAAGAGAGAGCGTGTCGCCTGGAGATGAATACGCTGAATGCACTCATTCTGAAGGCCATGATTGGAAATCTTCCTCAACAGGTTCTTACTTAATTAAACTTCCCTTCATCTGACTTTCTGCGGCTTTCGAGGGAAAATTGGCGGCAGCACATTCAAAGCCGGGGGAAACTTTTGCTCACTATTGCTTATTTACGGGGCAATTCGGGAGACTTGTAGGGCCCCGCGACATCCTCCAGCATCACAGTAGAAAGTCAACTCTGCCTGAAAGAACAGAAAACTATATAAAATCTCCAGTTCAATCATAGACAATTATGTGGTGAAATGAAAGAAATTCAGCAGCCGTCAAGTCTGAGTGGGAGGGATAATTATCTGGCAGTCATTACTGCTCCCATTATAGCATTTAACCACATTCACATACTGTATGAACATACTGCACTTGTTGGGAACATGAAAATAATCAGAGCAGCCGTTCCGTGGAAATATATGGCAAGAAATATAACGTGTTCATCACCATGTCCTTGACTGAAAGATGTATGTTTGACTGAAATTTACCTCATTATCTCATATTTCTCATGAGAATCCATTCAAAGTCTATCTGCACCTTATTTTACCGCTACAGCCCCCCCTTTTGTGCAGCAAAACCCCAACGGTATATTCTCTGTCTATTAAAATCAATCTCATCACATCACCTACATTCACGATTTGCAACACTTTTTCCATAACAAATCAACTTAATCAAGCTCATTAAGTACCATT
Source organism: Argolebias nigripinnis (assembly GCA_031763805.1). Taxonomy (NCBI): domain Eukaryota; kingdom Metazoa; phylum Chordata; class Actinopteri; order Cyprinodontiformes; family Rivulidae; genus Argolebias; species Argolebias nigripinnis. The sequence goes on from JARVJN010000362.1 coordinate 21,013,512, forward strand.
ATTAGCTATTTATTGTTATCTCAGTCATCGTGGGGCTGACAGGTCCACCCCGCCCACGCTTATCCCTCTCTCCCCCCGAAACTGGGACCTTTGCTTGTCACAAAGGCCTCAGTTCTAATTGGCCTCGGTTGTGTTATTCTTGCGAGAAAAACAAGTGAGGTGCGGCCCCCACTTTCGAGCCACAAGTTCAACATCTGTACATCTTCTCTGAATTCTCTGCAGCTCTCAAAAACGAGTGAAAATTTCGATTCGGTCACGTTCGCTTAAACGGCATAAAGAAAATGGGCATGGAGAAGGTGCCAAAGGTCGCCTTGTCTTTGAGTGCTCTGATGCTCTGGATCCTCCTTACGCTGCGTGGAGAATGTATTTCCACATCTGCTGGGGTGACGGGAGCTAATTCCAACTGCACACAATGAACCTGCAGGATGGTGTTGACTGATGAGAGGGAGGATATAAGTGTGCTGCCTTCAGAAAGGTGGGGGCGGGAGGTGCAGGGGAGTTCGTCCCATCGCAGGAGTTATTAAGTTTGTCTCTCGGACACACTTGGTTTCACCAGGGTGCCCGTCCCTCATTCATAATAGATGCTAATCTGTTCAGGGCAGACTGATGACAGAGCTTCCTGCCCTTCATAGAATTAGTCCTCGGTTTTATCAAAGGACCCAAACTGCCTGCTAATTAGACTCATTTCCTGGTGCATGAATTATTTATTCCCATTGTAACTGATCAGAGGCGATTGTGACGCATCGTGCTGCCTCCAGTTTTCACACAGATGTGCATACCGCCACAAATTCTCTCAGCTGAGTGCAAGGGAAGCAAAGTTTGCATCAGCTGCTTCGTTAGTCATGGTCAGGGCTAAAAAGAAGCCTTTAAAACTGTTTAAAAAATTAAGATACATACATTTTTAGAGCACACAAATAAAGGAAAATAGTAAATTGCAAATTTGAAAAGGTCACCCAACATAAGAAGATATCAGGGGGTCCTGAAACACCAGAGGCCTTCAGATAATCTACTGATAACGACTTACGTTTAAAAATGATTGCTTGTGGCACATTTTCACTATAAGTGCTACAAGAAATAAAAATAATAGCTTCAACCTAATTAAAAAACAAAAAGTTAATAATAACGCTGTCCTCTTTTTTATGCATTAGCAAAAAAAACGGCATTATTTTCTTGTTTTAGGTTTATTTCTTAAAAATACTGATGTTTACATGCGGCATAATTTTTAAGTCGCTGTGTAATTTAGACATTTATTTCCTTGTACATATTTTACTTTTAATCTTTACTCATATTAAGAATGAAAAATATATACAGTATTATAAAATCTTATCAGAAAATATGATCTGTTCATCTTTTCAGCTTTGTTTGAGTCCCATCCAAACACACTCTTTGTTTTTTGGCAAGAGGTTCTGAGAAACGTGTTGTGGGGAAAAGCTGGAATTGAACTGGCAACCTTTTAGTTGGAGGTGAACTGTTTTAAACTGCAACCACCAATTTTTGAGGATAATTTTTTTTAATCAAAAGACATCCATCCATCCATCCATTCATCCTCTTGCACTCATCCGGGGTCGGATCGCGGGGGTAGCAGCCTAAGTAGGGAGGCCCAGACTTCCCTCTCCCCAGCCACTTGGAGCAGC
>JARVJN010000362.1:21198096-21209538 GCA_031763805.1 Argolebias nigripinnis
TTAAACCCTTCCCACTCTCTTGCAATATGCTAAGCAATGCTTCTAAACTGTAAATGCTCTAAAAGAGCACAGAATGTCATGATCTCCGCTCTCTCTGCCAACTGCCAGTGCTTTCAGCCACGCCCACTTCTCCACTGCAGAGCAGACATCATGACATGCTGCATGAGGGAGCTACTGCATGCACCTGTGGGCTGCACAAAGGAGCAGCAGGTGCTAGATAATTAAAAAAGAATTTATTTTAAATTTAAAAAATCCATGTTGATCGTGTGGCTCATCCATCATTCAGCCAGTTGTGTGTCATGTCCAATCTTATTTTTTAAAAACTGCGAGTCCACGAAAGTTGAACCGAGAAGTAGCGAGGGACTACTGTAAACTGAATTCTGGGTTGGTTTGAGGCTGGGACAACACTTTTTTGTCATATTGCAGATGCAGATCTAGCAGGACAGCAAAATGATGCATCACTATAAAATAGTCGATGTTATTGTTTGAAATTGTTAATATTTTGGCTAATGTGGCTGTTTGTGCTAGAAACTCACAGAGGAACACAGAGCCAAGTCATGCTAGGATTCAAAAACAAATCAAAAGTTAGCGTTAGTCAGAGTCTAAAGATGTTGTTTAAAGTTAATAGAACACAGTGGACCTCTCATACAGAGAGGTTCCTATTCCCTGGGAAACAATAACTCCAGTATTTACAGTAACACCCAAGCTATTTTTATCTTTTTATTTGTAGTGCAATTACACAAAGGCTTGTTCTGCTTCCACGTTCATCGTACGTATATGATGTCAGTTAAAGGTTGCATGTGGTTTCACATGTTACTGATGAGGCACTGCAAACAGCTAGCACCCAGCTCATGGAGTTGCATTATATTTTGTTCTCGAGTAAAACAGTGACTGAAACTCGGTCTGGCTAGTGGACAACAGTGCTCTTATACAGTACGTCTGCTGCTTTATGGTAAAATTGTTTTGTTTTTTGTTGAAATTGCACAAATACCTCATTAATAAAATACATCCTATTTTAGTTAGTGGTGCTCCTATGCATCTACACAGTTTTGGAAATTGTTTGTGCACTTTTCAAGACCTTATCATTCTGTGTTTATCCTCCCATTCACTCCTTTTTGTGTGTGTTTAGCTGTAAATACACTTTATCTAAAGCACAGAATCCCTCTGCAGACATAACTAACACACTGCTTGTCCTTGCTGCACAATCATCTGTCACTTAACACCACTACTCTTCTCTCAGCCCACTATGTCATTCAGTGAATCGAGAACTTCTCTTCACCCACCAGTCCCTCCAGCTAAAGGTGATGTTGAGTTTAGTGAGGAGGAATATGAGGAGGAGGAAGAGGAGGAGGAGGAGGAAGAAGAAGAAGACGGGGAGGAGATGAAGGTTAAAATGGGGAAGGTACAGCGTAGCGTCTGGTGGTGTGTAGAAAATGTAGTCAGATGTAGTTTGTGTGTGAATGTCTTGTTGTTGTAGGTGTGTAATATTTGTGTATATTTGTAATTAATTATTCAAATAAATACATTAGCTAGATAACAAATTGAGTAGTTGAAATATATTATATCTTAATAATTTATGGTCTAGTTCAGGGGTTCTCAAACATTTTGGGTTCAGGGATCCCTTATAGGGGAGGAAAAGTTTCAGGGACCCCCCAAGCACCGGCTCGTGGACCCCTGGGGGTCAGAGGACTCCAGTTTGAGAACCACTTGTCTAGTTGTTTGCTTTTTTATATCACCTGTATTATGAATCTATTAGCTTGGTCCTTTTTGTCATATGCATCATTGATTCTGCTTAGAAAACAGAAGCTCTTCTTAAGAGTAAACAAATTATAAACATGGATGAGGAAGAAGAGGAGGAGGAAGATGAAGAAGAGGAAGAAGAGGAGGAGGAGGAAGAAGAGGATGATAAGAATATAAAATATAAAAAGAGAGAACTTCCATCTCAAGAGGAAAGACAACAAGAGATCAAAGCTATGCTGAAGAAACCAGAGGGGATGAAAACAGAGGAGAGGATGAAAGTTTTGTCTAGAGGGAGCCAAGACAAGGAGGAGGTACATGTTGTAGTAGGAGATCTGTGGCTTCCCTTAGTTTATTAACAGCAGTAAACAAATAGCATCCAGTAGCATGTCAGTTAGTTTATTGTCAGTAAATCCTTGTCGCTGTGATGTGCAGTAGAAGATTACAGTATGTGTGTCATGTTTTTGTGGTTTCCTACTTTGCCATGAGGTAATAACTGATGGGTGAAACGCATGGCAGAAATCTTTAGCCGTGCGTTTTGCTTTCAGAACAGCTTACATTGCTTCACCCGGATGTTTTTCTTCTCAAAGGCTGGTCTTAATTTTTGCACTGTGAAAAGCAGCGCACACAAACATAAGCTCGTTTTTTTCTGTTTTAGGATTAGTGGTATCACACGTTGGATTAGCAGTTTTATATCAACAAGCCTCTTCTAAGCTGCACAATTTACTTCAGCAAACTCAGCGGGTATGGAGAATTACAGGGACACGTCATGTTCCTCTCTGCTTCTCTCGTAGCCGTAACTCTGCTTCGGAGTTTTACAAACTGTAGACACACATCCTCTACCTGTCTGTCCTGTTGGAAGGTCCTGAGGGCTTTACATAGAAGTAGTCTGACTGCAGCTCTTTCCAGACTTCACCCCCACCACTCCATCCGTTTCGGATGTTATCAACAATAAAATGGGTGCTATCATCTGTTATCATCCCCATGTAGTGGTCAGATTGCCCCTCCTGTACCTCCTAGGAGGTTTAAAGGTACGTTGTCACGTTACAAGCGATGACAGCAGGCTCCGCCTTTTACTACGTGTCAAAGTTTAGAGTAAAGGGTCTTGGTTAGGTTTAGGGTTGGTCCTCTGAGTCAGGTTTAAGGTTAGGTTTAGGAAAACGGTTACATAAGCTGAAAAAAAACACAACACTTCCGGGTTTACGGAAACACGCTGCCTACTCACAGCGATAATAACGCTGATAACGTTATTTTAAACAAGCTAGGAGGTAGATTGGACAGTTTCGCTGGTATATATGGGGATGATAACAGCTAATAACGCCCATTGTATGGACTGACAACATCCGAACCCGCTGTCCCAGTAGGCCATTAACTATTTTTTCCCTTCTAAAAAAGCTAAGTCTTGTCCTCTGGACATTCAAAAAATAAAACAAAACAAAGCAACAACAACAAAAAAACTATTTTTTTTGGCTTTGTTTTGTTTTATTTTTTGAATGTCCAAAGGACCAGACTTAGCTTTTTAGATTTTTCTACCTGGATTATTGAGCATGCATCAGGGTATTTTTCCCTTCATTATGGCTCCCAAATGTATGTTTTTTTTTTTAAATTATGTAGGGTACTGTATTAGGATAGGCTAAGTGCTTGGTAATATTTAACTGTACATGTATATGGTTCAGTATGTGCGTATATTTAGACTTACGTCCAAATTCGGTTTTTGACGCCACGTAGGAATGGATCCCTGTCGTAAGTCAAGGACTACCTGTATAGTTTAAACGTTAACTCCCAACAAAGCAAAAGCAGAATATTGGTTATTACTCGTAAATATTCAGCTTTGAAAAGCGCATTTGACCCCCTTTTGTTAAAATAAAATATACAATAAAAAATTAAACATATGTCTGCCCCATGCAGGCAGTCCCACAGCTGGGAGTGCTTTTGTTTCTCTGTGGTGTCTTTGTCTGCATGTTCATTTCCTTGAGGTATACACTGATGTACGCCTTTGTGCTGCCTGCATGCAAATGAAGACTCAAAAATTACACTGTGGTATCAATGCGTTCGAGAAAGGATTCTCCAACCTGCTCGATGTTATTCACACTTGGAACCAAATGTGATTATGTTCCCACGACTGTGTTGAAATTCAGACTCGGCTGCTGAGATTATTTTATTTTTTTTACAGCAGAGAAGGAAGTGACTGTACAGAAATCAATGTCTGTTTTTGACTCTCGCTGCTCCCATGTCTTTGGAGAAGCATTCAGAATGAGAGTCAGAGCAGCAGAGAGGCTTTTGAAGATCAGAGCGATTATGTAGAGTGGCATCCCGAACTGTGCTTCCAGGTTGGAAACATGAAAGACGTGACTCTGAGTGCTTCCAGTGAGGCTACTGTCTCTCATCCTCGCTGGAAGTCTCCGCTCAAGAGGCCACCTGAGATAAAACACAGTAAGAGGCTTTTATATGCATCGGTTCATCCTCTCAGACCTGGAGCCATTTCAGGGGGTTTTGCAGAGTAATTGTGTTGCCTGCTGTTGACCGTTTCCCTCCCAGTGTGTAGTTCACTATATAACTGCAGCTCTAATTGACACTGATTGATTTTCTTGTTTTTCAAACATGTCCAGAGATAGAACCCCTAAGGACAGATGCATGGGATGTGGTATCTTTCACATCTTTGCTATGTCCATCAGTGTCCAGCCTGGACCGGCCTGTTCACATTTAAGATCTAAACAATAACCCAGTTCTTTACCAGTCTGGTTTAATTCTGTCTTGACCTCTTGAAAACTCCAACAAAGTTAGAAAATTCTATTAAAAAAAAAAACTTTTCCCCCTTTTCCTTCCTTTCTAATCCAATAAGCTGCAGTTGAGTTGGGTCAGAGGGCTGTTACATAAGGAAATGTTCCTCTTATGCATTGCTGACCCAAAATGGCACAAAGAGCCATTTACTCTCATCATCTGAATGTGAACTCTGAGGATCATGATTTATTTTGCAGACACTCACATAACAATCTTTGTTTGGGGTAACAGCACTATAATCCACCTTCGTTTTCAGCCAAAGCAGGCGAGAAAACTAAATAACACCAAAAGGCATCAAACAATATAAAACTAGGCTAATCTATTTATCTAACGTTCATAACTTCCTGTTACATAAACTGCTTGTAATGATAAATCTGAGTGCCCGAGCATGAAACATCCAGTTTGAGGGACAACGTCTGCAGAAAGCTGTCAGCAACATGAAATATGAATCTTGACTGCAGCTGGAAGAAATTGATGTTTATCCAGTGCTTTGAAAGCATATTAAATGTTTTAAATATTAAAGTAAAATGAAAAGTCTGAAAAATATATCTTTTTATGACTTTTCTTAGATTAGCATGCTTATAGGATTACTTTAATTTTCGAGTTGAAAAAGATGCATCACATGAGAAATTAGACAAAAAAATTAGAGGTTTGAAAAAAACTTGAACCAAAGTGTTGGACCACAATGAACACGTAAGGTTTGTTCAAAGTCAGTATTAAAGAATAATAATAATAAGTGTTGAATAATATCCAAACATTGAGCAGAATGGGTTCATTCAAGCAGCTCTCTGTGGCACTCAGAAACTTAAGGTAACTGATGAAGAATAAGACTGTTCAAAAAAACAAAACAAAAAACTGTATCTGGAAAACATCCTCAGAAATATTTTGGAACAAAGTTTTACTAAACAGTGACAAATGAAAGGCATGTCCAAAAAGTACTTTTCCCTCAACTAACATTTTCCCATGGGACATTTGCAAATGAGCATCAGAACATTATTTTCTCATTTTGAAAATGAATCCCGTGGACTCGTTACATTAAAATACAACTGTCAGGAGAATTTAGGTAAAGGTTTATGGATGTTTATGTTAAATTAATGTGGAACTATGTGTTGGAAGTGTGTGAAATCAGACTTTTGTCTGCTCAGAGAGGAGCCTGCAGGTTCACCTGGTAACGTCAAGGTCTTCTCCAAGCCTTAAAGCTGGAAAGCCTAGCTCGTCTAGACCTCGCCTCGCTCTGATAAACGTTTTATAAAACACTTCCTGCCTCACTGTCCCGTGCAGATTCTCACTGACGAGGCTCAAAGCATGAAATTTTGTACATCTATGGAAAGCTTGTTTTCATGACCGCCTGCCCTTGCAAGTAAAAGACTAAAAACCTTCTTGTATCCTCAAAGTGGCTTATTTGAGTAAATAGATAATAATAGGATATTTATTTATCCAACTACAACTATTTAGTGGAAATAACCATCAACATCTGCACTTTGAGATTTTTATTAATGAAAAGTGCGGTATAAATTGAATTCATTATTATTATTAGGAAAGGAACCAGCACTTCCATAAAATAGCTTCTGTTGGTTAATTGACCAGGCTCTGTGCTTTAGGAACAACTCAGTTGCAAAAAAAAGTAATCAATATGAAAAATATTGTAAAGCAAACATGACGCCTTCTTGAAGATACTAGATATTTAAATAATAACATGACTTATTTTTTGGTTCATGCTGGGAGTTTTTTCTAGGGTGTCCTCCTCTCATAAATATACAAATAGAGCAAGGAAGCTGAGTCTTTCTGTGTCTCACTGATAAAATTGACAAAACGTCTCTCAAACTGAAAACAGAAAACTGGCAATAAAATGTGACTACTTTCGTATGCTTGTTGTTTTCTAAAGCCAAACTACACAAATGAAGAGCCTAAAATAACAAACCTACAGGACGATCTTTTGTTCTTCACATGGACAGAAATGTTCACTGGAAAGAGTCAACTAATCGGGAAATACCACATATGCATAAGAAGCGTCATCCTTTTTTCTTTTTTTTGCTGCCCCTGCAAGAATCTGGGAGCAAATTACACCATATTTTACTCAAACAAATAGATTACGGAGGATGTGGCTGGATCCGTCTGTGCTTTGACAGTGATTTATGGTCGGCTGCTATCACATCCTGCGATTCACTCTGCAAGGTCGGTACAAACGCAGGAGACACTCTTCACAATGGCTGTGCACAGTTCAGTGAGAGAAATGACTCAACTGCATCTTAAAATGGAAATGCATTTTCATGGTTGATTCTAGCTCCAAAAATGTGCAATTATGAAAGATTATTAATTTTGCCCAACATCCAGAACTGGCCTCGTGGTTTAAAGGGGTCAAGTGCAAATGCTTTAATTAATCCAGTGCCAGGGAACTATTAACAACAAAGGGGTTAGGAGTAATCACTCCTCTTCATAAAGAACAGCTGGGTATTAGACTGAATGACAAATGGCCGAGAAGACTAATTGAAAGGTTTGAGGTTTTAATTAAATGTTATGCGGCTCCTCTCAGAAACCCCCCTGACAACAATGCAAATATTTATAACAGAAAAAAGGTCTTGGTGTGCGTGAGGGTTTTTAGGCACGAGAGATGATTTCATGTCAAAATGAATTTGTTAGAGTTCCAAACATTTAGTCAATCTTTATATAAAAAATTATTTTGTGAAAAACAGTTATATTGTTCCCTGAACAAAACTACACACAGGTAATGTTTATTCATCAAGGAAAACACATACACATTTTTGTTTGTAAGTAGATAAAATAGTAAATACATATTTTATATTATACATCAAAGTTCATGTTCAATAACCCAGATAAAAAAAATCCAACAAAGTTAAGTCAGGTTATCTAGATTATTATTGTTTGTTTTTTTTAGACGTTTCGTTTTTCATCCAAAGGTCTTCATCAGACCGAGGACTCACAACAAACTCCTTCCCACAAGAGCACACTCACATAGTGGACCAACCAGTTTGCTGGTGATAAGATGGCTTCTCGGGCCCGCCCTCTCCTCCGTTGACTCCTCTGAGGCAGCTGTGGCCAAAGTGGTTCAAAACATTAAAGTTCATGCTCAATAATCCAGGTAAATATCCAACAAACTTACGTCAGGTCATCTGGACAGTTTCTTTATTATTTTTTTCTTTTAGTTGAGACGTTGCGTTCTTCATCCAAAGGACTTCATCAGGCCGAGGAGCCACAACAAACTCAGTGCCACAAGCAGCACACTCAGAGGGAGCCAACTAGTTTGCTGGTTGGTGATGGTTTCAACATCGTTTCAACAATGAGATAAGACGTCTCAACATAAAAAAAAAACATCCAGATGACGTGACTGAACTTTGTTGGATCTTCTACCTGGATTATTGAGCATGAACTTTGATGTTTTGAACCACTTTGGCTATGGATGCCTCAGAGGAGTCGAAGGGGGAGAGGGTGGATCCTAGAAACCATCTTATCACCAGCAAACTGGTTGAACCTTGCGAGTGTGCTGCTTGTGGGACTGTTTGTCGTGGCTCCTCGGACTGATGAAATCCTTTGGATGAAGGAGGAAACGTCTCAACAAAAAAGAAATCGTCCAGATGACCTGACTGAACATTGTTGGATTTATATGATAGACATTTCTTTTTAAATTTTGAAAATTTAATAATAATAATAATAATGAATTTAATTTATAACGCACTTTTCATTAATGAAAATCTCAAAGTGCTACAAAGTGCAACAAAATTAAAGGTCAAATAAAACAAATAAAATCAATTTTAGAAACAAATCCAGTAAAACAGACAAAATGAAAATAAAACAGTTTCATTAAAATTGGATCTAAAGCAATAAGTTGTCTGTAGCAAACTGACTGCAACAAATGTGTAAATATAAAAAGCTATTTTTCTTATTCATCACTAGAATGTATGAATGTTTGAGTGCACAGTATCACACGCTGTTCTCCCCATCATGCACGGATAAAGAGACTATAATTTATTCACTCTTATGTAACTGTGCTTTACTCCTCCTCATCTCTGACGAGACAAAGGCTGACAGGCCCTGCAGCTTTCTGAAGGACACAAATAGCTCAGCCAACTTCTCTCTCATCTACACCAAGAGTCCATGACTTTTTCATCACAGAGACACAGTTTGATGCAGCAAAACATGAACATGCAAATACATTTATTTTATTATTGTCACTGAGAACAGACTTTAATAATAAAAAAGACTTACCGTTCACATTTTTTTACAGTTTTATCCAATAAATTTTGCAACAATTTTTGAATTTCATAAAACTTTAACAAAATTAATTTTCTTCCGCTTATTAGGTTAGGTTGAAGAGGCAAAGGTGCAGGGGGGGGGGTCCCAGATGCACTTTCCTCTAGCATGTCCCTCCAGCTGATGGGCAAGAGAATCCCTCCAGCAGGTTCCTACTCCCAGTGAAATGTGCATGAAAACCTCCAGATGGAGGTGCCCAGGATGCAGCCTAATCATGAACCACCTCAGCTGCCTCCTTTTGATGAGGAGGAGCAGTGGCTGATGGGTTTTCAAACCAAAACTGCAGCTTCTACTAAAATGAATCACACAAGAAACAAGAGTTAGCATTTTGTATAGAACTTTGCAAAGTGGGATTGTCTCCTAAAACAGGCGGAGAACGAAGTCCAATTTGCCAAGGCCTGCACCAACCTTTTTATTCACTTGGTGGGCGTGTATTTTTACACCAGGTTCGAACAGTTTTCACACAATAGATGTGGTCAGTTTTGACCGAGTCAGGAACAACAGGTCCTGAAACAAAAAACTGAAACATTATTTTGGTGCTCTGTTTCAGTAAACAAGTATTGTGTAAGACAAATATTTCTCAGGGAGTGAACAGATACTTGGTTTATAAGTTTTAAATGATCAACACTAAAATACTCTAACACACCCCATCAGCTCCGAACTTCTGCCCCCTTTACTCAGCCGTGTGCGTACGCCGACCGCTAATAAATATTTATGACGTCACGTGCGCTGCAGAATAGTAGCACTGACGGGAGCTCCGCTTCGACTTGACCTTCTTTTATTCTTTTTGTTTTTATTTGATCTCTTTTTCCACCTACAATGCACACCCACGTTACGGGTATGACCGCGACACACGTGTGGAGTTTTGTGTATCGCTGCCTTGCCATCATGGCATCCTCCCATCGTGGTTCAGTTCCTGGCCCCGCTCCAGCCTCGGGCCTGTCATGGTGGCTGTCTCCATGATCCTATTCAGCTCCGTGGGGGAACCTGGGATGTTCTCTGTCTGCCGGACCCGGTTCTGGACTGCGGTCAGTGAAGGCAGCTGCTGCGGTCCTTCTTACCATCATGCTGCAGACCGAACCTGTTAACAAGACCATGCCACCAAGAGAACAGAACCATGATGTTGAAAGAACTCACTGCTGACCACATCACACTTTGATGCCTTGTTTTTGTTGTTGTATTTTAGTAGTGTTTTTTAATAGGTTTTTCAGTATGTTAGCAATATTGTTTTAAGTTTTTCTTAGTATGCTAGTAGTATTTTTTAATATCTAAAAAAGTTCATTCTAGTCCTCTGGACATTCAAAAAACAAAACAAAAAAATTGTAGAAACGTTTCATCTGAAATACTTCTTCAGCGTGAGGTGCTGTATTCAGCTCAGTCTTATAAATAGCACCCTCTCACATGCCCCAGTTGCACTGTCTCTACTTAGCCCCAACTATGGGAACTGCACCACAGAAAGAACCCTTTTGCATTAATACTTCAGCTAGTATTTTAGCTGATTTGAGGCTGATTCGAGTTCTCTTTTGGTCCCTGCTTCTCTGGTGGGACTGAGCTCAGTCGAGCCGAGTCCGGACCAACACGTGAATGCTCGGCTCTGATTGGTCAGTGGGAGGAGTCACTGGATCAGAAACTTTTCACCAATTCACCATTTGCAATTTCCCGGGGCGCAGCGGCTGGATCTACTTTAAAGATTTTAAAAACAATAATGACGCCGCCGTGTTTAATGTTGAAGTCCAGGCGTTTTTTGTGTTTGGTGACCGACGAGCGAGCTGAGTCACCGCGGAGGATCATACGACCTGCCGACCCGTGAAACACACGGCCCTAAAGTGCGGGTGCAAATCCAGGCAGAGCTGAGCCAGGCTGAATACGGCTGAGCAAAGTTGGGGCTGATTAGGAGCAGTGCAAATGGGGCATAAGTGGTACACTTTAGTCAAATGTTAAAGAACATTTCCAATGTTTATACAAGTGCTCACTGATCACGCACAGAAAATCTGGTTCAGATTGGATGATGTTTCACTGATATATAACTTTTGGAATAATGTAGGGGGCACACTGGAGTCAAAAGTTAAATACCAATGTGTTTAGCAGTGCTCACTGATGATGCACAATAAATGTGGTACAGATCGGATTATATATCACTAGGGATGTAAAGTACACGTTGGTGTGCCGAACCGTTTCGGTACGGCACGTTCGGTTTGGTCCACCTGTGTACTGTTTCGGGTATTTTTTCACTCATTGAACATTATTAAAAGGGGAATATATGCACCGCGAAACAAAATTTCCTGGGCTCGTTTCAGCACGGAGCTATTATCGCGCAGCACTCACAGCTTTTAGCTGTTAGCATCACATGTGCGGCCTCCTGTTTGGGAACGTTATGGCTTCCTTGTTAAAAGACGAGCGCAAATTCAAAGCTGTGTGTGGACGTTGTTTCATGACTGGATCTGCAGTAGCAACACGTCTAACTTAACGTGTTTGAAACAACGTCATCCAAACGTGAACGAAGAAACAGCAGCTTGTTACAAACAGTGCTAACAGCAGCTGCATTAAAGCTCTGCCCTGATGATGAGTGAGAGATTCAACCGTTCAAGAAGAGGTATTGTTCTTTTATTATTATTATCTAAATAATCTTTTTTATTTAAAATCATAATCTTATTA
>JARVJN010000362.1:21465281-21476962 GCA_031763805.1 Argolebias nigripinnis
CACACACACTCACACACACACACACGCACACACTCTGCGCCTCCTGCAAAACCAATTTCAAGTCCGTGTCGCAGGTGTCGCTGTTGACCACGCAGTGAGCGCGCGCGCAGAGGAAGGAGGCTGCGCGTCAAGGCGCATTCTCAAATCTCATTGGTGGGTTTGTCACGTGGTCTGGAGACATCCCGACTTCCAGGTTGTTTTTCCAGATATGTCTGCTTGCAGAAGACACCTCTCACCTCTGAAGAACTTCTCCCCCTCTCCCCCCCTCCTCCAAGGAGAAAACATGTCCTTCCCCAGCAGCTCACCTGCGGCCAACCCGTTCCTGGTGGACTCTCTGCTGGGCGCGTGCAGGGCGGACAGCTTCTTGTCCAGCTCCAACATGTCCTACATGTCAGGAGCGGACATGGGGAGCTACGGGACCTGCGCGCTCCTGCAGCCTCTTAAAACGAGGGGGGAGCAGCTGAGCCACAACCCGGGCGCGCACGTGCACCCGTACATGCCCCAGCTGGAGAACTGGTCGGATCCGGGCCGCGCGTGCAGGACGGACAGCCAGGTGTCGAGCTGCACGTTCTCGCAGAGCATCAAGGAGGAGAGCGACTGCTGCATGTTCTCCCAGAAGAGACACCAGAAGGTCCACGAGCCGTACCCACATCCGGGTCCCGTGGAGCAGCCCGAGGTCCCGGTGCCGGGATACTTCCGGCTGAGCCACAGCAGCGCGCGCGACGCGCCGCCGAGTCCCAACCCGACGCTCCTGCAGCTCAGCCGGGTCACAGCACCTCCTCCTCCACCTCCTCCACCTCCTCCTCCAGGTGCAGACCTCTCGGAGCAGGAGAACGAACCCGCGCGCACACCGAGCCCGGAGCTCCGCAGCCCGGAGGAGGAGGAGAAAAGGAGGTGCTCGGCGGAGGCGCCCTGCAGCCCGGAGCTGCTGCTGCTGCAGAAGGAAGGTGGGCTGGCTGCACGCACGCGCTTTTATCTCCGAACCAGGGCTCGCGCATCATAAAAAGAATAAAAGACAAAGTCGTAATGTTTAATGAGAGTCTCTCTCAGGTTGCAGTCATGCTGGATGCAGCGCGCGCACATCACTTTATGTTTAACTCATTATTACGAACCAGAAGTTGCAACCGTTTAATTTTTTTATTTTATTTTGCATTTTATTTAAATTTAGCACCTCATTAAAAAGCTTCTTTGTCATAAACACATTTTTATTCTCTTGGTTTATTATTCTCATCCATGCATGTTGTGCGTAATTTCCCTGTTTTGAAATCCAAAAAAGCATGCGGTGACGTAACAACCCTCTCATATGAAATATTATTTTTTATTTTTTATGTTCCAGCCTGTAAGGAGGAAGCTTCAGCCAGCAGCTGGCTCACAGCGAGGAGCGGCAGGAAGAAGCGCTGCCCCTACACCAAGCACCAGACCTTGGAGCTGGAGAAGGAGTTCCTGTTCAACATGTACCTGACCCGGGAGCGCCGCCTAGAGATCAGCAGGAGCGTGCACCTGACGGACAGGCAGGTCAAGATCTGGTTCCAGAACCGCAGGATGAAACTCAAGAAACTGAGCAGAGAGAACCGCATCCGAGAACTCACCTCGAACCTCACGTTCTCCTGAGCTGCACGCGCGCTTTTCTCCTCCTCCTCCTCGAGCGTTCGTGGTATTGGAAGTTTGTCTTCACGTTCTCAAAAAAACAAAAGAAAGGACTGTTTCACGTCGTGTGTGTATTTGTTGAATGTTGTCACATTCGTGCAGGAGTTTCTCATGAAACAGACAAAAATATTTAAAAAAAAATGTGCAGAGAGAGAGAGAGAGAGAGAGAGAGAGCGCAGTTTTCGTGTTTGGTGCAACATTTGTTTTACATTTTGCGCAAGAAAATTCTCCAGGACGGTTCCGTGGGCCTGTGAGTGGGGAACAATGTGAAGCTGTGGATTTATTGCATGTTTGGTGCATGTACAATAAATAATGTATGAGACACAATCTTGTTTTATGTGGAACTGCCCGACAGCTGAACACAGCGTCTGGATGTGTTTGTGTAACTTTGCAGAGACAAATACATTTTTATTTTTATTTTCTTTCACAGATAGTTATAAATGTGATGTTGGAGTTAAAATATTATAATAAATTAAAGTGTTTTTTTTTTGTATTGGCAGCAAGAAAATTAAGTCTGCAATGTTGTTGGTTTATATTTATTATCAAAACAATAATGTGTTTTGTTTGTGAGCAATTTGTTTATTCATTTTAGCTGAAATATTCCATATTTTACATTAAAGAGAGTGCAAACTATATAGTTTGATCCATGTCCACAATTATGATCTGTTTAAAAGCCTCCTGATATTTTAATTTCGACGTGGACAAAAATAATTTCATAATGTGCAGTCATGTGGTGGCGATTTGACAAAAGCCTGATTTTATTTCCTCCCTGCAGGAGAAACTGCCTCTAATTGTGATGTTTAATCATCAGAATGTGTTTCCTGTGCTACTTTGGACAATGCAGAAACAAAAACACACTATTATATGTTGCCTTAAAAAAAGAAAAGAACAAATAAAGGTCAAGAGAGGAAGCAGATTTAGTTTTAGACATAATAAAACGGAAAAGATCAAAAACAAAACAAAAAGAGTTGCTGTGATTTTGTATTTTTGTGCCTCTAAGAAAAAACTTTAATAAAATATAAAGATCAGTGAAAAAATGCAAGTTAATTAAAAAAGGATGGAGCACGAGCTCTCCTCTGCAGATGGTTTCTGTCTGATTCTGCAGCAGAGGGATGCGTGTGTGTTTGTGTGTGTGTGTGTGTGTGTGTGTGTGTGGGGGGGGGGGGTAATCAGATAAAAATAGCTCTGCTTTGATGCTCGAGCCTGTTTATAACTTAACAAACGCTCCATAAAGACCGGAGAGCAGAGTTATGTTCAAATACTGAACTTTAGGAGCGAGTTGCTTGAAATAGCTTTCAGACCCGATGGGATCATGTAAAACTTTAATTTACATATTGTCAAACAAAAAAAAAAATAAACAAGGTAAACAAATAAAAAGAAGAAAAAAAACCTCAAATGTTTCAACTTTTTTCTAAATGACACATTTGAACTCTTCTTTTTATTGACACGTGGAATCACCCAATAAAACATTTATTGATCCATCTCCTTTTACAATCATTTCACCATCGTTTCCTCCCTAACTTAGATCATTTACATATATTCATATATGTGCTTCGTGTTTTTATTTTTTAACAATGCACGCGCCGCGTTGCGACCGGAAACGGCGCCTGCTCCTTCACAGGGTGTTATTACATCTGTTTTTACGAGGACTTTGCGAGTCTATAAAGCATTTAACAGGCAGTGAGGGCACCAGGACGATTATTATAAGAGTGTTCTGCACAGCATTCACATGCACAAAGTCCGTGCGTGGTTATGGAAGAGGAATATTCATATTTTTCCTCAAATGTTTTCCAAATAGGGGAAGAAAAAAAAGATGGATTCCTTGTAAGGGGTTGTTGCTCCATCTTTGCAGTCAGGCGCAGCTTTTTTCATCATTTCCAAACATGAAAAGCTAAATTAAAGCTGATGAAAAAGGGAAGAGCCGGGGCAGAGGAGTGCATCACGGCTTGTATTGGTAAATATGATCACGTGATCCGTGTCAACCAATCCCTGTGGACGCAGGGCAGCAAGTGGGGGAGAAAAAAAAAAACTATGATTGTTCATAGAGGGGACGCTTCTCCTGGCCGTGCACCCCGTGTTATGAAAAAATGTCTTCCAGTGGAACTATTAGAAACTGCTACGTGGACTCCGTGATGGGTCCGGACCCGGAGGACGGGTTCGGACCTCGGTTCATTCAGGCTCCACACTCCATGGTCCCTCATGGTGCCGGGGACAGCGCAGACTTCTCTTCGTGTCATTTCGCCCCAAAGTCCTTCTCGTCGTCCTGGTCCGCGGTGCACCCTCAGGGGATCTATCACCCCTACGTCCACCACCACCACCACCACCAGTCGCATGTGCCCGCCTCGGACGGCAGATATGTCGGCGCGCGCCCCTGGATGGACCCCATCTCGAGCCACGTTCCGTTCACCGGGTTCCACTCCACCACCACCACCACCGACACCGACACCAGCACCGGCGGCACCCCGGCCAGGCCGTGCGGGACAAAGCCCGATGTGGCGCCTGGTAAAGCCGCAGAGTGCCGCCACCCGCAGGAGGCGGACGCGCCACCGCTGCTGGAGCGCGCGGGCTCCGAGGAGTGCGCAGAGAAGGCGAGCGCCAACAACAAGGCGCACGGTGGAAGTGAGGGGTCCAGCCTGCAGCCCAAACACGACAAACAACAACAACTTGACCCGAGTAAGTTCAAGAAATGGCCGAGCCCTGATTTACAGCCCTGAGAACTGTATGCGTAAAACTGAAGCTTTTACTAACCTATAAAAGTGTCTCGTGCTATACTGAAGCTGCGGAAGGGGGGAGGGGGGGAACCCGCCCTGCAAAGGTTATTGCAGAGATTCAGATTTTTTTTTTAAACCACAACTAAATTTCATGCACATTGCATTATTTCGACAAGAATCTCTTCACAACAGAAGATGGATCTATAGTCTGTCAAAAAATAAATAAATAAAGAATCAAACACAAATGTTTTGTGCATGTTATCACATTTACATTCTGGAAGGGTATTGCTGTCATCCATACATAATATCACATTTTTCCTACATAATATCACGTTTTTCCTATATCACGTTTTTCCTACAAAATATCACGTTTTTACTATATAATATCACGTTTTTACTATATAATATCACGTTTTTCCTATAATTTCAAAACAATTTATTTCATGGATGACAGCAATACCCTTCCGTACTGTTCCCCCAACTCACTGAATAGTATAATAAATACTTATTTAATGAATTCCATCTTTTCATGTTGTCTTTTTTTTTCTTTCCCTTCTGCTTTTCAGACAACCCGGCAGCGAATTGGATCCACGCGCGCTCCACGAGAAAGAAGCGCTGTCCTTACACTAAATATCAGACTTTGGAGCTGGAGAAGGAGTTCCTCTACAACATGTATCTGACCAGAGACCGGCGCTTCGAGGTGGCGCGCATCCTCACCCTGACGGAGAGACAAGTGAAGATCTGGTTCCAGAACAGGAGGATGAAGATGAAGAAGATGAACAGAGAGAGGAGCAGACATGAGCCGCTGTAAACTTCACTGCTGGGACCACACGGCTCATATTTTTATGGTTTAATTTTTTTATTTTTAAGTCTACGTCAAGGAAATGAACGTTTTATTTTTTTATTGTTATTTTTATTTGTAGCTTTTTTTAATTTTATTTTATTTTCGGAGGAACTTTACGCACGAGCGTCACGAGCCCGTGGCCACATGTGTATCACATATGAGGAATTTGTCTCGTGAGATCCATGCAGGCAGCATCTGTCAGGAAAAGAAAAGGACAAAAAAAACCTTTAAACTAGTATCAATAGATGTTTTAGATATGAAACTGGGACGCTCGTGCGCAACACTTATAAACATGTTTTTATTAGTCCTAAAGAAATTGGAGTAAAACATTTTCTCTACAACTGGTGACTGCTGTTTATGTCGGGAAATGCTCCACCACTGCGTGTTCTCCATTTTTCTTTTCTTTGCACCAAAGAAATTCCCCTGAGGTTCCATTTTCTAGGTTTTTGTCACAAAAATGCTTATTTTATTTTATTTTTTACAGTCTTTAAAATTACAAAATTGCACGTTTAATTTTGAATCAGCGAATTTAAAAAGTCTAGAGGTCATAAAATGTTTATGATTGGAAGAAAGTCTTCCAATTTATTGCAATTACTTTAAAGCAGGAAGAAGCCTGGTCCAATAAAGCTATAGAAATGACCAGACGTCTGGCTTAAATTAGTTTATGGACCTGGCCAGTAATTACACTCCCCCCATCCCCCATTCTTCTTATGGCGTTTGTGTCTGTTGCTGACAAACAGAAAGTATAGACACTTTTCCACAGGGTGTCTGCTCGATGAATTGTTTCAGAGGAAATCACCCCTCAGCTGGACTTCCAACCGATGGGAACTTCACTTTGACTGATCGTGCAGTTTTCTAAGTTTGTTAGACTTTTAGTTGAGCATATCATATTTCTTTTGTCGTTTCCTGCTAACCTTAATAAACTGTTTTGTAACAAAACAACCAAAACTGAGGGAAAAGGCCTCAAAAAGCGCGTTACAAATTGTTTTGGAGAGGATTGAACGCTAGGGGGCGATGTTGCTCTTTGCGTTGCAGCGACTGAACCAAACCCAAGATTTGGAGACCCCAACACATAAAACCTTTTCCATCATGAATGTGTCTTGTGATTTAAAAGGCCAACATCTATTTTTACAGGCTCGTTTTGAATGTTGCAGAGTTTGAGCTCCTGTTCTGCGCTCCACATTTTGGGAATCGCCTGTGCTGCACATATTGCGCAAAGACACACCCGATTTTAATCTTTAGGAAGGAAGAGTTATGATCAGCTAAAATAGGAACAGCTGGAGACATTCTGGTGTGCTTATATTTCCATTTAAATAATATAATCTCCTAAACTTCCGCCAGTTGTGCTTTTATTTAACATTGCACAAACCAAACAAAGGGCTTTGGTTCTGCGCTGCGGCATTGTTAGAAATAAAAATGCGGAAGAAAATAATAATACCTAGAAAAATTGCATTGCCTGCGAAAATGCATGTGTGAATGCCTTTTGTTCAAGAATTAGTAAAAAAAACAGCTGAATATTATCTAAAATAGCAGAAAGAAGCTTAGATTAGCAGACGGAATCAGAAAGAGCATAACTGTGAATAATCTGAAATATCTGAAACAATCTAAAATCTGAAACAAGTAGAAATTACTACAAAATGTGGAACTTATCTGGAAAAGGCTTAAGATAGCAAAAACAGCTGAATTTTATCTAAAATAGCGGAAATAAGCATAAATTAGCAGAATGAATTAGAAAGAGCATAATTGTGAATAATCTGAAATGTCTGAAACAATCTGAAATCTGAAATAAACTGAAATAAGTAGAAATGAGCACAAAATGTGGACAGTATACGCAAAAAGGTTAAATTAGCAAAGAAACAGCTGAATACTAACTAAAATAGCAGAAATAAGCTTAAATTAGCGAAAAGAATCAGAAAGAGCAGAATTGTGAATAATCTGAAATATCTGAAACAATCTGAAATCTCAAACAAGTAGAAAAAGTAGAAAAAACACAAAACGTGGAAATTATCCGAAAAACAGCTGAATATTATCTAAAATGTCAGAAAGAAGCTTTAATGTCTCAGAAATTAGTAGAGCGTACAGTTTTTCAGAATTAGGCTGGAAAAAGTATTAATGAGTGCAAATAATGTGGAATTGGTTGAAAAAGCCTAAATAGCAGAAGAAGCTGAAACTAGCAGAAATAAGCACAAAGCACCATCATCTGAAATATCTGAAACAATCTGAAATGTCAAAAAATCTGAAATAAGAAGCAATAAGCAAAATAAAGTTGAAATGATCTGAAAACAGCTGAAATTGGCCAAAAACAGCTGAACAATAGCTAAAACAAGTCGAAATAATCTTAAATTCCCAGGAAGAAGTAGAGCATTTGCTGAATTAGGCTGAAAAAAGTTGGATTGATTTTTAAAAAATTGAAATAGCTGAAAAAGCTGAAATTAGCACAAAACAGCTAAATAGTAGCTGAAACAGCTGAAATATCTTAATCTTCCAAAAATTAGCTGAAAGGAGCATCATGATCTGAAATTAGCAGAAATAAGTCAGCAGAAGTTCAAAAATGTTGAAGTAAGCTGAATAAAGCTGAAAAGAGCTGAATATATATTTTTAATTTGTAAAAGTAAGCTGAGCTGGTATCTTTAGATCTCTTTACAATCTTTTACTGCTCCTTTCACATTTTGGAATCATAAAAATAACATTGAAAAAAAAAATCCAACACATATTATCAAATGTTCCACATTTTAGAGTAGCGTGATATTCTCCACCAAAGTCCATGTCTTTATTTGAACCCTTGATTTGCGGCGCACAACTGCGGACACCACGCACCAGGCTGCGGTGCGCATGCAGAACAAGGCTGCTCCTTTGTTCCCGAGCGACACAAAACGCATCCGTGCTCCTGAAAGTCATGAGGGTTCGAGTTCCAATGAAAACGCTGGCAGCAGCAGTTCAAAGCACAATTCTGTTTTCAGGGTGACGTCATGCTGAATTGATTATTTGGGCCTTCATCTGCTGAGTGCGCCGGGCTGCGCGCGACGGACACATTATCCTTCTAGAATGTGTTTTTTTGCTGCATTTATTTTAGATTCTGACCACATGATTAATTTATAAGCACACAATAAGATGATCTGGGTAGTTCCTTGTGCACCCGGAACATGAAGTGCAGATTGGTTCAGATTATAACAGCATAAATCTATAGCCCCTCTAGTATTTTGCAGGAATTTCTGGTAAAGTCCCAAGTTCTCAACTCCATGAGGGAAACGTTGTGTCATCAGGTGCTTTTTCACTCACCTAG
Organism: Argolebias nigripinnis; assembly: GCA_031763805.1. Classification (NCBI taxonomy): domain Eukaryota; kingdom Metazoa; phylum Chordata; class Actinopteri; order Cyprinodontiformes; family Rivulidae; genus Argolebias; species Argolebias nigripinnis. The sequence goes on from JARVJN010000362.1 coordinate 21,473,767, forward strand.
AAGGATTCAAGATCCACACTTTCACAGGATGTTATTTCTGTCACTGTAGGCCATTCTGACAGGAAAAGAAAAAAGGTCTGGCACACTGAACTCGCTGAAAAGATTTGAGGTTTCCAGTGCTGATAAGTTTATTGAAAATACAAAATGGACATCTGTTGGAACAAAGGGAAGCGAACACATTTGTTGGACCAAGCCTTCAAGATCAAAGTTATTTTTAGGCCATTTCAGCTACATTTCAGCATGCTTTTAGCTACTTCAGCTGCTTTTTAGTAAGTTCTTCAGCAAATAAGCATTCTGTATAAATGCAATTTATTGTGTTTGCATCTTAACTGATACAAACATTTTGTTCAAATCAACTTGAGGAGCAGAATTATTTGTCTTTTTAACACAAACAAACAAACTGAGGCAATAAACAAAACACCGTATTTGATGTGTTGTTAAATTATTATTATTTTAAATATTGTAGGAAAATTAACTAATTAAAATGAATTAATTAGGATGGACAAGCAGCACTCGCTCTGTGACTCATTGGTCTAAACTAAATGTGGGTCTGCAGGAAAAATAGAACTGCGGATGGATACAGAGACACAACAGCGGAGGGATACGAATGGAGTCAGTTGTGAATGAAACATTATGGAGGTGTTGAGGCTCCGGAGAGTCAGCTTTGAGAAAATGAGAGGTCAGAGTCTGTCACTAAAGCTGATACAAACCACCATCATTATTGATTAAGTCAATATAGTTTTTGTGTGAAACATTTAAATCAACGACGTAACTGATTTTCTTAAATGTAGAGCCTGTATTTCTTTTACAACGTGTCACTTAAATAGACAATATTTCCTCTCGCCTTATATTCGTATCGTATTGCCTGTAAATCTTTACAGCATGTGTTTCTGGGTCTTTTTTTTTTTTTTTTACTCTTTAATATCGCCTGACAGGAAGGTCAAGATTTAACATGCGAGGACACGAAACAATCTTGTTAAAAATCTGCTAAATGCGTCAAAACCAGGTTGATGACATCAGTCAAAACAACACAAGTCGAACTTTTACACACTCAGCCTTTTCATGCACGCAGGCTATAAAAACACCTAACACCATGTCACCAAATGATGGAGGGGGAGAAATTACCCTCATTTTCACTATTTAACTGACAATTTAACCAAAGGCCTTGACTGATTTCTACAAATGCACAATAAATAAATAAATAAATAAATAAATACAATAAATACAATAAATAAATAAATAAATAAATAAATAAATAAATAAATAAATAAATAAATAAATAAATAAATAAATAAATACAACAAACACAATAGCTGAAATTCATGAAATCATATTTTCTTTATTGGGAACCTTCAAACGTCTTTCATAAAAGAAGGCTTCTCATGCTAAATTACACAAAAGTACAATTTAAGGACCCCTTTTCTCCTTTTTTACACTTCACCTAATCTGACCTTCTTGTCTTTCTGTGATGAAGAAAAAGAAAACTTTCATCAAAGTGAGGAATTATCAAATCGCCCCAAAGTGGTGGTCCCATCTTTATTAGTGTTCAGTGGTGTTGGAGCTGCAGTCTCTTTCTGCTTCACCAAACAACCCCCAAGACGTTTTTGTTTAATAGAACCACCTTTTTTTTATTACTAAAAGCAATAAACATCGTTTATTTTAAATGCTTTAACTTCTTGAGCTCCTTGTTTTTATTTAGCTCCATGAAATCTAACCAGACTCAGTCAGTAGTTTTTAAGGCTTTATAAAAATTCAAGATATTTTTTTAAATAACCATTAACAAATGTGGAACCTTCACTTCCACCTTACAAAAAGCAAATAAATGTTGTATTTAATATGCTACAAAATGTGTTGGAGCATGAAGAATAAACTGAACAACATGTGGAGACAGTGTGAACATTTGAAAATGTCCCATAAGAATAATTCAAGCAGTGAGATTGGGAATGAACGGGTTCATTTATAAATCTGAAGCAGAAATGTTGAATGCTACTGAAGAAGAGGTTCCCAAAATAAGAGTCTGGATCTCAAAATGAGACTATCTCCAAATATGAACTTATTTTTTATGATAATAATGGGAAAAAATCGCTAATATATTCGATTTAATTCGATTTAATTGTTGTTGTTGTTTTGTTTTTGTTTTTGTTTTTTTGGGCAAATTTGCGTATTTAAATTGGCAAACCATGCGGTGCCAATTTTTTTTGTCACAATAATTTTGTGGGTCGGGAGCTTAAAAATGTAAGAAGCCATGATCTGCTGAGTTGATCTGCAGCTTCTCTGTCTCCAGTGATCTAGAACAGGATGGACGGTATTTTTGCGCAAAGCGAAGTTGATCCATTTATTCCATCTGTGCAGTGGCCGTCTAATATCACGGCTGTACAATGAAGCATATCCCAACCCAGGCACGTGAAAAGCCCGTGCACCACACAGGAAACCCAGAGCCATGGCCTGACAATAAATCGTGCAGAGCTGACTCTGGCTGCGCACCCGATGAACGACACTGACGTGAAGGAAATGCCTTTTTGCTGCTGGCACCAGTGCGCACGAGGAGAGCTGCGGTTGCACTATTTAGCCTTCAACTGTCGAAAGTGGAAAGACTCTGAATGTTTCACTCTAATTTCACTTTCTGAGAATGAGCCTTTTTTTTATTTGGGAGGGAAAACAGCTGGGCGCGAATTAAAGAAAGCGCGCATGGATAAAGAAGACGATGCGCAAATTACGCACAAGCACAGTGAGGATGATGAAATCCCTTGCACAGAAAACACAATTGTTTTTCTTTCTCTTTTTGTCCAGGAGCTCTTTAAAATCTCACTAACAGATTTTTTGTAAACCCCGCTTTGAATTTTGAACTCGTTTATCAGATAGGATTGTTCCTTCAATGCAAATAAATACACAACAGCATAAATATAAAATAAATAAAATCAGAGCAATTGCTTGTGTTTTTTTATTTTTGTTAACAAAGAGCGTTTGCAGCCACTAAATTGGCTTCAGTGTCTGAGAAATGCGTCAACTCCGATTTTCGATTTGTTCCAGATTTCTCAGGTTTTGGTTTTAATGAAGGTGGATTATATACATATATATTTTTTGTGCGTCACATTTGATAATCCGGCAGGAGAAGTTCAAAACATTGTGGGAAGCTCTTGTTTGGAACACATAAGGGAGAGGGGGGGGGGGGGGGGGCTTCTCCGTTTATTCGCCG
>JARVJN010000362.1:21561679-21572516 GCA_031763805.1 Argolebias nigripinnis
TGAAGGTTCACAGGAGGGTCAGAGAGTCCTTGCGCCTCCACAGACACCGTGTTGATGGAAACTCCACCCCTCTGCCTCGTCCACCCCCTCCCTGAGTGAGTCCGTCTGTCCCAGTCAGACACAAACACTCTCAAAGCAAATAAACAAAAGCCGGTCGTGACAGTAAGATTGCATGAAAACAGCTGGAATGTACAAACACATTTTTGTTATTCGTTTAATCTGTGACAAATTAAAACACAAAGTGATCTTAAACTTATGAAATCTCCTCGTTGTGGTTTTTAAGTGATCACCGATGGCTGCTGTCACAGGGAAGCTTTCAGAACGTCAGCTGTCGGGCAGATTTATGCCTTTTTCCAGGCTGCATGGCTTCAAGCACAACCAATGGCAAATGAGGTTGATGTGAGCTATCACATGATGCTGGGTTGAACATCCACCATCTCCCAGTTGTAGCATGAAGATCATTTTTATTTGGGCTGGCTATTAATACTGAAGATCACTGATTTCTGTATGTAAATGATCCTCTGTGGGCTCAGAGCGTGGCAGCGAGCGCTGTGTTTGCAGTGATAGTTTGTTTGCAGATCAGATTAGGCTCGTGTCATTTCATGCTACAGATGATAATAACGGTTGCCACTGCCGTGATGACTGTTGACATCATTACTCATGCGTTCTGCTGCGTGCATCAATCTTTACGCGCTGTACAGACACTCCTGAGGTGAACGAATTCTTTACGTTGGAGTTCAGAGCAGGGTCATACCTTCCCATGTGGAAGAAGCACAGCAGGTAAACCAAAAGACTTGAACCGGTTATTTAGTTTCCTCTTTGTTCTCTCTTGTTCTTCACAGAATGTGAATACGTGTTTGTTTTTACTCCTTCGTTCAGAGTACAACTAAATGTACGTTACTTTAAGAAGGACTTGAACAGAATTATACAAACGTCTTGAGTCATCTCCAGTTAGCACCAAAAGGTAAAGGCAGAGTATTGTTTGTTTGTACTGCGAGAAAAAAAAAAGTACGGATTGCTGAATGGATTTGAATATTTCAGAGAATAATCAAAGTGTGTACACCAACTCAATTCATGATGGCCACCACAGATATAAACGTTTACCTATATACAGAAATGGTTATACCTGTGTTTTTACAGAAATTTAGCTGAAATTTGATGTGGTCACATCTGGCACCCATTGTTTTATGGTCCAAGTGGTAATAGATCATGCAAGAGCACTCAAGTTGTTGCAGTATCACATGTGATTTTGCATGAAGTTAATTTCAAGGTTTGAGCAAAAGTGTTTTTAAGTTCATCAGTTTATGATGACCTTAGTTTAAAACTCTGGCATAAAAGGTAGCACACAATATGTATTTCTTCACACTTCTGCTGTTACAAAGATACATTTTATTCCCATTTTCAATGTGAATTCATGGAGCTACCCCAAAACATAGTTTGACACTTTATTGATAGTACGGTATTTTATTACTATACTATTACACACTATACACCTTTGCATCTTTCCTGCAGAGTCCCACAAGGCTCCATTTTTGGGCCCCTTCTGTTCTCATTTGATCTGTCCCCCTTGGGTCTATCCTGAGGAAACATCTTTCGTTTCATTGTTATGTTGATGACTGTCAGATTTATCTGCCCTTAAAACCCAACAGCTCCAACTCCATTTGCCCTCTGTTAAAATGTCTCGATGATATCGAGGCACGGAAGGCTTCAATTTTTTTACGTTTTAATGATCGGAAAACAAGTCGTTTAGCCCTAGCATACCACTGTCACTGATCCCATTAATCTTGACTCTCTTCAGCCCTATATTAAGCAGTCTGTTACGAATATTGGGATATTTTCAGACTCGGACCTTAAGTTTAATAAACAGATTAACTGTTCTTCAAAAAAATTCTTCCAATTAAGCGATATAGCTACAATTAAGTATTTTCTGTCTAGATCTGACCTTGAAAAATTAGTCTATGTATTATTTGTTACGGCTGGACTACTGCAATGCACTTTATGTTGGAGTCAGTCAGGTTTCGCTTTCACGTCTCCAGCTCGTCCAAAATGCTGCAGCTCGGCTGTGACAGGAACTCATAAGTTTGAGCACATTTTACCAGTTTTGGCCACCCTCTACTGGTTCCCTGTGCATGTCAGAATTTATTTTAAAATTCTCCTGTTGACATTTAAGTGCATTACCGGCCTTGCATACCTCTCTGATCTACTTCAACATTGATGCTCCTTCTCAGGCGCCGAGATCATTTGACCAGTTGATTTTGGTTGTAGCAAAAACCAGGTTGAAGCTCAGAGGAGATCGGGCTCTTTCAGTCATTGACCATAAACTTTGGAACAATCTGCCCCTCAGCATTAGAACTCTTTGTTCCCCTGCTTTTTAATCTCTCCTAAAAAATGCACCTGTATTCACTGACATTTAACACAGTATAATCTGTTGTATTACCCCATTGTTTTTCATTGTGTTTGTGTTTTTTATTTTTTATTTTTGATGTTTCTAATTATGTCATGTTAATTATTTACTTAATGATGTGATTTTATTGTTAAGCACTTTGGTAACAGTTTCTGTTTTAAATGTGCTAGATAAATAAATCTGACTTGACTTGACTACACCACTGAACTATACTTTACTATAACTTTTAGCCATGACACTTCTTTTGTTTTCCACATTTCCTATTTTTTAAATAGACACTGCACAATACATGATTTTGGTCAGGTGAAATAATGAACAAAATCAAAGTAAAAAATCAGCCAAAGTGAAAGAAGTAAAGAAATAAATTGAAAGATATGTAGAAATCCCAAATAACTAATGATAAAAAAAATGTTAAATGGTCACAAGAAAGTCTGAATGATTGGATAGACAGAATAAAGAAATTAGTGAAGGTTTAAAAGTCCAATAGCACAAGAGTTGATGTTGGCTTTATTATTTGCACTAATTACATCACGTGTGGTACAGTTCATGACAACATTTTCCTTCCCTTTATGAGTAGGCCTACAGAGGTGTGTATTTGACAATAGGAGGTGCAGTGTAATAGTATTTGTTACACAACACCATTATATCACAATGTTCACAGTGTGCTTCAGATCAGTTTAATCTTTTATCCACTTTACAAATTGCTCTATCAAGACAGAAGCAAAAAAGAACAAATCTGAGGCGGTATCATGTTTCAACAGATGTATTCTCCTCTGACAGGTGGAGTGAAGGTATAAGAAAGGCATGCTTTACCCTCCTAAACTGTGTGCTGTCATCTTTACAAAGTGTGTTCAGAGGGTGTGAAAGGGATCATTAGTTGCGTGGCAGCGGAAGCAGCCATGTTGTCAGCTACCTGCTATTTACTTCCCCTCGTTACTGTACGCTGGCTGGTGCTGGTGGGAGTGTCAACATCATTAACATGGCTGTCATTAGTCCTGTCCCACACTGCATGGAGAAGTTAGTCCTGGGGAGAAAAATGAAGCGTTGTTCACCACCAACATCTCTGCTGCTGTAAACGCTCCAACGCCGCCATTTAGCTAAACTGGAGAAAAGATGGGAAGACGAACTTTGTATGAAATAAAAAAACTCTGCAAGGTGAATTAAAATACCTTATCTTAAAGACAAATGCATGATTAGGCTTAGCTTCAAATTAATAAAGCTTAGCTCAAATAAAATGTTTCAGGGTCTAACAGCTGCACAAGGTGAGACATTTTAACATATACAGGTAGTCCTCGACTTACGACAGAGATCCGTTCCTATGCTGTGTCGTAAACTGAATTTTGACATAAGTCGGAACATACGTACGTAATTACCTTATACGTACAGCACTGTATTTTACCAAGCACTTAGCCCATCCTAACATAGTACCCTACATAATTATCACAAAACAAATACATTTGGGAGCCATAATGAAGGGCAAGAGTTCATTTCCTACTGGGATGTTGGTGAAGCCTTTCCTCCATCCCTCCTCCATATTCTCTCTTACGTTTACGACATAAAACCGCCGTCCAGCTCGGTCCATCTGCCATATTCTGCATCCCGTTTACGACGTAAAACCGCATTCACAGTACAGTTTTGTTTGTTTTTTGATTGTCCAGAGGTCCAGACTTAGCTTTTTTAGAGATTACAGGGCAGAATTCCTTCGCGGCTACGTGTAACACGTAAAACCGCAAACTGCGTAACTCAGCTTTTCAAAATAAATATACACATGTATTTTTTATGGGAGATGCGTCGTAACCGCGTAACGTCGTAACTCGAGACCGTCGTAAGTCGAGGACTACCTGTATACCACAATAAACTAGGAAATAGGTGTGCTGCCTCTTTCTTTAACACCAAAATGAACTTTAGAGCGTGTTTACCAACGTCCTGTTTACCTGAAAAGTCCTGAAACAAAGCAACAACAAACAGCCATCCTCACACCTTGTCATCTGCCTGACTTGTCTGGATGTTATTTTAGACAACTTCAAGGCTCCAGCAGCAGCTGCAATCACTTATGGCAGTCTGCCTGGGTGCTAAGCCCCTTCATTCCCCCAACTATAGCTTCCCATCAGCCTTGGGGGGATAGAGCTCCTTGCACTCAGCTTCAACCCTTCTGCTCTCTGTCTTGCTTCACTGAGACCTCCCCGACCTCTGCAGAGGTGACAGGAGAAGAGGAGCATCCCAGAGCGGAGCAGTGTCCCTGAGCAAGGCGACTCTGCTCCACACACTGTGTTTCCACATGCCTTTTGTACAGAGCTCCAGCTCACAGTGGGACGGGCTTTCGGGGCACATCGCTGTCCAATGGCAGGCCTGGGTTTGCTGTGTGGCTCGTCTGATTTACGGCGCGTCATTAAGCCAGTGCATTCCTTCTCCCCGTGGCCCATGTGGTTGTGGGGCCCGAGGCCCAGAGTCACAGTGGCAGAGCGGGTGCTCGCTGCACGACCAATAGGGGAGCAGCTGCAGACCAGCGTATCCACCTCCAACCCACAGCCACGCCACATCCCTCCACAACAGGAAGTTCCTATAATATAATACATCTCAGCACCCTCTATGAAGGATATATGCTGTTTGTTGTCTCTCTTTTGGTTTTCCAGCCTGTTTTCTGTTCCAGCTGATCCAAAATTGTGAAACTGAATACAAAAAGTTGATTCTAAGTGATAATAGGAAAGGATGGAAGGAATTATTTGTTGATAAATAAGATAAAAGATAAGATAGATCAGATAAAAGATAAGATTTTTTTTAATCTGTATTTCTCTCTTATGTTTGTCGATTGTTGATTATTTAAGGAAACTCTACTGTTGTTGTTGTCATCATTCTTTAGTTTGTAGCAGGTCTCTCTTGTAAATGAGTCCTAGAGGCTCAATGAGATTAATCTGACTAAATAAAGGTTAAATGAATAAACTATATAATACAGCTGCTGTTAAATCTTTTATTATTATAAACACTATCATCATTTAATATGATTTATTATTATACAATGATGATATGTGCATTGATCAATCATGTGAGTGACTTGTCTTCATAACATTTGTTCTTGTGTCTAGTGTTGCAGCAGAAAACTGACTAACATGAGTGATGAGAGATTTTTGGGGTTGCTTTGCCCTCTAGTGGTGGCTCAAAGTTCCAGAGTCCATCACCATGACCTCTCCTCCTCCTCCTGCAGCTCTCCACCAGGCAGCCAGACCACAAACCTCTTTATGGAACTCTGTGAACATGTCAGGAGACGACAAGTCGGCCCGAGCAGGGTTTAAACTCAGCACGTTTGTAAATGTCAGTGTACGCTGACAGTAAAGAAGAAAACGGTTCTTACAAATTTCAGCACTTTGTGAAACTTTACAAGCTGACTTTAATATTTACAAGGCCACTAAAAACCCTGGCAGGACATCCATGCCTGAACCAAGCTGTTTAGTGGCATACCACGAGCTGTGACCTGGGGGGGGGGGGGGAAGAGGCGGATTAAGGAAACAGCCTGAGCAACTGTTTGATGTAACAGCATTACGGTTTGGTATTGGACCGATTTACATGAAGCGTAATGGCACAGAGGATCTTTTTGAAGATGTAATTCTTTGTATACGGTTTAATTTAATGTATTAGTGTGTGAGTGAGATGTACACAGAAAGAAATGTGCTTTATTCACTGTTATGAGTTCATCCAGGAATAGAAATATGGTTATCTGAGTTGTTGGCTGTAGCTCTGCAACACAGTGAGGAGGTACTTCCTGCACATGTGCATGTGTTTGTGCACGCAGAGCCCAGCAGAAATTGATGTTGGTGTTGGTGAAAAGGCCTCCCCTGGCTGACTGGCAGTGGGTATAATGAGACAAACGGCGTGCCATTTGCTGCATGTCTGACTCAGATACGTTGACCCGGCCAAGTGGACTGGCGTGACTTTCAGCTCTGGCTTATCTCTCTGGCACAGCATTGGTCACTTCACACCCAGCCACTTGATCACACACACATTCGTACGGTATCGCTGACGCAGGGACAGGTCCGCGCTCGGCGGGCTGTGATGTAAGCAGAGCATGGTCGGTCAGATTGCTTCAAAACATTTTCAGTTACAGAATACAAATGACATGCCGAGCTTTGCAATTAGTTAGACGATTCATTGGAGTAGAGTTTTTCTAAATATTCTAACTGGAGTTCCATGTTTGATTACATTAGATTATCTAAATCGCACAATGACAACGTTGCAACTTGTATTGAGTTCAGTTTTTTTAAGTGTGGTTCTGTATAAAGGTTATGAATAATAATCAACTTACCTGTTGTAGACAGATGTTTGGACAACCTCAAACTGGAGAAATATAAACTATCTCAGACCAAATGGTTGACAGAATGTCTGAGAGAGGCAACAACCAGAGCAGCTTCTCTCTTCAAACACCCCCAATCTGAAAGATTTGTTAGTGAATTAGGTTAATTTTATTTTATAAACCCTTGCATTCATTTTACATTACACAATTATTTCCAAATACAAGTAGTCCCCGACTTACGAACAAGTTCCGTTCCTACGCACCATTCGTAACACGAAAATTACGTAAGTTGTAACGTATTACACGTTGCGTTCGTAAAACCGGATTTTCGCCGTAAGTCGGAAAATGTATGCTAACGCTGCGCCGCACACCCGTTTATCGACATGAGACTGAAGAAACATACGTACTGGTCCATAAACATGCACAGAACTTTATTTAAAAATAGTAAATAAAGCCGCAAAGCCGTAAAGCCTCTGCCGTAAAGCCGCATCTACGCCGTAACTCGATGCAATGCTTTTCAACTGAGCTCGTTCGTAAAGTCGGAACGTCGTAAGTCGAGGCCGTCGTAAGTCGGGGACCACCTGTAGTTCCACGGAAGAGCGTCATTAGAATATTTCTGCTGAAAAACAAAAACACTTTTGTGATTATAGACACTTTAAGACAGAAGCAAACCTCTTTGGTCTTGGCCCTGTTCAGATTAGTTGCTCAATCAGAATAGAACATTATTTCTCTAAACTGAGGTCAATGTTTGATGGTGTAATCCTAATATTAGTTAAATCCAGATGTATAGGTAGACTGTTTGTCTTCAATAAGATCCTGAATCTTGAACTTTACATGCATTTAAGCTTTAAAGCCTAAATACATGTTTGCCAAGCACTGCTCCCTGCATTGCATTAACATTGCTTTGTCCTGCAAATGGTTTTATTTTAAACATGGCTGACAAAAACATATTGCCATTGTCTGATTTTGGAGGTAAGAGAGAGATAGTTTAATACACTAGCAGGGCTATTCAACTAAATTGTTCAGGGGGCCACAGTTACTGAAAACCAAGAGGTCAGGGGCTGGATATCCAGCAGTTTTGTCATTAAATAAGTTTGTTTTATGGTTTAAATTTTAGTTTTATTAAAAAATGAACCCATTGGTGGGCCGAACTGAGTTCACCTGTGGGCCTGATTTGGCCCCTGTGCCGCCAGTTGAATAGCCCTACATTATTAATATGGTAAATATTAGCACAGCGTGGATAAAAGTATTTATTTTGTGTAATTCCCAGTTGTTTTTCTCATCTAAATTACATTCTCCGAAGACGTGTGTCCTCGCATTACTTTTCCTTATCAATAAAGGGTAAATATAAACACACAACATGAATAAAAATAAGAGAAGCAAAGCGGTTTCCATTTCTCTGTGGGGTTCGGTGTGTGTATATTTGCAGATTAAACACGGGCACTGACAGGACTTTTTATAAGTCCAGGAGGTATCGCACAAGTCTGCAGTGAACATTCATTAAAATGTCCATGCGAGGCAAAATACTTTCATACATCCCACACACAAAGTGAAAGCCTGTTTGCTGACACAGAAAGCCTATACACCCATCACGCAAAATAAATGTTGCGCCAAATAGGAAAGCAAGTTTGCAATGCATCACTTTAAGTGAGTGGACCTCTCTGTAGCAACCAGCTTCTCTTTAATTTGTCTTGTCTTGATTTAAGCTTCCAGGAACAACAGCATCCTTTCAGTCCTGACGGAGCAAGTGCTCATATTTGGACCTCGTCAGGCTTAACAAGGGCAAACAGAAGTGACATGTGTTGCATTTGCTCCCTGCTATAGCTTTTATTTTTAATTTTAATTTCTCTCATTCAAAATAGAAAGTCAGCAGCACTGCAGCGCGAGTGTAAAGACGTCTCGAAGAACAGTTGCAGCAACTTTCGCTGACTTTTTTTTTTTACTGTCACCGCCTTTCCTCAGCAGGCAAAACATCAAACCCTTCTTTTCAACAAAGAGCTGATAAGGAAACATTATCTCTGGACTATCAGGGAGTGGGGCTGTGACCTCTCTCTTCCAGCTCCTATAAAAGGTTGCAGGGAAGTATTCCCAACTTCCTCTCTGTAACGATTAATAGCTCATTTACAACAGCTGCTGTTCGCTGAACAAATAGATATTGTGGATGTGAACGCAGCACATCGGTGTTTGGACAACGAGGCCTATATTCAAGAGGACGTCATCACTTTGGTTCACCTAGCTGACATGTTTTGGTAGGATTTCAGAAGGAAGTTGTGGAGAGCCACTTGCTCATCATGAATAAAGTCACCTTGATCCTCAGGAGAGAGCTCGGACCATGACGGGGGTCATCTCCTCTCTCTGAACTAAATGTGACTATTTAAATAAATACAAATAATCAATTGGATTTAGAGCGAGTGAAGCGATCTTTTCTCCATCAGAGCACGTTTCAGATTGACAAGTTAAATTTTTAGGACTTGTTTATGTTGTGTTTATTCCCTTTTCATTCCCCGGACACTTTGGCAACTCTAACCTTTCATTAAGCCTGATTATGCACTCGCTCGACATCTGGCCCCGGGGGCTCCCAGAACGCCTCGTTTGCCGTGCCTTTTTATTGCAGTCATATAGTTAAAGCTGTAAATGCCTGTGTGCATTGTTTGCTGTTGTGAACACAGTCTTCTCATGGAGTGTTAACATGCACCGACCTCTCGGCAAGCTGTGGTTGAGCACATTTGAGTCCTTTACTTTTGTAAACAGTAGCTTTATTAGATAGCATTGCTAGCATCTTTTAGGCTTTAAAGGAGGTGGGGTTTCCCGTGGCGTTTGGCCTGTGATTGGGTGAATGAGTGGCACACTTCATGGGAATCGGCAGCTCCATAACTCCCTCAGACAGGGTTGTCATCTGTGTCAATGACCCACGAGGGAGACGGCCCAGATATCAAACCCAGTGCTGATGGATGAGCACCGCTCCAGCTTTTAAAGCACTGTCACAAACAAGTTCCTTTATGGCTTGTCACCCTGTGCACGTGCTGGGCATTTGTGAGCGAGAGTGCACCAATGTCAAGCGACGGCCGGCCTCGTTTTCTCGTATGAAATCCAGAGCGGATGCTGTGACGGGGCTTTGACCATTTGCTCTGTGTGGTACTGAATGACTTAATTACTGCTGCAGCACTATTTGCCCAGCATTTTAAAAGTCTTCACACAGAAATGTGACAAATCTAAGCAAAAATGTGTTGCATTTTATTAAACCAAACGTTAAAAAAAAATGCTTGTAACTGCATATTCAATTTTGGGGGGGAAAGCAAGACAAATTGCTCTTTCTGTGTGGCTATGCCTAGTATAAAAACAATTAAATTATAGTTTAATATTGTTCATTGATCAGATTGGTGTCTCAGACATTTTAAACAGGTCTTACAGATGCCTCACACAGATGGATGGCAGCTTTGAATAGGTGTTGAAGGTGAGACAGATTGAATACTGGAAGGCTTCAGGAAGGTGTTACAAAACCACATGTCAAGCATTACTCACCAGCTCTGCCTCGGCCTCATTGTCTCATTGTTCTGCCTCGCTTCATTCAGCAACCCTGCTTCGTGCAGTGGCTCAAGTGCAAACTACAGTGCATTGCAGGAAGGAAGAGGGACTTGGTGGGGGGTTGGGAGCAGGATCCCAGACCATAAAACATGGCAGCCGCCCTCCTGCATTGTTCACCGCCACCGTTCCAGGCCTGTTTTGACCGTTTTCTCCCTGTGGTCAGTGCATCCTGTCCCTCCTCGGGGGCAGTAAAGGTTGTTGGCAAACATGAATCCTGATCAGGCTCTTTATCTTTGTTCTCACCATGAAGTGTCCTGAAAGGATGAAGATGGAGCACGTAAATAAACTGGTTATAAAGTTGGACGCAAACATCATATGGGGTCAATTAATGATGTATAATTTGGCATGCAGCATGCTTTGCACTGTAGTAAGAGTACAATAAATGTATGAATCTATCCCTGCCCTTTCAGCTGGATGATAATACATCCAAATGTCTTCTTAGAGCTCCACCTTGTGGCTGAACAAACATGTTATTTCTCCTGGCTGTATGAATTTGATTCTGCAGTGGCATAAAAAAATAATAATTATATTAAAAAAAAAAAATAAAAAAAAAATATATATAT
>JARVJN010000362.1:21596342-21607433 GCA_031763805.1 Argolebias nigripinnis
TTGGAGCCATTTTGATTCAAGATGTCCGGCAACAGCCTGGCAGCCCCCGTCAAAGTTTCTCCAGGAACTTTCTAGTTATTCTTACTGTGGATAGTATGATATGCCATAATTCTAAATTGGAACATGGTTTCTTGTGAAAAATTAAAAAAAATTCACATAGATCGCTCTCTTTCTTTCTTTCTCTTTTTTTTTTTTTTGCATGAACATAGAAATATTTCACTGTATCTACAAGGTTTTAGTAACAAGTATCATAATAGAAAATTTTCTGTCATGGGTTATGAATGCTTTTATATTGTGTCTGAGAACATCCTTCTCTCCTGCCTGGGAACTTCTCATCGTACTGTCTCTCAAAACAAGCTTGTTATCTTGCCTGGAGGCCAACTCGCAGCATCTCTGTGACACCCATGTGCCCACATCTGTGCAGACAAGAGTAACAGGGTGTGAGAGACAGAGACACACCCACTGAAATGTTCGTGTGTTCGGTTGAATTTATAAAAGTCCACAGAGGACCAGGTTCTGGGTTTATTCTGTGACATATATGCATGCATATGTTTGTATGTATGCGTATGTGTATGGGTGTGTGTGTAGGTGTGTGTATGTGTATGTGTATGTGTAAGTATGTGTATGTATGTAATATGTCCTTGAATTCCCCGTTGCAAGTGAAAAGTCGTTTAAAAATCTTCACAAGCAGTGAACTTGTGGTTCTTTATTTAAGTAAGCAACGTTAGTGAATGAGAATTTTTCTAGCATATCACGTTCTTGTAAACAGTCGTATAATTAGGGTTTAGATCCTTTAGATAAGTGAGCAAATCTTCAAACATCAGAACATTGGCATGATCACAATTGACAATCAAACGAGAAAAGTGACTTTATACTTGTACACGCATCTATAACTCGTGCTGTTTTGAAAAAATAACTGCAGGATTATAAAGTGCTTTCAAATTAATCGAATTATCAAAAAAATCAGCTTACTATGTGATTTGTGCTATTAAAATTAATGCTGTTATATAGGACTTTATGTTTTTACTGTGGGGTGTTGGGCAGCAAAGCTGAACTTTCTTTTGGTTAACTCAGATCTGACACAAGGAACATATAGAAGGACGACATTGTCAGAGCTAAGGCATAGCGGCTGCTAATTTACCCCCCTCCTTCCGCTCTCAGCCACACAGAAGTTTTTAATTTGAGTTAAATGCTTAGTTTATTATTATAATGTAAGCTTTAAGGTGGAAAAGTGAAAACATGCAGCATATCTCTGGTGCATACCTGCATGGTGCATTTTCTGTGCTTTCTAGCAAATAACGCTTATTTATGTTCCTGTTCGCTGCAAATCACACGGGTCATAAAAGCTTCTTTTTTTTCATTCTCGAATCTTAGGAAACGAGCCAACAGGAGACATTAGCAGAAGGATAAAATGTGTGAAATAATGGTAACATGCCCTTTGAGACTCAGTCATGGATATGTGGCGGCCTGAGTGTGACAGAACTAGATTGGGGCACTCTGGAAGCCCACATGTCATGTGCTTACACACCAACATACAGCACGAGCTCCTGTTAGGGTTATTTTTACTCCGGCACCTGCAGGTGTTACCGACTTTCTCCGGCCTGCAAATTCTTTTCCCTCAACACAATCAGGTGTAAGAGCAAGTGATCTTCGCTCACTGCAATTAAGATTCTGCCTCCGTCTTCTCCTGGTACACAATTACTGCTCTGCTGCTGTTTGCTCTAATTGCTCCTTCTGCAGGGATTGGTGGGAAGCCAGTGATTGTGATGGGTAGGGGATTATTTCCTTTCTTTTACTCTGGCCCCTTAAAAAAATCACGTGTAAACTCCCTGGTGTAATTACTGAGCCTCATGATTAATTGTCTATTGAAATTAGCACTGGTCTAGCTTTCATTTTGACTGCAACAAATATTAATTAATGTTAACTCTCCCCTTTTCTTTTTCGCCCTTTCTAGAGAGCATCTTTTGAATATTCATCGTGGTCTTGAAAAATAGGCACAAGCTGGCACTTTAGCCGGAGAACTGGCACTTGGTTACCACCAAATAAAAAAAGAAAACTTGTGGAAATGGATTAAAATGTTCTTTTTAAGGCCATTAATAATAGTTTACAAGAGGCCGGCAGTTTGAAGAGCGCAAGCCCCATTTTAACTCTTGTCTCATCTGTTTGTGAGGAGATGTCAGGGAATATGCAAAGCAGCAGATCAGCTTTTATTTTATCCATTGGAGAAGGAATAGGGTTCACGCCTAATTCAGATTGTGTTTATTTAACCCTCATGAGATATGACAAGTTGAATAAGTGCCATATAATCACATTCAGCATATTGTCATACTATAATGTATAGAACCCAATGTGACCTTGAATAAAACATGCAGCAGAAGAATACATTTGAGTAATATGGAAATTTACACTAAGGTCTGAATCACATTAAAGTATCTCCATATTCTATCAAGTAGCCCCTCATTGGGCAGGGTGGGGCAAAGATTAAAGGACGCAATCTTCCAGTGCATGCAGCACTGTTAGAAATCCATATAAGCTTAAACAACTGAGATATTCAGAACAAAATGTGACTGAGAAGTTGTCTGATTTTTAAGAAAAATATTAGTTTTTTTTTTTTTTAGCAGCAAAACAATTGCCCCTTTTATGTTTGATACAGGATTCTAACTGTTCAACCATCCTGGGTCTTCTTTGCTGGATTTTCCATTTCTTAATGCAACAATGGTTAAAAGTGGTTCAACTGATGAGATGTTTTACGGCAGGCCATTTCCGCACCCAGACTTTTCTACTGCACAGCCATAATGTTGTAATGGAGGCAACACTGCATGGGATAGCTTTGTGTTCTTCAACTATGCAAGGCTTTTCCTGAAAAAGATGTTTGAACGCGAGCTTCTAAATCCATATGCTATACTCTTCTGGAATGATGGCGCCTTGATGGCCATGCCAAAGGCACTAATGCACCTCTGTACCTTCAAAGATGCTTTATTTTGAACTGTGTGCTGGTAAAATGCTGAATGGTCTCTCTCCTATTTAGTATAGGGACATAGTGTCTATTGTTTCTTAAA
Organism: Argolebias nigripinnis; assembly: GCA_031763805.1. Classification (NCBI taxonomy): domain Eukaryota; kingdom Metazoa; phylum Chordata; class Actinopteri; order Cyprinodontiformes; family Rivulidae; genus Argolebias; species Argolebias nigripinnis. Next base: position 21,599,402 of record JARVJN010000362.1, read on the forward strand.
ATAATTTCAAAACTTGATTTGTCTAACCACGGAACAGTTTTTCACTTTGCCTCTTTTTTAAGCGTGACCCAGAGAAGCAATGGTTTTGAATGGTGTTCACATACTGTATATCCTTTTCTTTTAGGAATGACATGGTGAACGATGTTTACAGACAATGATGTTAGAACATGTTCGAACATTCAGTGATGTTTGGAACAGAATCAGTTCTTTTTTAATGCAATTCTACCCACAGAGATCATGACTTTCTCGTTGTCCTTTGAGCACAGAGATTTCCTTGGATTCTTTAATGGTTTTGGTGGTAGATTATGGGATATCCAGTTTCCCCATGACCCGTTTCATTTGAGATACCTTATTCTGGAAAGTTTCAACTTTTCATATATTTATTTATTTTTGCAAAACGATGAACCTCTGCCCATTTCTGTGATAGTCATCCATCTATCGTCTACTACTTGTCCTTATAGGCCCAGGAGGAAAACCCAGACATCCTTTTCTGCACTGACTCTCCAGAGAGGACATAATCCCTCCTGTGAGTTCTGGGTCTGCCCTAAGTTTTTTCACAGTGGGACATCCAGAAAACCTCCAGAGGGAGCTGTCTGTGAGACATCGAATGGCAAAACCACCTCAGTAGACTCCTTTCAATGCAAAAAAAAAGGGCACCCCTACTCCCAAGAAATTAATGCAGTGATTTTTTTTAAAACAGCTTTGAGCACAACCACTGTATTTTGATTTAGTTTGTCATAACAGTGAACAAAGTACTTCACAAAAAATGTGTTAATCTGCAGTAAACACTAGAGTATCTCATGATTGGAAATATTTTTAGTGTTCTGTTTTTGTCTCAAAATATGGGGTATTTTTCAGAAAGTCGCTGCCAGTGTTGTTGTTTTTTTTAATTATTATTACATTTTACATTTTGATTGTAACAAAGTTAATATGAGCACTTGAGCAGTGCACAAACAATGCATAAAGCATAGTATTTGAAGAACATAATAACTGAAATAAATAAAAATCCACAAATGATCCTTCTATTATTCAGCTGGATCTGATGAAATTGTGTGAGCTTGCATGGAGTTCATGGTAGTTTTGCTAGAATAGTTCTCTCATGTAAATAAACAGAGTTTTTAATTTGCCATTAACTTGTGTTGCCTTTTGTCAACAGAAGGAGAGCTGAGATAGGGCATTGCTTGCAACAACAACAACGGAAGTCCAGGTAAATATTATTATTATTTAATTATATCAAGTTCAATCCACAAGCATTTACAAAAATAATCAAGAAATTAAAAAATAAATAAATAAAGAGATTGCATTTAATCAGTTTGATCTGACAAAACAATTTTTTACATACAGTAATTTGTATTTTAGATTAGGGCATTACAGTTAAAATTAAATGTGTTTTAATTGCTTGTTTTTTTACACTTGAAATAATTGCAAATGGCGAGTAGAACAGACATTAGCAAGTCTGTACCAGTCCCAGCCTGGTATTTTATTTGGTTAAATGAATAGGGGCGAAACACCTCGTACCTGTTCACTCCCTCTCACTGCTTTCAGCTGCTCTGCCCTTATTGTTCCTGTGTGCTGTGAAAGATCCAACGACCTTCATCTCTGCCTCGTTCAATCCACATTCAGATAAAGGGATCATGCCTGGCACGTCAAACTAATGTCTTCACCCCTCAGCATCTCTGAACGGCGGCAGAATAAAACTGCAGCTGCTGTGAAAAAGCTGTGACATAACTTGATCCACGCAGTGACAGCACACACCACCGCTTGCTCCCTGTAATACATCAGTGCCAGGAAACAGTGGACATGGAGACACGCTGATTGAATCAGGGGCTGCTGAGACCCTGGGGAGAGTTCATCTATTCTGAAGCAGCAGCAAACACACAGGAATCTGTAAACTGTAAGCACCAGAACAATGTTTAAGGACTTAAAGGTCATTCATTCAACTTCAGAGAACACAAAAGTGGAAAAATGAAGACTTTTTTAATGTCGTAGTTGTTGGAATGCAAACAACTTAAGATTTTTGGAGGAGCAAAATTGACAAGATTAGTTCACAGTAGCATACTTACTATTAAATTTACTGTTAGTTAGTGTTGACTTCTATTTGTGCTGCTGCTGGAGAGAGGAAAAATTATAAGAGGAGGCACCACTAGTCAATCGTTTAGTTTTTTTTCATGAAATTCTTTAATTTGTACCTACCGTATTTTCCAGCATGTAAGTCACACATTTTTGACTAATTTGCATGCCCTGCGACTTATAGGGCGAAGCGAAATATTTATAGATTTTTTCCCCATATTTTTAGACCAATTTTTGGCTAAGATATGACTAATCTTCATTTTGACAAAAAATGGTGCAGTACCACTTTTGGCCGCTAGGGTCCACCGACCGTTCCCGGCTCATGTGTCCAAAGGAAGCCTCCCCTGGTCGGACTCACTCTGTCGCAGCCCGGCCTCCTGCTCTGGAGGTATGAACTACTGTTAGCTAAGTGTGTTTTAGCAAAATAGCTCAAGCACCACAGGACAGATTTTGATCAAACTTACAGAAAGTATTCACTAGATGGATATTTACAACTGATTAGCTTTATGAGTTGTTTGAGATAAAATCCCATGTTTTAGCAACGTAAATGTGTTAGCGGTTAGCTCCGTGTTGTAACGGGTACTATTTACCAAAATAGCTCATGAACCACACAGCAGATTTTGTTGAAACTTACAGAAAGTAATTACTAGGTGGACATTTACAAACTATTAGCTGTATGAGATGTTTGAGATAAAATGCGATTTATTTATAATTTATTTTCGCAGCGCGCAACCGTTTGGAAGACATCAAAACGAAACAATTTAAATCCAGCAGATTTGACCATTACGTGAATTTATTAAGGAACGGTTAAGCTCAGGAACATTTTTTCTATATTGTCAGCTAACAAATATATATTTTAAAGTGTTTATCTTGCTAAATGTTAAAGAAAATGCAGCGGCCCCACCCGCGCAGGTGCACGTAGCAAAACTACTTTTTAAATCCAGCTGATTTGACAATTACATGCATTTATCAAGGAAAAGTTCAGCTAAGACACATCTTTGCTATAATTTTCAGCAAACTAATAATTGTTTTTACCGTGTTAATCTTGTTAAAGTCCTTCCGTGTGGCAGCCATTTGCAGCAGGGCAAACCACCAGCCCACATTTCAGGTTGTCAGCGGTGACGCATAACATACGCGACGCATCAGCGGTGATGCATAATAGATGCAACTTATATGGCGGTGCAACATGTTTATGGATTTTTCCAATTTAATGGACATAATTGGACAATGCAACTTATAGGGCGGTGCAACTTATCGGGCGGAAAATACAGTATTTAGTTTTCTGTGCAGTTAGAGCTCCTTTTGTGTCTGGGTCATGTGTGTGGTCTTATAATTGTAGTTTAAGTTTTTTTTTTAACTGCTGCTATATACTTATTTAGTCTACAATTTATTCCACTTGACAATTTCAATTTTGAACTTTTGTCATCTTGTTTTTCTTGTTGTGGTTTCAATAAAGTTATTTCCCTGTAAAAAGACAAAGAATTAGCACATGTAAGTTGTTTTGATGAGTGCAGACTTGTCTTAAATGAAGCATTACTTTCTCTGTTAGTGGCTTTAAAGACATGTGATTTACAAAACCTGAGCCTAATTTTATTTCTGTTATCATAAACAATCCGCTATTTATGACCGTCACCCTATGCTCCAGCCTTCATGTCTTTATGAGTCACAGACTGTTACATTTCATTGCACTGAGACATTGTAATCCTCCAGAGACAAATGACCAATAACTCTGACAAACAACATTAACTCCTTTCAAGTTATGGAAATTAGATGTAAGTGTTTTTACATAATGTTTAGCAGCTGTAATACAAAGATCATATATTTTTTAAATGACAGGTAAACCCATTTTAGGCTGTTTTAATTAGTAATAAAACGGTTTAAGACTTGACTTGGTTAAAAAAATTAAAGTATTTTTCATTCCATCATTGTGAACATGGTTATGCTCTGACATAATTGTGAGTGTGTGGCCGCTTTCTGTTTTTTACAGTGAATGTAATGACTGCAAATAAACGACTCACATACTTTTTATGTGTTTGGCTGAGTTAATGTGGCTGCAGAAATCTGAGTGCAAGTTGACTTTTTATGGATATCTCACAGTAACTTTGCTCATCAGTTTATGACTGTGAAGGCTGGAGATGGTAATTCTATTTTCAGCTGAAGTTGAAAAAGTGGTCAAAATGTGAAGAAATGTTGTTTGTCAACGTTTGTTCTTAATATATATGACTAACTGGGCTTGAATGGGATTGTTGAGCTGAGAAATTTGGTGGTTGTTCCTGTTTGGTATATTTGACAAGTACTTGATGGTCATGAGTGATGAGGAGGGAAACCATCCATCCATCCATCCATCCATCCATGATCTTCTTTCTTTCTGGGTCGAGGGGGGTCACTGATGCACATGTCCAGGCGTCACTGTGCGAGAGGTGGGGGACACCCTGGACAGGTCTCCAGTCCATCACAGGGACACATAGAGACAAACGACCATTCACTCTCTCAATCACACCTCAATTTAGAGTTACCAATCAGTCTAACATGCATGTTGTTGCCGGAATTCGATCCGACAACCTTCTCGCTGAGAGGTGGCAACTCTACCAACTGCTTCACAGTGCCACGCATGATGGGTGAATTATTTTGTATTTTTATGGAGACTTGTCTCTACTTAAACTGAAAGATGTAACTGAATAATACAGCAGCCAGTCAAAAAACACGAAGCAATAATCAGGCCAGATTCAGCTCTCCTTTAAATTCATTTGATCTCCAAAGAGCTGCCAAAATCTTGGACTTATTTATATGAATATAATTTGAAAATATTCAATACATATCAGAGCTACTTCCTTGCCATGAGCACAGTTAAGCTAGCAGAACTTTGCTCCTGTCAGTCAGTCTTTGACAAGTCAAGAGTACATCACGGAGAGGTATAACGAAGGTAAAGCAAGGGTGCATTTGACTCATCCATCTGACCTTGGAAAAGGCTGAAAGTAGCAATTGAGGTACAGATAAAACAGCAAAAGTTGTTTTAGCTGAGCTCATAAACAGCTTGGATATTAACCAACAAAAGGCTACTTTTTTCTAAGCCTAAAATAAGACTGCTGTCTTTAGACGAAGTTATGATTGGAGAAAAAGTTTTACAGTTTATATCATTTGACATTGAAAGGCACAGTAATTTTCACATATGGCCCTCGTTAAAATGAAGTTTTAAATGAAGCACTGACCTACAGTTTAACATAATACATAATAAAACTTGTTATTCATGCCATGGCTTTTTGTTTTGGTGCGCTAACCCAAGCTAATCATGGCCTCCACCTGGTCACCCATGTAAAAATGTTCAGGAAGAAGAAACTACAAATGTTTAAAAAATGTCCATCCATCCGTCCATCCATCCATTATCTTTTACCTGCTTCTTCCCATTTGGATCATGGGGGGTCGCCGGTACCGATGTCCAGCAATCGTTGTGCGAGGGGCAGGGTACACCCTGGACAGGTCCCAAGTCCATCACAGGGACACAGAGACAAACAAGACAAACAACCATTCTCTCTCTCACTCACACCTGGGGACAATGTAAAGTTACCAATCAGCCTAACATGCATGTTTTTGGACTGTGGGAGGAAACTGGAGTACCAACATGCAAACGCCACCCAGAAAGGCCACCGGGCATGGATTTGAACCAGGGACCTGCTCGCTAAGAGGCAGCAGCTCTACCAGTTGCGCCACCGTGCTGCAAATTTTCCATTCCAACTAAAAGTAGGCAGTGTATTATCAAGAAGCTTTGTGCAATTGGCTTCTCACAGTCAGAAAATGAAGCTTTCTCATTTTGTGAGAAATGAGAAATTTTTGAAATGATGTTTTCACTGATTTTCTTCGTTTGCCTTACAAGTTAACATGGTTTTAAAAAATGTATTTGTTTATTTTTATTTTATCGACCCAACTTTACATGTCTCTGAAAATAGTGTTTGGAAAACTGTAGATGGTCTTTAACTCGCAGACGGATGCAGTTGATGTTGTCTGCACTGGTCGTGTTTCTGTCCTCGTGTCATTTGACTGTGAACAAGCGTTCAAGCTGACCGCTCAAACAAAGAGAACAGGACCCCTGCAACATGCCCTCCACCACTGTGCCCCGATCCTCACGGAGGTTGCACCGCTCCATCGTGCTTTGCGTTGCCATGGTTACCTCCTCTTGGCTACTTTGTAAGGTCACCTGCTCCGATGAGCTCTTCCCTCTGAGAGCAGGCATAACTAATGTCCTGCCGGTTCAGGCTTGATGTAAATAGTCTCAGCTGACAGCCCACTGTACAAATACTCAATTACGTCTGCTTAAAGGAAATGATTTGTTGTAGCAGTGAGCACTCCACTTGTGTAACATAAGTGTTGCCGGGGAAATGGCGGCTGATTGCACAGGCTGGAATTAGGTATTGATCAGAGGAGGGGGTCCATGGCGCCAGCAAGGGACTAGAAGGGATCTGCCACTACGATTTACAGAGAATGGGGGTTGGAGCAAACCTGCACACTTCGCCCCAGCTCAAAGAGCTGAAAACCCCTCAGGAACCAATTTACACACCGCTACAGTGCAATATCTGCAGCAGTCAATAATGGAAATCTGATGCCCCTTCCGCCATCAATGTGACCTCACCTCTCCCTCTCGTTAGAGCACCTTGAAAGTTCTGGGCCAATCCATAGACACAAAAGATTTCCAATTGTGGGGGAGATATTTGGGCTTTGCTGCTCTCTGCGTAATTACACCTTTAAGTAAACTTGCAGGTTTGCAAAGAACCTTTATATTTGTACTTGTTTTAAATGGATGAACTCAATTCAGTTTATTTTTATAGCGCCAAGTCACAACAGAAGTCATCTCAGTGCACTGAACAGAAACTTTCATATGTATAAATCATAAGTTAACAGCAACATTCATATAAAGATAACTGCTTTGAATTTAACTCCATCACAGAACTCTCATCTTGAGCAAGCATGAAGGCGACAGTGGAAAGGAAAAACTGTCTCATTAGGAAGAAACCTTTAGCAGAACCAGGCTTAGGACAAGCGGCCATCTGCTTCGATCGGCTGGGTTTGAGAAAACAGGAAGGAGGAGCATATACACAATGGCATGTCAAGAATCATGTTAAGATAGAAATAGGATCAAATAAAAACTATTCAATTTTAACAAATCATTTAAGGAAATGAGGTCAATTTGTCCTCCTGTAGTCTAAGCCTATGGCTGAATAACAAGCCAACCATAACTATAGGATTTATCAAATAGGAAATTCTTAATAGCAGTCTTAAAACTGGACAATGTGTCAGCATTATGGACAGAAACTGGAAGTTGGTTTCACAAGAGAGGAGCCTGAAAACTAAAATAAATTGCTCCCATTCTGCTTTTGGAAACTCTAAGGACTGTGAGTAAGCCTGCAGTTTGAGAGTGAAGTGCTCTGTTAGGAAAATATGGAACAATAAGATCTCACACATAAGATGGAGCTAGGTCGTTGACAGCTTTGTAGGTTAGAAGTAAGATTTTGAGTTCAATTCTGGATTTGACAGGGAGCCATTGGAGAGAAGCTAAAACTGGATATGATCTCTCCTACTCCAGTTAAGACTCTGGCAGCAGCATTTTTGGATTAACTGAAGACTTTTTAAAGAAGTATTTGGACACCCAGATAACAAACCATTGCAATAGTCCAGTCTAAATGTGACAAATGCATTAATCAGTTTTTCTGCATGATTTTTATATAAGATGTTTCTAATTTTAGTGATATTACGCAGATGCAAGAAGGCGGTTCTAGTGACGGTTTTAATGTGGGAGATAAAAGACATGGCCTGATCAAAAATAACACCAAGATTTTTAACTTTAGAACTGGAGGTCAGATTAATGTCTTCTAAGGAGGGTGAAAGACTGAAAAAATATTCCTAAGATGCTCAGGTGCAAAAACTAAAACCTCTGTCTTGTCAGTATTCAAAAGTAGAAAATTTAGGGTAA
>JARVJN010000362.1:21976272-21986738 GCA_031763805.1 Argolebias nigripinnis
GTCATTTTAGTGTTTTGTTTTTTATTTGACTGTGGTAACTATCTTGAGTTTAAGATAAGATACAAACTCTGTCTAATCACAACTACAGGAGAAATTCTCTGGTACATTTCTTTTTTTTTTTTTAACTACTCACAAAAGCAAAAACACATTATCAACCATATTGTCTCTATTAATTTACTACCATTAGACAGTGTCTATTCAGTTTTGTTAAAAGCATTACTACAGATGGTACAATTTATGTCTGATAAATAATTGTCCCCGCTACCAGGACTCCATCTGTTTGATGGAGTCATTTATAAACACTTGTGCAAAAGATGTGAGGGGTCCTCCTCAGTGACCAGGGTGGCTGTAGATGTCTGACAGTGGGCACTGAGTTGACTGCAAAAGGTTTTAATTTGTAAAGACAAGAAGAAATTCTGTCTGTAAATATGAAAACCATGTTAAGGACTCAGACTTGGACGTTGCCTGAAAACATTTCAAAGATGAAAGAGTTATTGCCCCGAAGTGATTCATAAAATCAGGTTTGTGAATTTATTTCAAGGGGACTTGATCACTGTAACAGTGGGTTTACTGTTCTGATTAAAATATCACTCAGACAAATAGAGCCAATTCAGAACAAGTGAGTCACTAAAATACTGGATGATTTTATTCCAGTTTTGGGACCTTAACAAGAGCTTTCAGTCTGTCAAAGTCTTTGTTTTAAAACACTGCGGTTGACTTGTGGCGCTTAAAATAATCCTGTGCCAAAAACAATATACTTCAGATTTTCTTTCCTTTTTTGTCTATTTTAAGTAACACTTTAAGATTTTCATTAATGAAAAGTGCGTTATAAATTAAATTAATTATTATTATTATTATTTATTTTTTTTAAGTGTTAATCTTCTTAAAAGCCTTGCTGTGCGCTCCTGTGGAAGACATTTGCAGCAGAACTAAACGGTCCACATTTTGATGTAGGTGCGACCTATACTCAGGTGCGACCTATATATAGATTTTTCCCAATTCTTTGGCAATAATTGGATGGTGCGACCTATACTCAGGTGCGACCTATACACCAGAAAATACTGTGTGTTGTTTTGTGCCCCGGTGCAATGACAATGTCAATAAAGATATATTCTATTCTATTCTAGTAGGTCGGACCCCCTCAGGGTGGGAGTTGGACCTCTGCCGGGGCTGCCTGTTGTCACCAATTCTGTTCCTGACTTTCATGGAGAGCATTTCTCGGTGCAGCCAGCGGGCGGAGGGAGTCCAGCTTGGTGGCCTCAGGATACTGTTTGATGGAAAATATTTCATTCCATCTGAGATTTGTAGATGATGTATGGTCCTGTTGGTGTCACTGTGCCGTGATCTTCAGCTCTCATGATTAAAAGTCAATTGTGAAGCGGCGGGGATGAGAATCAGCACCGCCAAATCTGAGGCCATGGTCCTCAACTGGAAAAGGATGGATTGCTATCTTCGGGTTGAGGGTGAGGTTCTGCCTCAAGTTTGTTCACGAGCGAGGGAAGAATGGAGCGCGAGACTGACAGATGGATTGGTGCAGCGTTTATACGGTATTGCAGACTCTGTGCCAGTAAGATGTGGTGAAGAGGGATCTGAGCTGTAAGGCAAACCTCTCTGTTTACCCATCAGTCTACATTCCTATCTATGGTCACAAACTCTGGGTAGTGACCAAAAGAATGAGATTGTAGATACTGGTGGTTGAAACGAGTTTCCTCTACATGGCAGTTGGACTGTCCCTTAGAGATAGGGTGAGAAGTTCAGTTATCAGGAGAGACTCAAAATGGAACTGCTGCTCCTCCACATCAAGAGGAGCCAGTTGAGGTGGTTCAGGCATCTGGTAAGGATGATTCCTGGGTGCCTCCCTAGGGAGGTGCTTCAGACATGTCTGACTGGGAGGAGACCCAGAGGAAGACCCAGGACACGCTGGAGAGGCTATGTCTCGCGAATGGCCTGGGAACACCTTGGGAGTCCTCCCAGAAGAGCTGGAAGATGAGGCTGTGGAAAGAGATGTCTGGGCCTCCCTGCTCAAGCTGCTGTCCCTGCGACCCGACCCCGAAACAAGCAAAGATAATGGATGGATGAAAGGATGGATGGAATTTGGCAGAGAAATACTCAACACCACACTTCTACAGGGTGTGAAGACATGACTACAAAGAATCGTTCTGAATGATTGTGTTATGATAAACTGCTTGTAAGTATTTTTATTTATTAAGAAACATTATGTGTAGAATGATTTTAAAAAGTGCCAACAAATTTTTCTTCTTTTTCATCAAACCTTTGTGGGGATATCTGCAGACTCATAGTTTAATCTGGTGAGGCACCTGTTGAATACTTTTCTAGAAATTATTTTTTGCATATTGTAAAATATGAAAACAGTTAAAAATTCTTTAAAACATTTAAATAACATATTAAAATAATGCTAAAAACTGACCTTATTTTAAGTTCTATTAAACAAATGATCAAAATAAAGCAAACAAATATTTTCTGGTTAAATGCTGCAAAACAAATGCTCGATTCCTCATAAAAATTTGTTCCAATTCCCATTTCTCACCATAACACAAACCTTTATAAATGTATGAAACTTGTTTTGTTAGGAAATATAAAAGAAAATAAAATGCTTAGTGAAGGAAATTAAACTGAGTAAAGTTTCCATAGGATATGCTTGTGTGACAGATTGACAAGTAGTAAAAAACATAAGTCAAAAGTAATTTATGTGACACTTCACAAAAACCTAAAAGATTGTTTAAGCTGATATTTATAACTATAAGCTTTTCTGACAGCCAACATTAAACTCAATATTTCTTTTAGTTACATGTGTTTTACTGGATACAATGATCACATTTTGACATAAAAGGACATAAAACGTGTAAATTGATCCCTTCAAAGGGTATTTGGATTTAATTAATGAGGAATCGTTATGTAGAAGTTGAATAGGCCCCGTTCCCAAAAACGAACAGTGTAAGAAAAAAAAACATTTTCTCTGTAAATTACTTGTATGGTATTAAAATCCCAATCAAATGTGCCACACTGACATGAGGCCTGCACTGCAAGAGCATTTCTGTCTTCCCAAGCAAAATAGTAGGTATAAAACAGTAGCCGTGTAAAACTTCTAAACAGTTTCTTTATTATTTGAAAATGATATTTTACATAGATTCACCTTGCAACAGAAAAACACACTAAATCTAAAAGTATAATAAAAATGGGAGGAAAATGTGAGCTGACATTGAATGGTCTAATTTAAAGCAGCAAGCTGTTTCACAAGTGCAGATGGGTTAAAACAGCACCAACACCACAGAGACTCAGACTGTCCAAACAAAGCGAGCAGGCCCTCCTGCATGACTTACCGCCGCCTTCACAGAGGATCAAAAAAAAGCAGAGAAGTGGATTAAAGAGGGTCATAAACGGCTCAAAAACACACACCCTCAGCAGCTTTTTAGCTACTTGTGCTCTTCTGTGAGTTCAAGGTTCAGAAATCAGAATCGTCAGGTATTAAAAAAAAAAAAAACACTTAAAATAATGTCGGTGGACATAAAATATTAATAAGACTCACCTGGCCAAAGAAAGCCACTCTGAAATATGTGCCCAGCAGCCTCTTTCCTGTGTGCATGACCTCTGTCACTTTGCTGTACCCACGATGCAGCGTGTCATAAAGGTGAGCCAGTTTCTGTTATGAAAAGGATTTGGCTAAATTAGATATGAGTGTTAAGAGGGGAACTACACTCCCAGTGAGAGGTTTACCTCGAAGTCCCTGCGCTTCTCATAAATTGGGATTATGAGCTTGTAGATGTCAGAGATGAGCTCGTAACGCTCCGCTTTCCACAGTCCGTCTGCACACTCCTCCAAAAGCTCCAATAATACATCCTGAGGGGAACAACAAATGCATAATTTGTGGGGCGCTGTGGCTGAATGGTTAGAGCAGTCGTCCTCCAATGCAATAGTTGGGGGTTGATTCCACCAGCAGTCACATGCCGAAGTGTCCCTGGGTAAGACACTGAACCTCTTATTGCCTCCCATGTGTGTCCCATCGATGTATGAATGTGATAAAGCTCTGATTATTCTTTGTAGAGATCTAGTAGAGTGCTGTATGAATGGGTAAACGAGGCACAGATGGTGTTGTAAAGAGCTTTGGGTACCTTGATAGAATAGTACAAGTACAGTCCATTTACTATTTACCATAATATAAATAAAGTCTTGGATATGTCATAAAAATCTTCTTGTGTAGAATAGCAAGGCAAGAGTGAACAAACTGGAACTTATTTTAATGCGGTTTAGATGTTTCTGAGAATTTAACTGATAATGCTGTTAAAGTTGCAATCTCAAGGTTTAAAAATTACTTGCTGTTTTTACTTTTTTTTGTTGCTTTAAGCAAATTTAGAACAAAAATTACAAGATAGACAAACACAAAAAAAAAACAACGATTATTTCAGTACCTCGTTGAAGTGGACGTCCTGCATGCCGACGTCCTCCATCATGGCTGCTTCTTCATCGATGTTTGGAGTCACAACTCGGAAAGCGGAGCAGCCCTGCTTGAACATGGCTGCACGCAACAAGAGATATTAACGAAGATCAGATAAATGTTTCTAGCAAGTAAAAAAACAACAACAACATGTATGTGGCAACAGAAACACTTCCAGAAGAAATGAGTGAAGCACCTTTCCTCCGAAGGTATTCGGCCACAAGTGCTGCAACGTGAACGTAGCACATGGCTGCCTGTAAACAAACCACATCAACCCTGATCAGAACAGCAAACAAACAAACAAACAAACAAACAAACAAAAAATACAGATTATGTTAAAACTATATTCCTAGTATGTTTAAATAAAGACAACGAGACTTCTTTATTTTTGAAAACGTATCACATTAAACAGAACAGTGCTGGATCACAGACCTCTGACAGGTCTCCATTCTTCACATGGATTCGGGCCATGCTGTCCAGCCAGGTCTTGCGCAGCTCGGGCGTGCTGGCGTAAGACTTGGCGAGGCTGTACTGCAGGTCCACAAGCATCTCCGGATCTCTCTCATGCTCCTTCATTTGAGCCGTGGCCATCAGAACCGTCCTGATGCGTTTGGTCAGGTCCTTCACATCTGATGGGAAAGCGGTGTGCTGTCGAGGAGGACACTGTTATTTTAAGTCTTTTTAAAAATAATAATTCTGTGTAAAAGGCTCCAAACCTTTATGGTTTTATCACTGTTGGCACAATTGTTGATTATTGACAGAGACTGCTGGAAGCGGGTACTTCCGATGCCGATCACATCAGCTATCAGCTGACTGACAGCAATCACCACCTGAAGAGAAACACAGATTATTACTTACAAAATGCACAATAACTCTTTTACAGACCATCACAAGTGTGAGAAAAAAATACACAAATTAACTAACTTTCACTGGAAATGTATTTAATTCTTTGAACTCAACAAAACTAAAACTATTGAAAAAAGTGTTTTATTTCCACAATTATGTTTTGATGTCCAATATTACATAATAAAATAGTAAAAAAATAATTTTAATTCTACTTTAATTGGTATAAAAATACATTTATATTCTTTATTGATGAGAAAATATTGGCTGTTTCAGACTCCAACTAACTAAAACTAGAACATTAGCATTTCTTTGTGAACATGCAGTGAGGATGCTTATTCCACAAGAACTTGGTGAAAAATAGCTGAAATTAGCTAAAAAAAACAAACAAACAAAAAACATGCTGACATGTAGCTGAAATAGACGAAAAGCCTAAATTAGTAGAAGAAAGAAGAAAGAACACATATTTGCTGGAATAGTTTTAAATAATCAGAAATTACCACAAAAATTTGAAAATTAGCTAAAAAAGTTTACAAACAGCTAAAAAGTAGGTGAAAAGGCAAAAATAAGCTTAAGTTTCCAGAAGGAATTGGAAAAAGCTGAAATGAGCTAAAAAATGTAAAATTACCTTTAAAAAAAATTTAAAAGGAAAATTTGCATACAAACAACTAAATAGTAGCCGAAATAAAAGAAAAAGTAGAAACCAGCTAAAAATCCTGAAAGGAGCATATAAGCTGAAATTAGCATAAACAATTTATTAGGCTGAAAGTAGCATAAATGACCAAGAAAAACATATATTTACATGAAAACAGCTCAAATTTGCATAAATAAATAAATAAATAAATAAATGAATACCCCTAAATGTCGATGGAAAGGAAGACCCCTCACCCCCCCACCCATCCCCAACCAAAAAACAAAAACATGTTTGCCCAATTAGGCAGAAAGAAGCAGAAATGAACATATAAAAAGTGGAAAATATTTGGAAAAAGTTGAAATTAGCAACAACAAAAAAAAAAAACTGCCGAAAAATAGCTAAGAAAGCAGAAAGAAGCTGAAATTATGAGAAAGTGGAGAGAGCAAATTTTAGCTGAATCAGACTGAAATAAGTTGAAATCAGTGCAAAAAATGTAAAATTAGCTGCCAAAGTTTAAATTAAATTAGCATAAAACTGCTATATAGTAGTTGAAATAGTAGCTGAAACTTGCAGAAATAAGCTAAAAGCAGCATAACAAGCCAAAATTAGCAGAAAGAAGTTAGAAGAAGCACAAAACTGTTGTACTGTAGTTAGCAGAACCTAAAAAGAGCACAAAACAGCTGAAAACTCTGCTGAAATTTGCTGAAAATTGCTGACAAATGTTTTTTTTTTTTTTTTTCAAAACAAGAATGCAAAAGCAACTGAAGCAGAGCAAAATGTGAAAGGAGCAGTAAAAGGTTGTAAACAGATCTAAAGATACAAAGGATGTAAAATGAGCTCAGTTCATTTTCTATGAGAAAAAAATAGCAGAAAATGATAAATATTTCTAAAAGCTAAAGTTGCACCAATACCAATAGCAGGATTGTCCTGAATGAGCTGAATGTTTTGATTTACAATTTGTTGAAAGCTTGAAAACTATGGGACGGAAATCGTGCTGAAAAACGTACGAAAGAAAAATGGATCACAATCGTGTGAATGCTTCATAAACATGCACACAATAAACAGAAATACAGTTTTGATGAGGCATAGTGAGTCTCCTTTAGCTGATCAGACAAGGCGTAGAACATTTTTGAGCCGTTAAACCTGCTGGACATGGGCTTTGAGTTATCTCACCTGTAAGTGCGTCCTGACAAACGACTTGCGACTCGTGTAGTCGAAGTTACTCTTCATGAGAAAATACAGCAGGTGAGCCGCGTCGCTGCGAATGGAGCTCAGCTTGGAGTTGCAACACTTCAGGATCTCATAGCAGAAAGCTGCACACATATCTGCACGTCCTTCAAAAAATGTGCATGGGAACTAGAATCGGGGAACAAACGCATTATTCTTGCTGTTTTATGCCATGACAAATTAAACAATATTAGAGATAAGACACACACAAAAAAATCAGACCTTGTAGATAAAGGTGCGCAGCGATGTGAAAACCTGTTTCAGGGCTGTTTCTGACTGATTGATGCGCAGGAAGCAGAGGTGGACTTCAAATACCTTCTTCATGAGTGGACTATGGCCATGATCAGAGCTGAGCTGTGTCTGTGGGGAACAAAAGACACATCAGCACAAAACCAGGATTCTGACGGAGCATGATTCATAATAAATACATGGTAAGTACTGTACTAAGTACCTTAAAGCTCATGATGAAGATACTGAGCGTGTCCAGGACAGTTAGACACACCTCCGTGGCGATGTTGGCCTCCAGCAGTGACTGATTCAACACATCAGCATCCGAGTGGCTGTAGGCTGAAAAGACACAACGAAGAACGGCTGTAGCTCTTTCATGTACACGTAAAAGTTTGACGCCGTGATCCTTTAAACGTGTCAAGACATATCTCTCTGCGTTAAGCCAAAGCTGTTTGAAAGATGGAACTTCGTTTTTATGATGTTGGAAAGATAGTTTCATCCCAAACAGAAGCCCAAAAAAAATGATATTTCTGTTATTTAATTACTGTAGTTGGTGAGAGTCAGCTTTTGGCACTTACTGTATGACATGGGCTCAAATAGAAAATAAATTAAACAAATTGCAGCAGGTGCAGCATTAGTAAAATGGGAGTAAATAACTATTTGACAGGCAAAGTTTCAAAAGAGTCAAAAACCATTTACTTGGCCTTGCTGCACCTTCTGTAAAGATACTGCATTGAATCTTTTCTTACAGTTAAACAAGGTTTCATCATTAAAAACAAAAATTCGAGCTTTACTCGTTGGAATGAAATTCAATCGTAATTTATATTAGGGCTGGGTGATATCTCGATATTTAAACAATATCAAGATAATTTCATACACGATACAAGATGGGGCTACAGTAGTCCCTCGTGACTTTGCAGTTCGACTTTCGCAGACTCGCTCTTCCGCGGGTTTTTCAAAGTAACGTTGAACATGACAAGCACTTGGCTGATTGATGGAGGAACTGCGCGAGGGGCATGGATTTTCATTTAAAATTAATTAATTAAAATTATTATAAGGCACAGGCATTATATCACAAGGCAAAGCACGGCTAAATGAGTTTTGTACCGTGGTTTGTTTCAGGGAAGGAGGCTGAAGTCAGTCGAAGCTGCAGTTCACACACGCTTACTAACATTGTAAATGGTTTCTTTCTAGGCATTTATTTTGTACAGTTACGGCTGTTTGCTAATAAATGTGCCTTTGTGACAATTGGGACAAAGCTTTGAATCCGAAATATATTTTTCTTGTTACTTTATGGAAAGAAAAAAAAATTCAAGAGATATGTTATATATTTCAATTTATCTTTAAAATGTATCTTTAAAAAATCTAAAAAAAAAAAAAAAAAAAAAAAGATATGTTAATTTTGGTCCATATCGCCGAGCCCTAATTTACATGAATGCTTTTAAAAATGATGTAAAGACCAAAGCAGATGAGCTGAGCAGAGGGATGGGAATGTTTAGAAAGATAAAGTTCATCATAAACAGTCATGCTGGGGTTTTAGTTATTTTTTAAACCAAATGGACGAAGCAGAAAAACAGATATCCTGGGAACCTGACCCGTTCTTACCAGGCTCTACAGATATTCCAAGTAAACTTGAAATCTTTCTTACACTGAAAACACAAAGAAACGGCATTAAATGTTGCCATTTAACAAAACGACCACCTGGTTTCCCTAAATTTATCCTTGGCTCCATTTCTCTTGAAGTTTTCCTAAACGATTTTAGCTTCACTGACAGAAGATGAACAAGAAGATGAAGTAAAGCACGAGGAGTCGGACTACGTGAAGTGAGGATGATGGGGGGTTCTCTGGGTGGAGTTTGTTTGATGACACTTACTGTAGTTAAAAGTGTGTGAGTTATCCAGGCTGCTGAGCTGCTGTAAGCGGACATGCATCATTCCCGCCCTGCTACGGGACACAGGCAGAGTCTGAGCCTTCCGCTCATGTGCCACGGGTCCTGCCCCATCCTGGCTCCTGATGAGGACACAGGATAAGGTTAGAGCGCCAAAAACTAGCGAAAGCAGAGTTAGCCAGGCAGCTAAAGATGAATGACACCAACTTTTGACACAGCAAGAGAGGAACTATTGGCACTGAAATGTGCTGGAAACTGAGAAAAATTGCAGATCTCATTGGAAGACTCTTTGAAGGTGAAAAAATGCTTACAGTGTATGCTTGGCATGCAGTATAAAGTGGTTTCAGGAGTGTTGGCAGAAATAAAGTAAAAGTTCAAAACTTTGGACGTAGGATTCTGTGGAAAGGGTAACCTGTTGGATATATTTCTTCAAATGACATTAGTTTGGTTAAAATTTTACATTCTGACCAGATTGAAGAACTAATGACTAGCCTGAGCGGGACCAAGATCAAAGTGGATTGGCAAAGTCAAAATTTTCATAGCAGTATATGTGAATGTAATTATATTGACCAGGGGGTTTCAAACTTTATATACTAGTGGGGCAAGATGGGGTAGAGATAGGGCAGCCAACTTGGGACCAGAAAGTCGTGGGTCGACTCCCAGCTATTCCCACTCTGAGCAAGACACCTAATCCCCAATTGCTCCCCGGGTGCTTACATAGCTGCCCACTGCTCCACCTGGGTGTATCTCACGTGTGATGGGTTAAATGCAGAGAACTACTTTTTTTGTCATTGTATGGGAACATACAATGATGACAATCTCAGACTTCCCTCCCCCATTCCCAAAAGATCCTGATCTGATTTCCAGATGGGGTCAAATATCTGGACATTTGCAACAGGCAAATTCCTATTTTTATATCCAACAACGTTAAGTCAGGTCCTCTGGATGGTTTGTTTTTGTTGAAACGCTTCATCTTTCATTGAGAATTCTTCATCAGTCCGAGGAGCAACAAACCCAGTCTTATAAATAGCACCTTCACATAGTGGGTCAACCAGTTTGATGGTGCTAAGAAGGTTTCTGGAGTCCGCTCTCTCCCCCGCCGACTCGTCTGAGGCAGCCACGGTCAAAATAGTTCAAAACTCTGTTGGATTTTTCTACCTGGATTACTGAGCATGAACTTTGATGTTTTGAAC
>JARVJN010000362.1:22141373-22152042 GCA_031763805.1 Argolebias nigripinnis
CTTAAGTAAAGTACAAATACATGAAAAATATACTTAAGTACAGTAACAAAGTATTTGTACTTAGTTACATCCCACCACTGTCAGATTCTAGAGATGTGGCAAAAGCAGCTGTGCAGGGGGGCCCGATTGGATTTTTTGTCATGGGGCCCAATATTCCTGGCGCCCCCCCATGTGTGTGTGTGTGTGTGTGCGCGTGTGTGTGTGTTTATGTAACTATCCATCCATCCATTATCTTCCGCTTCCTAAAGAGTTGCTTCAGGAAAATAAAAATAAATTGACGATTACATTGTACTACGGTGCTTTGGTTTCTAAGCACAGTATACCCACTACAAAAATGTAGACTGCACCACTGCTTCATACCAATAAGAGTTACATTATTCAAACCCCATGGTTCCTATTTGAGTGTGCGGTCTAATCACTTCACTTACATCACAGTCATTCAAGAGTCATTTCACTAATCACATACATCTATATTAGGTTAAATGCCACCATGCAGCCTCTGAAGCTAAAGGAGACCCACTGAGCTGATGTGGTTTAGCACCAAGACTAGAAAACAATGTAATGGCTTAAAATAAAATAATGAAAGTGGGTGATATTAAAACCATGTCTCCAGGTGGAACATAAAAAAACAAAATTAGCTAATAAATCTCCAAATTCACTCGAAGAGATTAAATTTCCACTAGACAACGTGCATCTAATTACAAAAACGGGAACGGCAAGAAACTCAGCTCCTTTATGATTCACCTTGTGCATTCGATTCATTAGTATTCCTTCAGCTCAGATATTAGCTGCCTTATGTGAATTCATAACACTTTGAACCAGCACTTAACATTCTTGACCCTCTGTTTATGACTTCTGTGGCTGACAAGGACACAAACAAGAAAGATTTATGAAAATTTTGACATCGACCTGCAACAATTAACTATTCTGTGAGCCTTTGAATTCACAGCTGGCTTAAAGAAGATGTCTGATGTTGGTATGACTCAATCAAGTATGATAAGCACACAGATTCAATTCAGTTCAATTCAGTTTATTTATATAGCACCAAGTCACAACAGAAGTCATCTCAGGGCAAGTTAATAACATTATTTATCTGAGGAGCAGACTGCTTTGAGTTTAACTTCATCACAGATGCTCATCTTAAGCAAGAATGAAGGCGACAGTGGAAAGGAAAAACTCCCTCGCGATGAAAAAACGTTTAGCAGAACCAGGCGGACAAGCGGCCATCTGCTTCGACCGGCTGGGTTTGAGAGGAACAGGAAGGAGGAACAGATACACAATGGCAGGTTGAGTATCATGTTATGATAGAAATAGTATCAAATGAAAATGATTTAATTTTAACAATTAATTTAAGAAAATGAAGTCAACTTGTCCTCCAGTAGTCTAAACCTATAGGCCAACCCTATCTATAGGATTTATCAAAAAGGAAGGTGTTAACCCCAGTCTTAAAACTGGACAACGTGTCAGCCTCAGACAGAAATTGGAAGTTGGTTCAACAAGAGAGGAGCCTGATAACTGAAAGATCTTCCTCCCATTCTGCTCTAGAAACTCTAGGAACTGCAAGTAAGCCTGCAGTCTGAGAGCAAAGTGCTCTGTTAGAAAAATGTGGAACAATAAGATCTGTATACTGTAATATAAGATGGAGCTAGGTTGTTGAGAGCTTTGTGGATTAGAAGTAAGATTTTGAATTCTATTCTGAATTTGACAGGGAGCCAATGGAGAGAAGCTAAAACTGGAGAGATATGATCTCTCTGAGAGAAAACATGGATTCTCTGGTACCAAAAAAAAAAGTATGTTTATCACAAGACATTCCTATACTGACCTGAACTAATAAAGTTAAATTTCTAAACACTACACATAGATGAAAACAGATACTGAAAACATTTTCATTGGCATTTTCCATTAATAAGTTAAACTATTTAGGGTAAGAACCAATTAAAGATATGTGGACTGACTGTGCTCCAGGACAGATGGGCCACTTGGTCACGCAATAGTTTCCACCAACTAAAGATAAAGCAGGACAGTTCTGTCTAATGAGTACCTCTCCTGTGTGCTCAGCTGGATTTACTTATTTCACATTTTATTAACCTCTTTATTTATTTTGTCCTCTTCCGCACACACAAACACACATCTTTGCCTCATTCACACCAACTCACCGTCCAACACATCTCCTCTATCTGCCCACAGGGCCCCAAATTCATTACTGCCAGGGTGCAGTGAGAGGCGGCTGCACAGGTGTAGCTCAGAGGAACGTGACAAGTCAAAGAAATGTCTCAAGGGATTGACTTCCCTTTGCGTCACTGAGTAAATGCAGAACCACTGTAAAATGCAGCCATTTATGCTTTAATTACCTATCAAAGATGATGTGTGGGGGTGGGACTCTTTAGCCTATGAGACTTGAAGAAAGGAGAGTGGCAAAGGTGAAGCCAGAGCCCTGCGACAGAATAAGGCACAGCAGGATGTGGATAATCCCACAGTAGTCAGTTCTGACATGCTAATGAAGTCCCAGAATCTCAATGAGAAATTCATCATTTATTGAAGAGGGGCAGCGCAGATGTGAAGCAGCAGAGGCAAACCAGCAGCTCCAGTGAGGGTTTCACCCTGTAGGGACATCACAGAGGATCTGCAGGCTGCGCCCATCATCCTCTGATGTCTATCAGCCCCTGGAAGCCTCAGTCAGAATGATGAAGTGCTTAATGAAAGGATCAGAACACTGTCATTACAGGGCGGTGTTCAGTGTTGGTGTACAATGAACCTGGAAACGCACATTTGCATGAGTCTAATCAGATTCAACCAATCACAGGTTGGGATTTTCTTGCTGTCTGAAAATAAGAGTTTAATGGGCAGATAATCGGCTGCACACGCTTGAACCAAACAAACACGGGGATCTTTCACAAAGACACATCCATCTTGGTTACCACAGTAACAAGACATCAGTTTTCCCACAGCACCTGTGCACGGTGTATAAAGCAGCGCAGCGTACAGTATGAGACGGGCTGACGGCGACAGCTTCCATCAGAAGCTCTCCTCCGCTGCTTCGGTCTGTTCTTAAAGAACGTGTTGTTGGGAACGCTGGGAAAATGAGTCATGGTGGCACGGCTGTGTGACAGCAGGCGCCTGTGGAGAGTGGAGGACCAGCATTTAACAAAAAAACAATACAGCAACAGAGATTGTTGCAGGGTTGGTGTCTTCCTAAGGCTGCTGTGAACAATGATAAATAATTTAATAATCTACAATCAATAATCTAAAGATTTAAAAAAAAATTGCCAAGTAATTCTTCTACCACTTAAAATGTCAAAGTGAAGAAAAGCTATAGAGTGAGAGTGATGAAAGAAACGCTTCTGCAAATTGCATCAACCTGACAAGCTGCAGAGACTGAGGTGCACAGTTGTCTAACCGCCTTCCTGAATAAAGCACATGGCTGAATTAAGAACTCCACATGGACACTTATAAAATGTATTTACTTATTTCATGGACGTTCACAGAGTGGTGGATGTTTGGTAGCAAAAAGATCCTGATAGAAACAACCCAGTAAATTTGATCGGTTCAGATTTGCAATGGTCACAAAGGCCAGCCTGTTTTTTTTTTTTCTATTAGAACTACAGTTAAAGCCCCAAAAATTGAAATTTCTTATATATGTTTAAGTTAATAATTATGTTTTAAAAATATTGCTGAATAATTAATTGTATTTGCGATAATATTGCAATATGATAAAATGAGATTTTCTAATCGCAAAGTCTGCGATTTGACTGGTCACATGATCTGGTTACGTGACTTGCGAATGAGCAAAGCAGAGCAGGGAGTGGGAGAAATCAATACTGCGTTTTAACCGGTTGCACAATGGCGTCAGGCTCGACAGAAGCTGATACATCTGAAAGTTTGGTACTTAAGAGCGGCAGCACGTCCGTTGTTTGGAATTATTTTGGTTATAAAAAGAAGACGCTTCACAACGACATGTATTTTGCAGAACCTGCCTTGCTGCTGTTGCTACCTCTCGAGCTAACATCACAAATCTTTATCAACGCTAAAAAAAACACCACAAAGACATTTACAATAGTTGCATGGCTAGAACGCCAACGACCAGTGCTTCAACTTCAAGTAAGCGAAGTACCAGCCGACAGGGTTCACTGACCAAACTGTATGAACATGATTCGAAACGGCACATGGAAATAATTTGAGCAATAACATTCATAGAGAAATACATGATGCCCTTTAATATAGTGACCAAGCCTGGGTTCCTTGTTTTGTTAAACACAATGGATAAGCAGTACAGAATGCCCTCATGCACACATGTTAGCTAAGTTGCTATTCTGGAGCTATACAAAAAAAATGCAGAAACAAAGTTGCAGTGGAGCTGAAAACAGTTGAGTTATTTATTTTTTTTGCTAATGAAACAGATTTATTGCTTGTGTTCATTGAAAAATACATGAGAAGATGACATTGAAAAAGAATTGCATATTAAATTGCAATCACAACATTGAGGTTAAAAAAATTGCATTTAGAATCTTTTCCAAACTTGTTCATCCCTTTAACATGTGTTTATAATTTCAAAAAAAGAAAACTTTCTCCAAACAGCACCAGTTTACAGTTTTTTTCTCTTTATTGCTTGAAATCTAGAAATAAGCAACAGAACAAAACAATCCTCCATGTTTGTTTGACAAAGACATTTGTACAAATAAAATCCAACTTGAGAAAATTATTTTAAATCTCCCTTACAAACCAGATTATATATTTTACCACTGGTATTGTTGCACACCTCAAAGCATGAAATTACCTAAATTGTCTGCCACATTTGTTTTAAGTGGTAAATAAAGAATTGGATGTAAAAAGCCTGAGAGTAGACAAAACCTTAGTCTCTTATGTTTCTTCTGACTTATTTTTTAAAAACACAGAATAGCTGCAACAAACTGTAAATCTTTTCAATCTGTAAAACTGTATTAAATGCGTGCTAATGTTATTCCTAATGAGCATTTACTGACAAGAAAAATACATTTTTGAGTGCCCGTCTGGCTGATCACAAGCAGCGCTTAAAATTATCTGACTCCAGTTACCCGTCAATTATTTGGGGCATCTTAAAATTACCTGATATTGAAACTGGTCTCTTTTTTTGAATTCCACACTGGAAAATGAGCAACATTTCTATGCTGCTTTTCTGAAAAACACTTAAATGTATCTCCAGCATCACTGAAACAAGTCTGCTAAGCATTAAAGGTAAGCTACAATAAATATATTGTTGTTTGATGAAACTAAAACTTTATAGATGAAGTGTCTTTCTGTTGTTACTCGCAGGAGATCCTAACGTGTTGGTGTTTTTTAGATAAAATACGTCTCAGCGATTTAGACGAGATAAGATGGCTCTACATGGGAAAATGACCCCCTAACCCAAAAAATCCCCCTGAAGGATGTCATTAACATGCCATGAGAGAAAGGCAACCAAAGGTTCAAAGGTCATGTGAGGAACGTTTGAGAAAACATTCAAGAAGAGGACAGGCAGATTGAGGAATGATGCAGGAACAGCACACGAACACAACAATTCATTTGCTTCAGTTTGTTTAATGCAATCATATTAAGAATAATAGATGGTTTCATATTGATCCTGTATGTCTGAAACTCTAACCCACAGCACGCTCACAGCAACACACAAATCCTTTATTTCTGTGCTTATAGTGACATTTTAATAAGACACATGATTCACACACACGTTCCCTTACGTCCACACCAGACAATGCTGTCTTGCAGAGAAACTGGGTCAATCAGCATTTTAAATGGCGACAAACTAAAAAGGCTTTAAATGTTATTGTCACATTTTCAGCCTGGGGATTTGACTGCAGCATGAACAGCACAGCTCATCACACAGAAGGGTGAGTCTCCTGAAAATATTAGTCATAAATTATTGTACCCCCCATGGTCACATTAAAGACAGATGTCTGCAACATGATAATCAGATTAACTGGTCCTCATCTCTACGTGTAACCATGGCAACTCCCACATCAGCAAACTTGGTTATATTTGCCCTTTCGAATAAAAACTCTTATAGAGTTGAAATTCATTATGATATGCATAGGCCTGTCACAATAACAAATTTTGCTGGGCAATTAATTGTCTCAGAAATTATTACAATAAACAATAATGTTTTTCGAAATTTGACAATAATTTGTATATTTCTCAAATTTAAAAAGACATTTTTAATTTGTTTAGCATGTAGTACCTATTTTCGACCACTGGATGGCAGTATAAGGCTGTTTGAACCGAAAGATGGATATTAAGGGAGCGAGCAACGTATGCCTTTAAGAAAAATGAGAGGGAAGCCCCTTGACGTGACATGGGCTGTCTCTAGTTCTCAAAATGGCAGACACAATGTGTAGTTTGAGTTCATTAGCATAGCATTTTTCACACAAAGCTTTTAATTTAAAAAATCGGTAAACAACTTCTCAGCTTCTTTTTGCAGAGAAATACATTTTACACATGGCACAGGTTTCAATCGTGAATTTTGGAGCTTTGACAAGACAGAGGTTTTTTTTTTCCCAAGGTCGGACTGTTAGCTTAGCTTCTCAGCTTAGCTGCTTTTAACGATCCAAAAAGGTGATTTTGGATGGTTTGGATTTCAAAAAGAAAAGAGAAAGAGAGGGGACAGTGAAGAGCACATGAGTTGATATTTTTGTCATCCAGTGTCTTCAGTAGAAAGAGAGAGACACGAAGAAATGATAAAGCTGATAAATGAAAATGGGGTCGATAATTTTCATCATGCGATTATTTGATTGATTGTTTATCGCAACAGGCATAGATATACATTCACAGACGAAGAACTGAACTGCGACCTCTAAAGATTTGATACTCTGCAGCACAGGGGGCAAATATTCCTCCACTGGGCAGGAAAAGACAAAAAGCAGCTGCCCGTGTTAGCAAAACTGACTACATGTACAATAGAATAAAGACAGCCAAAGCAACACTACCAGAGAAGCAGAATTTTGGAACAACAATAGGAAATGTTTCAATTTTAAGGAAGTTAACAGATGTAAAGTATTAGCAGAACAGACAGAAGAGACAAATTTCAGATGTCTAGTAATTCCCAGTCTCTTGTCAGGCTGCAAACACCCTTCTCTGATGACTTCAGAGATAAAATAAATCAGCACACTTTACAACTCTTTGATTTATAGCTCTGAAAAGACAACTGGAGAGAGAAAGATGGCCACAGTCATCATTCAGCTACCAAGTTCATTGAGCACAGCAGATGCATGGCTCAGTCAAGGTAACATATCACATGCCACCTCTCATGCCAAAGTTTTTAACAACGATCTTGATGATCAGTTAGCGCTCAGAGTATGTGTTGGGGATGACTCTCAACCACTACTACACCAAATTTTAGTCCAACATCTGTAAAGCTGACTGATTTATATTATATTTTTGTGATTGTAAAGGTAGTGTCAATCTTCGAGTTCAACTACCTATCGAGGTGGAATGAAACTGTGCACTCAAGGTCCCAGTTACACACAAAAATAGCAAAAATATAAAGTATAAAAAGAAGCAGGACTGTATATAAGGATCTACACTAAGATATACGCTTAACACTAATAATGTAAAATAATACGGTATATTAAACTTGAATCAGAATCCAAAAGTTGTAGATTTATATAATGATTGCTTTCTGAGAGCTTTATTAAAATCCGTTCAGTGGCTCATTAGATATTTTGCTAACAGATACACCAATGCACATGATTATCACCTTTTACGGTAGTGGGGAATAAATAAAAAAACTATACATATTTATGAAAATTCAAAGAAACAGTCGATAGATGTAACCAGAACTCATTTTCTAAGGCAGAGTGGTGGGAATGTGTTTATAACTTTCACTGACAGGGTGTCAATACAGAAAGAGTTGCCTCCTGAATTCTATAACAATCAAATCCAGTTTTTATTCCCGTTCAACTAATGACACTCCAGCAAGGAAGAAGAAAAATGAGCCAAACCCTCGTCTGTATACAAATTACTGAGCCAGCACCTCTTGTCGGGATTCTCCCTGCAGCAAGGTGGTGAGGATGCAGACCATGTCCACCCCACTTAGAATAAAAATACAGTCTAACAAACTGCTCCAATACCAAAAACTGTTCCTCTTTGGACATCTGCCTTCCTTTCATGCCAAAATTTGAAAAAATAAAAAAATACACAAAAGAAAACTTGATCCTGGAAACCTTTATTGGCAAGTAATATGCTCAGTTTCCATAAAGTCAGCTGTATAAACCTGCCCTGCAGTGCAGAAGCAACAATTCAAAGGAAAATGGTAGTTTTTACATACATAGGCACATGAATTGGAAAGGTGGGCAAATTGTGCTGCCACAGTAAATATATATTTACACTCTCACACAGGAAAAGTTATTATTAAAGAAAAATGTGAACGCAAATCCACATTACACAAATACAGTATTAGGCAGAATTATTTTAAAAGCAGTCGTTTGAAAAACTGGGTAAAAAAATGTACAGAGATGAAGCAAACAGGAATACAGTAGTCCCTCGCTACTTCGCGGTTCGACTTTTGAGGACTCACTCTATCGCGGTTTTTCAAATTAAGATTGACCACAAGAAAAAAAAAGTTGTACAGGTCACGTGATTGTCAACTTTAAAATTACTCACAGGATTGGGACTGTACTGGATTCAGTGCTATATTGTAAAAAGTTAAAAACATAAAGTACTTCGGACAGGCGCTACCATTTTGTAGTTTTCTCTCAATAAGCCTACACTGTATTCCCGCAACTACATTTCCCAAAAGCCAAAAAGGCCCCGCCCAGAAGCCCTGTTTCCTTCTGCTGAAATACTACAGAGAAAGTTTTGACCTGACCAGAAAAAGTTTGGTGCTTATTACAGTGACTTCGGCACCCAGCGGATGCAGAGAGACACATGGAACCCACCGAACCAGACCAGAGCCAGACCAGAACCAAAGCAGAACCAGACCTCCACTCACTGGTGAATCTTGGGCGCTGGTAGTTGGCCCACGAGGACCTCAGAGCGGAACATGCACCGCTGAAGGTCCGGCGCTCCATCCGGAGCTCACCGGGACCTTTTTCATCTCTTGGACCACTCAGTCGGACCACCAGTCCCAGACTGGCCATCCGAAGGTCAGTCAAGGTGAATCTTGAGAGCTGGTAGCCGGCCCAGACAGAGCTGAAGAACATCCTTATCACCTTTTCCTCATCAAGTCAGAACCTCGCTGCCATAAAGCTGGACACTAGATCAGCTCTAATAACTTCTCACTATTGATGAGTGATATCGTATGGGGGAAGACATGGTAAATACTGGAATTACCGAATTTTCCGGAATATAGGTCGCGGCTTTTTATCATTTTTACATGTCCTGCGACCTATATTTAGGTGCGACCTTATTATGGCTTTTTATCACTTTCGGTCTGTTTTCTGGGTGCGCGCTTCGTGTTATTTACATTCTAAAATAAGCTGATTTGTAATCATTTATTTAAAAAAAAATTAAACAGAGACACACTAACATATATATTCAGCGAACAAATATTTTTTAGGCGTTTCTGTACGGCAGTTAAATTGTAATGAAACACAGGGTTTTCACCCGCTGCGCGCGTACGTATTGTTTCATCAGTCGTAGCGAAAAAAATGTTTCAATCCAGCTCGTTTCACAATTACGTTCATTTATTAAGGAAAAGTTAAGCTCAGACACATATTTGCTATAATTTTTATCAAACAAACAATAGTTTTTAAGTGTTAATCTTTTTTAAAGCCTTGCTGTGCGCTCCTGTGGCAGACATTTGCAGCAGAGCTACACACCCGGTCCATATTTCCGGGTTGTCTCAGCGGTGACGCGTCACGTCGGCGGTGACGTAGGTGCGACCTATAGTCAGGTGCGACCCGTATATGTATTTTTCCAATTTTTTGGCAATAATTGGACAATGCAACCTATATTCCGGTGTGACCTATATTCCGGAAAATACGGTACAGTCCACTTACTATTAACAAAAAAAGACTATTTTAACAGCATTTGTAGTTCCAGTGAGCATCTGTATTTTGGCTTCTAACCAGTATGAAACCTCTGATTGTGAAAATGATTAAATCGATCCTTTGACGTCTGCCGGTGTGTGCAGGACTGCAAAGGGCCCGGGCCCCGGCTCCTTATCGCAGAGACTTTGAAGCCAAACTGCGAAACTTCTACAGGAAGCTAGAAGCTAAAGGCTATGGCCAGGGTCCTGGCAAAATCAAGTAAGTCCTCGTGGTAACCTCAAACCAAGCCTACAACGGATCAGGTGTTGACTGTTTGGTGTGATGTGGTTGATGCAGGCTGCTGATCAGGAGAGAACATCTGCTGGAGGGGACCTTTAACCAGGTGATGGCTTACTCTCGCAAAGAGCTGCAGAGGAACAAACTCTACGTCACCTTCCTGGGGGAGGAGGGGTGAGACGCATTCATCAGGATGTTCTCCAAACTTTCATGCCATCAGAACCCTGCTAGAACCTCACACAAAGTATTTTAGGAACACATCATACATATACAGGTAGTCCTCGACTTACGGCGGAGATCTGTTCCTACGCTGCTTTGTAAATCGAATTTCGACGTAAGTCGGAACATACGTAAATACTTCATCTTATACGTACAGTACTGTATTTTACCAAGCACTTAGCCTATCCTAACACAGTACCCTACATAATTATCAAAAA
>JARVJN010000362.1:22152142-22162239 GCA_031763805.1 Argolebias nigripinnis
TGTTTTTACATGGAAAATTTTTGGTGTTTATATTAAACTGCAGCCACCCCCCCCCCGAATCTGCTGTATTTACCATGCCAGGTCATTAGTTGGCGCTGTGAATTTTGTACATTCAACTAATGTGCATGTGCCCTGCCTGGGACAGTCGTATGTAAGGTCCTTGCTCTGGGCTGAAAATGCAGCTAACAACAAAACTTAAAGCTGGATTTTGGGTACGAGTCGTCGGATTTGACGTCTAACAGCTCCACACCGGTTGCTGAGCGAATCAGAACTGATGAGGATGATGTCCGACTTTCTACTCTGGTGGTAATCAGTAATCGAGCCAATTTACAGCAGGTAAATCAACAGTGTTCTTAATAATGTTAGCTTGTGTTTATTTCAGGTTTGTGTTTAGGCCCTATTGACACAGACATGGCGGTGGGAAATGTAGGTTTTATCGGGTGTTGATTTCGACAACGGTTTATTTATGTTTATTTATGTTTATTTATTTATGTTTATTTATGTTTGTTTATGTTTATTTATTTATGTTTATTTTTATTTATTTATGTTTTGTTTGTTTATTAATTTATGTTTATGTTTGTTTATTTATTTATGTTTATTTATGTTTATTTCGACAACGGTTCAGAAAAAGGTTTGTAGGCTCAATCATCCAGGTAGATAACAAAAGAAGGTTAAATCATTTCATATGGACCAGTTTCTTTAAAGGAGAAATGTTTCGTCTTCCATCTGAAAGACCTTCTTTTGTTACACAACAACCCACGTTTTTATTTTTCCTGCGTGGATAAGCTGTCCTCCCACCAGAGGCAGACCGGTTCCAAACGAACTTGCACCTCGGCCTGGCCCGAAGCTTGGCAGTGCAGGGGGACGTCGAAGAGAGATGTTGGATCAACTATTCACTTATAATTCCCCTCAGCTCTTTTATTCAATCCATTAAATCTTCCAAGCAACATTAAGTGAAGGCGTGACAGCCAGTACAAGCCAGATAAACAACATGGTGCCAGTGCTCAGGATGACAAGAGAGAGAAAGAGTACAGTTTGGTTAATGTGCTTTTAATAGTGTTCAGTTTAATTATCAGTCTTTGTGTGACATACAGTTTGTGCTGTTGAATAAATAAATAAATAATAAACCTGATATCTTCATTTTCAACTTTAATAACATGCAATATGTTTTGCATCATTTAAATCACATAACTTGAATCACATAATGTCCAGATAGCTTCATTTAGCTCAGATAGCTTCATTACATCTCCCACCACTAACAGAAACACAGTTTATTATTGTTAAGCTGTTAGTATTTAGCACATTTAGTATGTTATAGTCCAGAGCGACGCGTGAACTATACGCCTACCTCAACAGGCTCGTTAGCAGTTTCGAACTGGATCTGACTGGCGTCTCTTCCCAGCACAGATGTCGGTCACAGCAGCTACATTCTGGCGTAGATTAACTATGGGACCCAAAATATATTCTGTCAGTCATAGCACAGAAAGCAGTATGTTATACTCCGCCACCATTGTTGTTGATAGAAAATGCAGTCGGTCTTTGCGTGTGTGAAATATACGCCTGGTTTAACACCTCTGCGAGATATGTTGATGAGGTATATCAACGGGCAATCTAATAAAAACCTCCAATCTGAGAGGTAGGTTGAAAAATCTCAATTCAAAGAGGGGGTCTATTGGTTTCGTGTAAATGAACAGCCGAACTGCAGAGAGAAAGGTGCGGTTTCACTCTAAATACAGTATGTGACGTGCAAATGGTCCCTAACTGTTGCCTTCTTGTGTTTGTTATAGTTGCTCATCTTTACTATATAACCTTAATTTATAAGCATTTGAATTCCTAAAAAAAATCTGATTATCAGTAATGGTGTAAAGTGAATGAAGACAGACAATAAAATAGTTACATGTATTTCTAATTTTGTTGTATTGCAATTAATCGTTAACAACAATCACAAAGTTGTAAAAGCCCCAATCTTTCTTTGTACTTCTAGAAATAAAAGCAGAGCTTTGGAGGAATATTTGTTCGACAGATGACAGTGAAGTTCATCATCACTGATGTAATGGTGCCACTTCAAGAAGGCTTACTCACAGCAGGAAATATGAGATGATGTCTTATGTTCCTGTATGTATTTGTATTGAAATTCTAGTTTGCGTTTAGAAAGAACACGGTTTTAGAACGCATTGATGACTTTCCCTAAATCTAATTGAGGTCTGGCCCTTGTTGTGTCAGCCTCTTTTCCTGCTAGAAGAAACACGCTGTGATGGTTTGTAATGTTTGACGTGTATTGTTTTGCCTAATCCTAATCTGGTTTGGGATTGATTAATCCAGTGAGGTATTCAGATGTTTATTTTCTAGAACTAAAACATTCATCATTCTAATCTTGACTGGGTGGTTAGAAATATGACAAACTTTAGGAAAAAAAAATATTGTGAGCAAATCAAAATGATTACGAAAACCCATCCCAGCTCTCATCTGCAGTCATCTCTTCAGCCTTCAGTCTCTTTTTATCTGTCATTCCATTTTATCTGTTATTACATTTTGTCCACTCCCTAGCCGTATGTCCCTGTGCTGGAGAAACCAATAGGCAGCTTGCTTAGGATGTGTGCTTTTATGAGAGAGAAAGTGGAGAGTAAGAGAAAAATCAGAGCAGGATTAAGTGAGAGCAAAGAGCAGAAGGCTATGTTGTGCTCCAGCAGCTGAAAGATTACCGAGTGTCTTTTTTTAATAGCTTCTAAAAGATTACAAGACCAAGACTTAACAATGCAATTGTCAAATTTGTTGTTGGGCATATTTATCACCTAAATTTATCAGAATATTTTTGCATCATTGCATCTTTTTGGTTTTCCTGGATGTTGCTCATTCAACATAACTGCAGGAGATGACTGTATCAGGGCTCCAGCTGGGGAACATCGTAACGCCTTGTATGGATCTAGAAATGCCTTTTCTCTGCTCACACTTTTTACCAGGCCAACAGCGATTTTTGTGGAGTGAATGCACCTTGTTGTGAGACTACACAGAACACGGGAGGGAGATGCAGCAGAGGGTGAACTCGGCGTAAGTGAGGCATTTAGTCACCCCTCAGATCTTCCTTTGCTTTCATGACAATGGGCAGTTTTGAATATGATAAATTGTTTCCAGCAACTTATGCTTTACTTGGTACCGTATTTTCCGGTGTATAGGTCACACCTTTTTATGGTTTTTTCAAGGCCTGCGACCTATATATGGCTTTTTTATCACTTTCGGCGAAACAAATTTTTAAATCCAGCTCATTTCACAATTACGTTAATTTATTAAGGAAAAGTTCAGCTCAGACACATATTTGCTATAATTTTTATCAAACAAATAATTGTTTTTAAGTGTTAGTCTTCTTAAAAGCCTTGCTGTGCGCTCCTGTGGCAGACATTTGCAACAGAGCTAAACATGGTCCACAGTTCCGGGTTGACTCAGCGGTGACACGTCACGTCAGCGGTGGATGACGCGTCACGTCAGCGGTGGATGACGCATTACGTCGGCGGTGACGTAGGTGCGACCTATATTCAGGTGCGACCTGTATATGGATTTTCCCAATTTTTGGGCAATAATTGGACAATGCGACCTATATTCCGGTGCGACCTATATTCCAGAAAATATGGTAGTCTTTTGTAAATGGTGTAAGTTTAGCTCTAAATGATGAATGACCACTTGCGGCCTGTCCAGGGTGCACCCCGCCTCTCAGTGACCCTCGCAACATGGAAAGGAAGAAGCGGGTAAAGATAATGGATAGTGGATGTGACATAGCCCACTAGCCTACTTTTGACTGGGTGGCACCTGCTGCCCTGGTTTCTCTGTGCTATGAAGACATTTTAGTTTAGGGTATGTAAAAAAAAAACGAGACACTATCTGAAGAACCAGATCTCCTTTCTGGGACTCCCAAATGGTTATACAGTATATAGATGTTACAAACTAGATATGAAGGAAAAAACTCGTTAGCCCCAGATCCTTTAGTGATTTGGTTTTCTAGCTCAATAGAATGCTCCAGCTTCCTCTAAGAAAAACAAGTGAAATGGTAACATTAACACAGGCAGATGTGTCAAACTGTGTAACAAATAAGTAGCTTTGCAACTTTATAACTTCTACTTAAAATAGCTGTTTTTGTTTAGATCAAATAAAGAGATGGTGTTGGAGTTTTCCTGGTCTGGAGCCAGGGGTTTGTCATTATCTGGTAAAACTGAAAGAACTGGTTCTAAGTTAGACATTAAACAATCTCTGCTGGAACAGAGACAAACCTCTGACACATGAATAAAAACCCAAGGCTGCGGTATTTATACTGGATTAATAAAATTTAAAATAACACCTACAACAAAAGTCAACATTTAAAAAATGTGCAGCTCCAAAGATCTCCATTTACCAGGTACTAGATCAGAGGTCCCAACATGGTGGAGCATAATTTAGATTCAGCCCCAGATGAAGTTTTATCTGAACCCAGATTGTTTTTTGAGTTTTAACAATGCTTCTTTTTTCTTGCATTTACTATAAGACAGCACAGGTGTGACTGCACTTGGATACTGTACATGATTTTTCTCACCTGATCCTAAAGTGTAAACTCACACGCCCCGCTCACAGGTCAGGGTGGAGATGCAGAAACTGGAAACTCAGCTCTGGGTCAGCTGTCTTTAAGTTTTACATTAAAAAAGTTATGATGCTGTTGATCAGATTTAATATTTGCTGGAGTCAAAAGTGTATTTTGTAAGGATTAAAGAAGGAAGTTGAGGCTAAGAAGTTTTGATATTATTTTACAAACGTGGTCATTAAAAATAGCTTAACGTTAGTTTTGCCTAATGAAATCACCAACGTTTTAACATTTCATCAGGAACTAGTAGCTTAACTAATAATAATAATAATAATGAATTCAATTTATAAACTAATACATATTTTGCTCATAAATGTTCCCTTTAAAAATACTGTATGTGCTTTAGGTGATTTAACAGGGAGTACAAGATAAAAAAAAATAGATTTTTTTTTTACATATAAATTTAGTAAATATTCTTAAAGAATTAATAACTTAGTTATTAAGTTAAGCTAATAACTTAATTTTGAGCCATTACTGAAATACCCTAAATCAGAAGAATCATTGTCTGGGCACAATGTCAGTTTGGAATGAAAGTGACAAGTATTATTTTAATTAAATGGTATGGAGTAAAGATGTTCACATTAAAGCACACAACCATACCAAAATACAAATAAGTTTGTTATTACTTATTTAGAATGGGCTTTTATAACCAGCAATCATTGAAACAGTAAAGCAATATATGTTGGTAAATTCATACATTATACTCAGTATGTTATTATATATTATTGTATATTGTTATATTATTATACTTACAGTACATTATTATATTATATCATTATACACTACAGTACATTTTTATATTATACAGTATTATTAAACATTACAGTACATTATTATATTATATCATTATACACTACAGTACATTTTTAATTATATTATTAAACATTACAGTACATTATTATAATTTATTATTATATACTTACAGTACATTATTGTATTATATTATTAAACTTCCAGTACATT
Source organism: Argolebias nigripinnis (assembly GCA_031763805.1). Lineage (NCBI taxonomy): Eukaryota > Metazoa > Chordata > Actinopteri > Cyprinodontiformes > Rivulidae > Argolebias > Argolebias nigripinnis. The sequence continues at coordinate 22,157,709 of JARVJN010000362.1, forward strand.
ATTATATTATTATATACTACAGTACATATTATAATATTAAACATTACAGTATTATGTTATATCATTATACACTACAGTACATTTTTAAATTATATTATTAAATATTACAGTACATTATTATATTATTATACACTTACAGTACATTATTATATTATATTATTAAACTTACAGTACATTATTATATCAGTATACACTACAGTACTGTACATTTTATATTATATTATTAAACATTACAGTACATTATCATATTTTTATACACTACAGTGCATTATTATATTATTAAACATTACAATACATTATTATATTTTTATACACTACAGTACATTATTGTATTATATTATTAAACATTACAGTACATTATTATATTTTTATACACTACAGTACATTATTATATTATATTATTAAACATTACAGTACATTATTATATTATTATACACTACAGTACATTATTATATTATATTATTAAACATTACAGTACACTATTATATTTTATACACTACAGTACATTATTATATTATATTATTAAACATTACAGTACATTATTATATTTTTATACACTAGAGTACATTATTATATTATATTATTAAACATTACAGTACATTATTATATTATTATACACTACTACAGTACATTATTATATTATATTATTAAACATTACAGTACATTATGATATTTTATACACTACAGTACATTATTATTTTATATTATTAAACATTACAGTACATTATTATATTTTTATATACTACAGTACATTATTATATTATTAAACATTATAGTACATTATTATATTATTATACACTACAGTACATTATTATATTATATTATTAAACATTACAGTACATTATTATATATTATACACTACAGTACATTATTATATTATATTATTAAATATTACAGCACATTATATTTTTATACACTACAGTACATTATTATATTATATTATTAAACTTTAAAGTAGATTATTATTTTATTATACACTACAGTACATTATTATATTATATTATTAAACATTACAGTGCATTATTATATTATTATACACTACAGTACATTGTTATATTATATCATTATACACTACAGTACATTTTTATATTATATTATTAAACATTACAGTACATTATCATATTATTATACACTACAGTACATTATTATATTATATTATTAAACATTACAGTACATTATTATACTGTATTATATTATATCATTATACACTACAGTACATTTTTATATGATTAAACATTACAGTACATTATTACATTATATTAAACTAATATACACTACAGTACATTATTATATTCAGTATATTAATTAATTCATACCCATCTACACAACAGACTCATGTTTAGGCTGCTGTTAAATATGCTGTATTATTTTACATTATTAGTGTTTAGCATATATCTTCGATTAATATATACTGTTTGTTTTTATACTTTATATTTTTGCTATTTTGGGGTGTAACTGGGACTTTGGGTACACAATTTCGTTCCACCTCATGTACCACATGTGATGCAAACGACAAGAAAGAATCTTGAACCTTGAAGTTCTAAGTGGCCCATTCTAGAGAAAAATGAAACATCAGAAGAGAGGAAAACTGTGTTGCTGAAATCAAACTTATAATGTATTTATGTTTAACACATGGAAGGTTTTTAGCAGCCTGGTTAAACTGACGGTCTGATTTCTCAGACCCTCCTCCTCCCTCCTCCTAGCCTTCATCAACCCATCCCCCACCTCTTAACCATTGCAAGCTTCAATCACACCATCATTTTTACAGGTAGCTTCTGCAGAGCTCCCACCAGCAAGCATCAACACAACAGTGAAGACACGATCAGTGTGCCTCAGGGGTACAACACAGACTGACAGCTGCAGTGTGGATTTACTGCTCAGCTGAACTCTGCACCAGAAAAACTAACTGAATACTGTTTCTTTCAATTTGATCAGAGCAGATTTTTAACTAGATGTTCAATTAATCAGTCCACAACTGCTCAGTGGTCAGGTTTTTACAGTCAGACGTCATCAACAGAAACAGCCAGTGCGCTAAATAGGCCACAGGATGGTATGTGACCCACAAGATGGCTCAATGGCCCATTTTTGTTTCCCAACCATCTGAAACTCTGCCCGCTGAGGTGGAAACACAGCCCTCTCCAACAGAGGGAAAAGAACCCAAGCCTTCGGTATCAGTAACAAGGTGAGGTTTAAAGAGAAAACACATTGGACACAAAATGCCACATTCACAACAAAACAGCCCGCTGCCATCGTGAACTAAACGACTGGATGATTGCTTGAAAACATAGGTTCTGTACACCGTGCAGCAGCAGGAGCCAAGTTTACATCAGTGTTGAACATTTTTTACACAACAATTAAAAATAAACTTTGTTATTTCTAAATTATGTCAAGATAACGACCGGATTTTTCACCATGTAAGGCGCACATTTTTACATAAATTTGCAAGTCCTGCGACTTATACACCGAAACGACTAATATTTTTCATTTACCCTTTATTTATCCAGGTAGTCTCAGAGCCAGGAGAACTCATTTTCAAGAGAGACCTGTTTAGGGAGCAGATGGTGGCGGTTAAGGGCCTTGCTCAGGGGCCCAGAGTGGGGTGAATGAGGATGGAGGCAGGTGTGGGTGTTTCACATTTTTCCATCCACATTTTTGGATGTTGTCGGTACTGGGGCTTGAACCGGCGATTTTACGATCACAGACCCACCATTTCTAACCACTGCGCCACCACTCCCTAATAATAATAATGAGCACAGATTTAGTGACTGTAATGACCACAGCCAGAATATGTTTTTAAACAAGAATATGCTGTTTAACAAACAATGAGCACTGTATTTTTGGACTATAAGGCGCACTGGATTATAAGGTGCAATATCAATGAAAGGGTCTGTTTTCATCCGTAAGGCGCACCGGATTATAAGGAACATTAAGCCAAACAAAACAGTCTTATAAGTCAAACTTTATTCAGCTCATTCACAGTGACTCTCCATATTGTTCAGTTGTACCAAAAAAATCAGTTTGAGGTCATTAAGCACAACCAGAATTAATACAAAAGGTGCATTGACTATAAGGCTCACTGTTGTTATTTTTATTTTTTTATTTTTTTGGAGAAAAGTAAAGGATTTTAAGTGTGCCTTAAAATCTGAAAAGTACTGGTTGATTAAATGGGCCATCATACCAGCTGAATCAAGTGGGTGATATGCAGAAGTCAAAATAAATGTATCACAAAAGACATCAAAGTTCATGCTCAATAATCCAGGTAAAAAATCCAACAAAGTTCAGTTAGGTCATCTGGATGGTTTTTTTTTTCTTTCTTTTTGGAGACATTTCATCCTTCATCCAAAGGACTTCATCAATCCAAGGAGCCACAACATACCGAGTCCCACAAGCAGCACACCCATATCAGAATCAGAATAAACTTCATTGTCATTGCACCGAGGTACAGTGAGAACATGTACGTACAGTCGTCCGAAAGATTGACGAGTGTACGAAGCTGCTACTATAAAAGCACAGCCCTCTTATTCTTATTCAGAATACTATTTTGCTTGGATGAGAAAAGGGAAGAAAAACATGAGGAGTGACGGTATAAAAAAGATCTCACACCGTGTCCTAGACAGGGCACGGTTTGAGGCATAAAAATAACTACCACAGCATAGCAACATAAATAGACGTGATACATGTACATATAGCTGGTGAAGCTGGTGAATATTATTGATCAACCAGTTTTCTGGAAACCATCATATCACCAGCAAACTGGTCCACTGTATGGGTGTGCTGCTTGTGGGGCTCGATTTGTTGTGGCTCCTTGGATTGATGAAGTCCTTTGAACGAAGGAGGAAACGTCTCAACAAACAAGAAAAGAAACCATCCAAATGACCTGACTGAACTTTGATGGATTATCACCAAAGTTACCAAAAGCTGGTGATTATTTTGTCCTGCCTATATATAAGAAAGTTTTTATTCTAGAAAAAGCATTTAATTGATAGCAAGTAAAGGTTCAGTAGAAATATTTTTATCAGATTGGACTGATCTGTCCTTGCATGCATGTCTAAATGAATATGAAATATATAGTAATGTTTTTTTCACTCAACTCCTTATTACCGTATTTTCCACTGTACACGTCGCTCCACCCTATAAGTCACATATGTCCAAATATGTCTAATAAAGTGGAAAAATTAATAGATATGTTGCTTTGTTGTATACATCACATCTATTATGTGTCACCGCTGATGCATCACATTTGTTATGCGTCACGCTGACAACCTGGAAACGTGGACCGTTGTTGTGCCAAAAATCGATTGGTTGCCAAATGGTTGATGTGGGAGCGTGTACGGGAGGACTTTAACAAGAATTTAACAAGATAACCACCTAAAGAATATTATTTACTTGCTTGAAATTATAGAAAAGGTGTGTCTTAGTTTATCTTTTACTTAATAAATGCACTTTGACAGTCAAATCAGCTGCATTTTCGAAAGCCAATAGGCAGAAACAGGATCACGCAGAGGGTGACTCACTGTGCATTTCGTCACAA
>JARVJN010000362.1:22760940-22774769 GCA_031763805.1 Argolebias nigripinnis
TTTTTGATAATTATGTAGGGTACTGTGTTAGGATAGGCTAAGTGCTTGGTAAAATACAGTACTGTACGTGTAAGGTGCAGTTTGGACGTATGTTTCGACTTACGCCGAAATTTGCTGTACGACGACGCGCAAGAACGGATCTCCGTCGTAAGTCGAGGACTACCTGTATAGTTATAGCTCTCTCAATATATAATAAATTCTGTGATATTGCATGATCAGTTAGCACTTGGCATATACAGTATGATGTGAATGACTTTCAGCTACTACCACACTTAATTTTATCTAATTTATCTGGAGAGAGAAAAAAATCACTGAATGTAGCCATTTTTGTGCAGGCTAAGGTTGATTAGCTGTGGTGGCCATCTTGAATTGTGTTGAGTCCAAAAGCAAATCGGTTTTCGATGTACGTACAGAAAATAAAACATTTCTGAAAGTTTCATTAAAATCTGTCCAGCCATATCATACAGTCAAGCACAACAGATAAAACCAAAGTTGTGAACAAGAATGCGTTGTGCTCAGAGTACGTGTTGTGAATAACTGTCAGCTACTACACCAATAGTTAGCATCATTTTAGGTAAAATGACCAAGTTACAGGCATTTTTTGTGTTTGATATGACTGCATTTGAGTTGTAGATATACAGCCAACTTTCTGATAGTTTTGAAAATATATAAGTTAACAATTCACACACACACACATGGGCAAAGGTGATATCACTCTGAAGTAAAAGTAAATTCTTCAGCATTTATTACAAACGACGGTCTTTTAAAGGCTCTGTGTTGTCCGGTTGTTTGCGTCTCTGTACTTCTGACGCAGCAGAGGCCTGCGAGATCCCTCCTGCTACACACTGGCAGAGCTGTTTACGGAGAAACCAAATGTTCTCTAATGCTCCAGCTGGACTGGGATGACAAAGTCCCATCAATATGGAACATAAATCAGAAGAGCTACCCATCATCCTCTGTGGCATGGCTCCAACTCCATTTGTATATTTCTGACCTTGGAACGCATAATTGTTAGTCATCATCGTTTTGTCTGCGTGGTTTTCTTTGTATGTGTGTATGAGTGTGCACTGCTTTCTGCTCCCAGTTGGTGAAGACTATGTTCAGTGTCATGGAAGACTTGGAGAGATATTAAATGAGGCTCGTATCATGCACGCCTCATGCTCCCTCTGCACATTGTGACCATGGATAAAATATGAATTATCATGCTGGCAGATGCAAATTAGGGCAACAACATAAACAAAATGCAAATGTTAAAAATCCTTGTCAACTTGGGGAGGAGAAAAAAGAATTAGTAATTAAAAATACAGACTTGTGTGTGCAAAAATAGAAAAGCTAGTTGTGGAATTTACTGTAACAAACAAAAATGCTAATTTACACAAAAGTAGTTGAATAATAAAAGGGTTTAGCTAATAATGCAGGTAATATTAGAACCAAACTAAAAGACAAACCCTCTGAAGGGAACAGACGGAAGTGAATGTGTTGGTCATACTCCTTAATATGAGCCACAGGCAGTGTCCCTGATGTGCCTGTGCTCTGCTCCCATATGAACAAGAGCCAAGTGGAGAGAATGATGGATACATGAGAACACAGTGCCACCAGTGATACTTCCCATGTTTCTGCACGAGGACCAGCATGTCCAGATGAAAAATGCATGAGGGGTCTTTTATTTTTCTTTATTTTTGCTGCGTCACTAAACTCACGCACAAAATTCAACGTGTGCTGCTGGTATTAACATCAGATAAATTTAAATGGAAAAAAAAGCCAGAATAATGTGCTCAGATGGAGAAAGCTCGTTCTGTAACTGTCTGGTTTTCATCAGGACCAGGCTGATATACGCTCAGGGAGGACAATGAGTCACACTCTGTGACTCAGTTTACCGTTCCACATAAACAAACACTCCGACGTTGCACCTTTTAATAGCACAGCTTTTAATAATTAGACTCTCAGTTGGTGCTTCGGGGTTTATTGATTTATTCATACGTCCCCCCCCAGTCTCACAGATTCTAATCTTGGTCATGCATTAACGAGATAGTTCAGATCATTTGAAGTGAGGTTCTCTATTCGAACAATGCCAGGTTGGAGGAACTGAGTTGAATGCTGAGCAGACAGACGAGCTAGCAGCTAGTCCAAATTGGACCAAAGCTAAAGTGGATTGAAGTCCAATTAAAACTAATCAATTTACAAAACTTTTTAGAGTTTGTGTGACTGCTATTTTAGAAAACTTTAAGTCATTGCCAGTTTTGCAGTGTACGGTAATTATGCGCACATTTATTGGTGGCAGCAGCTAACAGTATCACTTCTTGTGTAGTCTGGGGCACATTTGGCAGAAATATAATATTTTTTGGGACAGATAATCATAAAAATCAAACAGAATGTGATCTGAAGGTGTAAACATACAGTAGAGCGCATTGTAGTGTCACTATTTAGTTTTTCTGTTTTAAATTTAAGACAGCAGCAATCTGCTATGAGCTCCAAGCAGGGCCACTACATTTAAAATGGACTTCTAATATCTTTAAAACCTCTTGTAATGCCATTTCAATTTTTTTTTTCAGCTTTGCCGTTATCTCTACTGTGTCCTAAGTTGTACTGATAAAATGCCACAGCTAAATGCTGTTGCCCCATTTGGCCTCCATCGTGGAGCCAAACGGGGGAAGTGGAAACACTCGCCGTTTGTCAGATTATAGATCCGTACATGTTGTGAGCATGATAACCTGAAAATAAGTGAGGTAAAACTTCCGTTTAGTTCTGTAGATGAGTCCATCCATTCATCATCTTTACCCGCTTCTTCCATTTCAGGTCATGAGAGTCACTGGTGTCCATGTTCAGTCATCACTGTGCAAGAGGTGGGGGACACCTGGACAGGTCTCCAGTCCATCACAGGGACTCATAAAGACAAATGAACCAAACGACCATTCACTCTATCACTCACACCTAGAGACCATTTAGAGTTACCAATCAGTCTAACATGCATGTTTTTGGTCTGTGAGAGAAAAACGTAGAAATAACACACATGTACAAAGAGAACATGTAAACTCCACCCAGAAAGGCCCCTGGCCGGGATTTGACCCAGGGTAATCTACTCCTTGAGAGGTGGTAGTTCTACCAACTGTGCCATCGCGCTGCCCTGCATCTATAGGCACTAGTTTTTAATATTTCTTAAAATTATAGTTTCCTAAAACGATTGAGGTGACTGGTGCGATGGCTGGATTAATTTGGCCGCCCCCTAGCTCTGCCATTGCACCTAGTGGTGGACAAAAGGACTTCCTTTACTCTCCTGGATCCATCACCCTATGCCACCATAAAAAAATATAAATAAATAAAAACTACCTCTCTTTTTATAAACACCATAATTTCAATTCACTTGAATATTTTTCACTAAATTTATTAAGATTTAATTGCATTTTTTGTTCAATTACAGTCTAGAAAAACACTTATCCCGAGAGCTACAAACATTTACTATTCAAATCCGTCAGCAGCGGGGGGACATTGGCATATCACACTTAACCACATTATTCAATGTAAATCATGTTATATTGTAAATCTGACTGTGGTGTAAACGTTGATCAATGAGAACTTGTATAAATCACTGTGACATTAAACGCAAGATTACAGCAAACCACCCTGATCTTGACTTGGCTTGGATTAGTGTTACCTTGTCATTCTGGTCAGGATCCAATTTTATTCATCCATTTAAAGAGTTGTCTACAGCAGGTAAGATACTACTTGTGTGTAAGCTCTCCACTGCGTATTCCTTTACAGCTAATTACACATACAGTATATTTTAGGCTGTAACTGAGTAGGAGATTTGTTTTAGTTGCTTTCAAGTGTTTTTTCAGAACATAAATAATTAATGAGTACATGACATATACATTTCAATGTCTGCACATATTTTTTCAATGCACTTATAGGGCATCTTCCTACATTGTGACTTTGTGAACGAGCAAATGAAGAGAAGGTGCAAAGGAGTGATGGCAGAAAGGTGCAATCGATTCCTGCCAGGGGAAAAGCAGAAGGAAAGACAGTGCCTCGAGTGTTTCAGACTGTATCACTAACTCCCCCTTGCCTTGTCCCCCTCCACCCCAGCAGGCTCTTGCAATAACCGTGCTGTCAGATTAGGAGGAGCTGATGTAAGTTGGCATCAGGAGGCTTTCTGTTTTCTGCCTGAATAACAACAGTTTGGAACGTCTCGCCTGCGTAAATCATTGATATTTTGGTGGGAAAACAGTTTTTTTTCTTTTCCTGAGTAGATGGGTCCGGTTTTTATTTTTTAATGGAGTGTGTTGGGGGGGGGGGGGGGGGGGTGTATGTCAGTATGATGCTCCAATGAGCTGATTCTTTGTGCATGAAATGATTTGACATCCTCGCGACCACCGGAGCCCGAATGCACATCTCACTGTGTGTGCATGTGCGCGATTGTCCAAAGAGGGAGTGAGAGAGGAACCGAGAGGGAAAAGAGCGCGCCAGAGAGAGATACAGAATAAGCAACTTTGTTTGCAGGCGCAGCCGCGTCTCCTCCGGCGCAGCGTGTTGAAAGAGAAGCATTTGGCAGTTATGGCTGATCGGCGTTTCTTTCATGCTCTCTCGGCGACTACGCATGGCGTTAGAACAGATCCTGCTTTTTGAAGGATATTTTCGAGTCCTGTTTTAAAGGATTAACCATGGAAAGGATGCCTGAGCACTCGAAGACCCAACAGCTTCATCAATGTGCATGAGGTATGTATTACCCGGCAAGAGTGAGTGCAGTTACATGTAGGCCGTCTTATTCCTGAGGATGCTTGAGTAAAACTAAGGCAAAATTGCAACAAACCTTCTGTAATCTGTTTAATTACATTCTCAGCAAGCAAATGCAATATGGCGCCCCATCACAATGGGTTTTAAGCATTGATTTCAAGATAACTCTCGTTGTGCCTTTTGTATTTTATACTGCTTACAGAAGTTCCCTGTTTTCTCACTTACTGGTCCAGATGGCACGATTTAACCTTTTTTTTTTGTTGCTACCCTGTTCTGTTTGAGATCATTCCAGTCAGCAGCCACTCAGGCTAAAGTTACTTATGAGTTGCAGCAAATACAGCCCAAGCTTCTTGAGTTAAAGTTGCTGTCACTGCAACCTGTCCGATTTACATCACTATGTGTGTCTTTTATTTTAGATGACGTTGAAGATACCTTAGCAGGACTTGGAGCTTGGCCATCATTTGCGGGGAAAATGCAGCTTTGGATTCCGTATGTTTTGCTAAGTGCAACATCAGTCTGCACTGTTGAGATGGCTGGCAATTATGGTGAAATGTGTCAAGACCTGTGTGCCTGCGAGGAGAGAGAAGGGATACTTACAGTGAGCTGCGAAAACAGAAGAATTGTAACCCTGTCAGGCATAAGCCCAGTGCATTCATCCCAGTATCACCTGCTCCTCAGTGGGAATCTGTTGAAAAAGCTATCTGTCAATGATTTTGTTGAGCACAAAGGACTGACAATCTTACATCTTGGGAATAATGAAATATCTGAAGTTCAAGCAGGAGCTTTTAATGGACTACAGGGATTAAAACGATTGCATCTGAACAATAACAGAATCGATGCCCTAAAGGAAGAGCTTTTCCTGGGTCTCGAAAGTTTGGAATATTTACAAATTGATTACAATTACATCAGTCATGTGGAGCCGAATGCCTTCAGCAGACTTCAACATCTGGAGGTCTTGATTCTAAATGACAATTTAATCTCGAGTCTGCCTGTAAACATCTTTCAGAATGTCCCATTGACTCATTTAGACCTGAGGGGGAATCAGCTCAAAGTGCTTCCCTACACTGGTCTGCTGGAGCACATGAACAGCGTAGTGGAGTTACAGCTGGAGGAGAATCCGTGGAACTGCTCCTGTGAGCTGATTGCTCTCAAAACCTGGCTTGAGAGTATTTCATACACAGCCTTGGTGGGAGATGTTGTTTGCGAGTTCCCCTTTCGGCTTCACGGGAGAGACCTCGATGAAGTTTCAAAACAAGAGTTGTGCCCGAGGAGAGCCATCGCCGAATATGAGATGCCGCCTCCGCCGCATTTGAGCACTGATGCATACCGTAGGACCACGCCAGCTCTAGTTGCAGCCTCCTTCACCTCATCCGGAATTGCAAGATCCTCATCAAGACCCACTAAGGGGCCTCGGCAGTCTGCCAAATTAAAATCGAGACCTACTGCCCGTGTCCCATCCAATAAGCCACATAACTATGGTCAGATTGTTTCATTTCAGACCAAGTCTCCTGTGCCTTTAGATTGCCCAACTGCCTGCACCTGTAATCTGCAAATTTCAGACCTTGGCTTGAATGTGAACTGCCAGGAGAGAAAGATTGAACAAATATCTGATTTAAATCCAATACCATACAATCCCAAAAAGATGTATCTCACAGGGAATTACATCTCAATGGTGCATCGATCAGATTTTACTGACGCAACGGGGTTAGATTTGCTTCATCTTGGTAACAATCGAATAACTGATGTAGATGATAAAGCGTTTGGTGATTTAACAAATCTTAGAAGACTATACCTTAATGGGAATTTGATAGAACATCTTCCAGATGACATATTTTATGGACTAGAGAGCCTACAGTTCTTATACTTAGAGTACAACGTCATCAAAGAGGTTACTGCTGATACTTTCCAGCATGTACCTAAACTTCAGCTTCTGTTTTTAAACAATAACCTCTTGAAAACCTTGCCAGAGGGTACATTTAATGGCTTGACATTAGCTAGACTGAATCTTCGCAACAACCACCTGCGCTATCTGCCAGTGAGGGGTGTATTAGATCAACTTACAGGACTCGTACAAGTCGATTTGTACGAGAATCCCTGGGATTGCTCTTGCAGTATTCTAGACTTAAAGATGTGGTTAGAGCAGCTTAGCACAGGCACAGTTGTAAACAATGTCATATGTGGCTCCCCCAAGAAACTGGCTGGGGAAGATATGAGATACATTAGGACAACTAATTTCTGCCCTGATAACTCTGAGGTGCTTGCTTCCATGATTCCACCCTCAGAAGAATCTTTTCCAGGCAGCACCATCACCATAGAAATGTCCTTAGACTCTGACACGCAATACAGCACCATTCCTTTATCTGTGATGATACTGGCCCTGCTGCTCATCTTTATTTTGTCTGCGTTTGTGGCTGCCGGATTGTTTGTGGCGATGAGAAAGAGACGTCGGAAGAGCCAAATCGAGCAGAACAACTCCATGAACGCTTGCATTAGCTCACTAAACATGGAGTATGGACTTTACAAAAAGGGATCCATTCCCAAAGTCAGAACATCTGCTGGACACGTGTATGAGTACATCCCACCACCCACAGAGACCACAGGCAGGACTGCTGCACACACCCCCATGGACAACAAATCCGTTGATGGCTTTAGAGACTTTGATGAACTAAGTGGCGCTTTTCTGGGCAACTCAGACGAGGAGGCAGCCAGTAATGTGATCAGCTCAGAATACAGCACCACAACTTCAGAACCTCTCAACAAGCCCTCAACCCCTTACCAAGATGATCCACGCTACTACAGAAATGTACTTGAACCTGACAAGAACAGACGCTACAGCAATACATTACCTTGCAGGCACGGAGCCCATTCATCAACTCAGTATACCTCAGACTTTGATGCAAGGCATCAATACATGCACCCAGAGAGAATACAGCAAACAATACTGTATTGTACAGCGCCAAATTCTGTTTACGTGGAGCCCAACAGGAGCGAATACTGGGAATTGAAAGCAAAGCTCCACATCGATCCAGACTACCTTGAGGTCCTGGAAAAACGAACTACGTTCACACAGTTTTAAGAGACTTGTCCTCCAGATGGTCCGAGTGGATTAATGTGCATTATTGATTCATTTTACCCATGAATCACAAAATGTTGTGCACTCCTGAGAATCATGATTTACAAAGTGACTGATAAAGGGAGGACATTACTCATTGTAAAGTGGCACCTAACTCTGTTTTGCTGCGTGGTTTGACAGTTTATGTGCAAATGTGAAGCAGAAACAACAGAATCTGGGCTCTAATGACTCATCCAATCATCAATGTTATCCCGGAGCTGTATCAATGACGATAATGTGAGACGGAGCTGTACTTACATTAGCTGCATCTTAAAGGTTTTAATGAGCCATGACGACAATACGCTCTTGCTCCAAAATATACCTGTTCTATTGAACAGAAATACATGCAAAGCTGCCATTTATGTCATGGGGGGAGGGGCAAATTGTTTTGAACTTACCCTTTAGGTGCAAACTGTTGTTTGTTGGGTGTATTAACATCCCTGGGGTAATAAAATCACAAATGACAGATTATGAGCAAAGGAAATGTTTCTTCTCTTGCAGATTTGGAAGAAACTATCATGAAAATGTGGCTGTATTACCCTAATGCATAAACTCTGGAAAATCAATGGCAATACCTTTAAAACCTCCTCTTTTGTAAGCCAGCAGTTTTGAATTGTGTTGGTTAAAAGGTATTAAATTAGAACGACCCAATCAGTGTTTGAAAGCTTGTTTTATTTGTAGTTCTCATCCATGTACAAATGTAGTTTTTGCCATTTTACACAAACTACATTTTCAATATATTCTTGTACCCACACCAAAGCTGTTGAAAAAAAAAAAAACATGTTTAAAAAGGAATATGCAAACTTTGATTCCCAGTGGGAAACAACAAAACACAACCTTAATTTACTCTAATTTTATACAACTTTTTTTTCTCTATCCCATATATCAGGTTGCAGTTATAGCTGCTTCCCCGTTACAGCAAATCTAAGTTTTACTACAGTAACAGTCCCAGTCTCACAAGAGTCACCAAAGCGTGTAACAAACCTGCTGGCTAAAGCCAAGATAACATGTCAGTGTCAAGCTGCTTTTTGATAAAGCTGCAGAGTTTACAGTTTGCCCAGTCTTATCACATAAGACAAAAGAGTTACAGTAGTAGACGAATGATAAAAAAAATAAACGGCACAAGCTACTCGTTCACCAAAGCTTGCATTTAAGCTAATCAAATACATGAAGTTCAAATTGGAAAAGCCAAAGCTAACGATAATAGATGTACAGTAGTTATTCATAGCTAAATAAATAAAATAAGAGTTTCATGTGGATCTAAAATGCCAGCCTTTTACTAAAATGTCTTGTGTTTGTTTCATTTATCCCTTTATTCCCCAAATATGAAGTGATACTTGTTTGTTTAGCCTGTTTTTACTCAGAAAAGCAAAGAAGGTAGAGTTGGTCTCAAGATTTTAATACTTTGAATAAACAAACTTCCAAGACATTTAAACATGTGCTGGATTCAAGTTGAGAATAAGTGCATTGAAATTATATCCTGAACCTGATTATGTAGTTTTGGTTCCTAAACCAAGTACTTTTAACACCCAGTCAGAATATTGTCTTTTATGTGCCCACTTTAATATTTTATGAATTGCTGTAAGGTGGAAAATCTCACTCAAGGCTCATGTTTTCAGGTCCCTTTTTTTTTCACTCTTTACACTTTATGAGCAGAATTCTTGTTCAAATTCAAGTTAAATACTTCTGGCTGAAAGCTGCTTCTTCTGCTATTTAAAAATGTTGAAGTTTAGGCATTTGAAGACTTTGACCCAAGATTATTAACTGGATTTAGTAATGGTGGATTACTGGGTTTTCATGTGTTGATTTTATGAGGCATTGCAAAAGATGACAGTGGCAGGTTTCATGCAGTTTAGTCTGTTTCATATTTTAAGGTAAATTGTCATTGTTTTGATTTAATTTCAGAAAAGATCCCCCACCCCCAACTTAAGACAGACTATTTTTTGCACAAAATGGTTAAATTTGGTCTTTTCTTTTGTATTTTTTGTCTATTTTTAATTAAAAAATGCACTAATGACTGCTGGTCAACAATGATGTCACGTTAATGCACAAAAGTGTAACATGCAGGTAGCCATAGATTGGTTTAATAAACCCATACAGAAAGGTTACATGTGCACTATGCATCGGTGTAGATCATACTGAGACAATCGGTACAAAAACGCTCTTTCTTTTAGCTTGTTACCTTTAACTCCTGAGAGTCAATAATGCACATGTTCAAATTCAGATGCTCTATGTAAACACATTTAGAGTGTTTAATTTGACCTAAATCTTTTTACTTTCGAGGAATATGCATGAGACTTCTTTGATCTGTGCAAACCATCTTGTTGCTTTTTGATTTATCTCTCATATGTTTTGGCTTGAATTGTAAGAAGTGAAGCTGATAATGCAACGTATGTAAAATTATCAGCTTATAGCAATTCAAGAGAAAATCCCATCAAACGACTGCGGTTGGTGAAAGGACATGTCTTTTAACATATCTTCTAATCTAGGCTGAGTTCTGGAATAATCGTGCGACTTTGTCTGAAAAATAATCACACAAAGATATTCAAGACTCTGGACCTTGCCAACATGTCATCAGGCTTTACATCCAGCATTAGTCATGTGCTTTTAACTCCAGATGAAGTCTTGTTGCCTTCCACATGTTCAAAATCATTTTGTAACGACTCGACTTGTTTCAGCTGTTTGGAAATGCATCGGAGCAAATTAGCTAAAGCTTTCAGGGTGATGCATGATGTGGACGCGCACAGCCTCATTAGCAATCGGTCCGCTGCTGTGAAGTTAGTGGCGAAGTGTCCCAGCAGGCATAAACGCACCAGGTTTTGTTGTTGTGGTCATTTGTTAAATTGTATGTTATCAAATGCGTCTTTTATTATCGTGATACTTTTTTTAATGTTTTCAAATTTTACAGCTTATTTGCAAAAAAGTGCATTACAAAAACATGAGTATTTTTAAGAGGTTGCATTTGTTTTCTTTTATGCATTATTCCTTGTATATAACAAAAACATGATGCGTTTTGTTTGTTTCATCCACACATGTGTCATTATTGACCAAATACTGCTTTTCTATTATTTATTCATTTAGTCACAGCCGAAACTATGAATTATGATAATTCAAAACCATGTCAAATTGAAAATGCGCTATTTGAATATGTGTGTTTGTTTAGTAAACAAGGACGAGGTGAGTCCATTTCTTGTTGTTTTTGATTACAACGATTGTCATTTGCTTCTCTCAGTTTTCGTATAAAAACGGTGATTTCTGTCGGTATCAGCCTCTGATTTGTAAATAGAACAAACACTTTATCAGCAGCTTCATGCAAACTCGCACCATCTTCGAAAAGCAAAAACTTGGTCTTGTATCGCAAAAATATACAACTAGGAGTGTGTGGGATAAATATATCTACAGTGTGCTGTTTTCTTTAGTCGTTAGCTGATGAATAAAAGATATGCATTCATTTGATTTGCTGTTGTGTTTGCCTTCCTTCCCTGTTGTGTGCAGAACGCAGGGGTGCACAAAGAGGACAGATTTTAATTTTTGAACAAACCCACTGGCTTAATTAAAAATGAAAAAAACTGAAATCAGTCTTTAATATTAAAGGCAGTGCTTTTCAGTTGGACAAATGAAGAAATAATGAAGAAGGCTTTGACAGATAAAAACACAAGTAAGAACTTCAAGGATGATTTTTTTTGCCTCAGTCATATTAGAGAAATTCTTATCTGTGACACTTCGCTCCCCGAGGAGTTTACAGGAAAAGAGATGCTTATCTTATGCTTTGGATCACAACAGACAGGCTGTAGGTATTACTCACTTTATCTTTTTGCATTTATTTATTTATTTTTTGCACCTAGATTTTGATCTCGTGCCAAGCAAGAGCAAAAATAAAGGCTTAGCATTATTTGTGGAAGTTCTGCCTGTTTTCAGGCTGTAGTTTTAAACTAAATTGATCATTCTGTTGAAAATACTTTTAGTGACATGTTGAAAATAATGTTACACCTGATCTGTTTACACTTAGAACATGTATTAGAGAATACTCTCTGCTATTACCACACTGATTTTCTTCTCTCTATCTGTAAAACTGACTGATTTGAAGCCATTTTTGTGTTTACTAACATCGATTAACTATGGCAACCATCATAAATTGAACTGACTCCAAAAGTTAAATAATTATAAGTGTACTGTATATCAAGTGATTAATTCCTTGGAGTTTCATTAAAATCCATCAGTTCATGAGATATTTAGCTAACAGACTGACAGAAACACAGGCACAGCCACACAGAGGTATTAATTGGATTGCCCAGTTTCTATGGTGATAGAAAATAATGTGGCATATTGAAAATATATTTCCATTGCAAATTTTTTTTGTATGTTATAATGAAGGCTTAGAGTGCACTAAACGATTAGTTCTATACAGTATACACCTTGGTCAATGCAAGGCATTGTAGGAAGGTGCTATACAAATAAAGTTTATTATTATTATTATTATTATTATTATTATTATTACTATACACGTGGACAGAAGAGAACGAGAAAAATCTCAATTCCAATCGTCTCTAGAATATCACAGTCCCATATTTTTCCAAAGTGCTGCAGCTCCATAGTGTGATATATTCAGAGCTGAGACGAGACAACACATGACCTCATTGGAGCTGTGCAGGATGAAGACATCTGCCTGAGACTGCTTGTAGACACTTACAGAGAAACAACATTTGCCTTTTTTTTTATTGCAGAAATAGCTTTTTGGTTTGGTCTCCATGGAAACATCCAATTACCTGACACACACTCAAACACACACACAAAAAGTAATATTCTAGTGTGAAAAGTACAACGTCAGCACGGAGTTTAAAACATACGTCTTTCCAGTATTTTAGTTAAGTCGTCCCTGAGTGTAACAGATCAAACATAAAGGGGATTCATTTCATGTTGCATCTGAAACAAATGTTTTTATTAGTGCTTCTGTCCACCCTTGATCCAGTTTGTTTTTCAGGTTGGTGTAATGTTGCAGCTTGAAGAGCCCACATCTGCCAGGGAGAGAGGAAACGAGGGCAGATCTACATTATGTAAGCTTGAGGAGACGTGTCAGGCGGTGTGAAGACGGCGGATGACTGTAAGCATCCAGCAAAGGGAAAAACACCATCTTCTTCTGTTTGGGCACTTTGAAAACGGTTCAGACCTCCTTCGTGTTTCTGTCACTGTGAACGAGAAAAGAGTCAGAACCTGCGTGTGTGTGTGTGTGCACGCGTGTTCCGTTGAATCTGTTCCCGTCCCTGAAGATTTTTGAGTTCTCTGTTTCCTCAGTGAAGCAATGCTGCGTTTCTCTCCCTCTCACTTCCCATGTATGTGTTTGCGTGTGTGTCTTGATGCATAAATTATTGACTCAGAGTGTATTCATGCCAGCCTCAAGGACTTCACCAAGCAGCATGGCAGTACCTTTGTCTTCTCTTTTTTTTTTTGTCTTTTAACACTTTTTGGTTTTGAAAGCCCTCACACATCTCACTGCCAAACTGAAGATCCACTACACTTTGAGCTAAACTCTCATTTATCTGAAGGTAAAGACAGGATTTAAGGTCTAGCGTTCCTTTCAGAATGCGTATTCCCACCACCTTTGTCTTGAAATTAGAGTGATGCTCTTATGTGCTACGACCATGTTATCACTCTCAGCTACTACCACGTCAAATTTCAGCTCATTATCTATACGATTGATCGACTTAAACCCATTTATGTGTTGGGTAATGTTGATCAGCTGCAGCAGCTATTTTATGCTGGGTGGACTCAAAACGTTCAGTGTATCACTTTCTGAAAATGTCTTTAAAATCCATCCAGTGAGGACATTTTGCTAACAGATAAACAGGATTGACAACAGAAGTTAATAAAGTTTTAAACAAAAATATTATGCAATGAGTAGTGCTTAGACATATAAATAAAAATAAATAAATGTCCATTTTTGTCATCTGTGTATGTTTCCCATACCCAGACGAAATTCGTCTCTGCA
>JARVJN010000362.1:22841204-22852987 GCA_031763805.1 Argolebias nigripinnis
AACTATGAAATGGATTTCCTGAATGTGAGACGGGTCTTATTACTCTGGGTTCATGAGACACACCTCCGGATCGGCCCCATCCCTACTACCATTGCATTGTGGGGAATGTAGTTTTGGTGCGTGCAAAAACACCAGCGGGCGGCTGTGGCCTGCGGGCTGGTTCTAATAGTAATTAAATATCATCCAGGGGGCCATGAATAATTAATTTGCGGGCCGGATCTGGCCCGCAGGCCTTGACTTTGACATATGTGGTATAAGTGAACAATCTACAACACACCCCACCTAACCACGTTCCAGTTGTCAATCAAAGCAGCCTAGATAATTTGTTCATTGTAGTGCTCAGTAACCTAGGCTACAAGAAATACACATGTATATCAATGCATTTCAGTACATTTTGTCCATTCAATCACTGCAGCAAAAAAAACTATCTTAATTGAGTTAGTGCAACACTCTTAATATGACTGATTTAATGATATTCACTTTAACCTAAGTGTAAATAAAAAAATAAACAACTAAAGTAATCACAGCTTTTTGTGTGCAAAGCAACCATAATGTTTTTAAAGTCACAAGTATCTGGGGCATTACAATTGATTTTCCAAAATTCCTAGTCCAAAAAGAGCATTGTCTTACTGTCACTGTGCTTACAAACTAATCAGCTTCATTTTTACAGTTAGCATTCATAAGTTTTGGCCTTGAACAGCAAAGTGAATTAGATTTTACAAAAAAAAAAAACCTAGAATAATTTGATATTTTAATAGGCATATAGCTAAGAATCATTCATTTCTTCCTTTTAAGATGTAGCTGAGTTGTAAAAACCTCAAGCTGGGTTTGACCGTTCTTTCACTAGTCTAATATTTAGTCAACCACCAGCTACATATTTTTATTTATTTATTTATTTATTTATTTTAACTGCAATATTTTTGTCCACCAAATATAGTGCCCTACAAACTGATCACATTGTACAGTAAACATAAAGTTGATCACTAAATCAGTGGGGAAAGACCATAATGCACTGCAGTCTGAGTCGAGA
Source organism: Argolebias nigripinnis (assembly GCA_031763805.1). Taxonomy (NCBI): domain Eukaryota; kingdom Metazoa; phylum Chordata; class Actinopteri; order Cyprinodontiformes; family Rivulidae; genus Argolebias; species Argolebias nigripinnis. The sequence goes on from JARVJN010000362.1 coordinate 22,842,235, forward strand.
CAGGCTAATTGTGGCTAACGGTAATGCTCAGAGCTCATTATTGTGATTTTCAGTTGTTGAAAATGTCAATATTTATAGTTATCTTTAATACAGTATGACAAGGCTTGTCTTCTCCTTCCTCTGAGCTGCAGGCCTTGATAAATTATGAGAAAATGTGTTCTGATCTTATATTTAAAAAAATTTGTTGGGTATGAATATGAAACATTTTAAAGATACATTAAATGCCCAATATAAACAAGCTGCATAAGTCTTACAATGCTATAACTTGTTTTTTTATGATTCACACAAATGCTACAACTCTAAAAATAGTTGTACTGTCTCAACATATTTTTTTAGGCTACCAGTAATATCAATGTACTATTTATTTTATATTGAAGGTTGTGATATGTTAACACCTTGTGTTAAATAGGTACACCAATAAAAGTGTAGCAGATATGTGTAAATGTTTTTTTTATGTCAGTGGACACGGATTGTGTTAATTATATTTTCTCAGCCAAAACCAGCAGAATGATGTTGTCCATCATCCCACAGTCAGGCATGTCTTCCAGAATATCTTGATGGCATTTATGCAACACCTGACTGTGAAATATTATCACAAGATTATGAGCTATGCTGTGTTTAAATAGTGTTTAAAAAGCATAAATTAATTCATTCAACCTTTATTTATACAGGTTAGTCTCATTGAGTCACAAAGACTCATTTACGAGAGACCTGTAAATAAAAAAATCGTTATTACTAATAATAATGGTTAATAATAATAGGTTGGTTGTCTTCTATTTAGTCAACTATTAGTGACCATTATGTAATGACTGAGTGAACAAATGACTTTCTGTTGATAATTAAAAGTAGAACAACTAGCTAGGCTAGATATAGCTAACATAGCTAGCTATAGTTAAACAACTTGCTTGCATGATAGGGCCTCAATAATAATAATATTTAAAAAATACAAAAAGTAAAATGCCAGTGTAACCCGAGTTGAATCCAAACGTGCCATTTCCACTTTATAGTGAGATTAAGATTGTGATTAGTTGGCCTTAGAGGGAACCGTGGTCTGCAGATTTTACCACTGGACATTGTAACTCTCTGGTCTCTGTCACTGAGCTGTAAGAAGCTAAACGGCTCCAGTTTTACATTGAACATACGTGGAAGTGTTGAGAGCGTTATCATCCAAACTGTCTTCTGATAAGAAAGTAATTTCTTGAGGATATACTTTTAATCCACTCTTGAGAACACCTGCAAATTGCTTTCAGAAAAACCTTTTAGTGTCATCTCTGGATCGTGTCGTCTAGTGAAAATGTTTCCAGCCTTGATGAAAAAAAAAAAAAAAAAAACGGAGAAAGTTCCCGCGTTACCAAGCGTTTCAAGTACACGTAGGTTTCTTTCTTCAAAGACGACTGCAGAGTTTAATTTATGTTACCTAATGGAGCACAGATTTAACTAATTCAGTTGGATTAGATGCATGTAAAACAAACGTTCAAAGAGAAATCCGAAATCTGTTGTTTTAAATGTTGCCCTAAGGGTGCAACGCTCACTGACATCTCCTCAGTTAAAATGAAAACTAGACTGTATTAAAAACATATTGCTTATGCTTTGTGTTCGGTATTTGTTTCCCCACTAACGGTTTCCAGCCAAGTGGAACCATCTCCCAATGAATTTAGGGAAGGTGGAAGACAAGCTCTTAATCGCCTGTGTTATTGAATTATTGAATTAAAAGCTTAAGTACTCGGGGTGAGAATGTCAATTTTTCACAACTGAATGGTACAGTGCTCATTCCATTTTCATCTGAATAGATCATTTATGTATGTAAAATGTAGAAGAATGGAGGTATTACACAGATCATTTTCATTGTCTGTAATTCCTTTTTACTGTGACTGTAATCATCTGAAAGACAAGTCATATTCATCCAACAGCCCATGCTAGTCCTTAATCTGCATTCAGATCCCCTCAACAACATTGCGCTTTTTGTCAAGCTGTACCATATAGCATAGTACTAATTAAGTGGGGCTTGCTTCAAAAGGACATTTTGCATAATTACAGCCGAAGTACAAAGTAGAAGTTTAACCTGTTTTACATCCCAAGTGATGTGAGGGTAAATAGGAGGAGTAAATATTGCAGTAAATGGTTCAACCCCTTTCTACTTGACATTCTGCTCACCTGTCTTCATCCCTCCATGTTCTGAAACCCTGGGACTGATACAGATAAAATGATGCGATGTTTCTGTCTGTATTTCAATAGGATGCGACGCTGTGACCCACGCAATCTCCCTCTCAAAGAGTATTTCAACTTATGCAGATGAGCTCATCAGAGCTGCCTGCTGAGATGAGACATCTAGGTCTGGAATTGTGTCAATACCAGCACCAAAACAAATGCAAATCAAAATCCAAATTAATGTGTTTTCCCCGAGGAGAAACGGGAGTCGTACTTATAGTCAGCCCTCAGTAGATGACAGGATTCTGTTATCCGGAGCTCGTGGAAAACAAGGCATTCGCAAACTACTCTCTGTGCCAGCGTACAAAAGTCAGTCTCTCCAGTTGCAGAAACTAAACTAAAGTGAAACAGAGACAGGAGGCTTTTGTAGGATTGTTTCACAGGTGCAAAACGGAAAACATACCAACATTTCCTGCATCCCTCAGTTTAGTAACCTAGCTCTCCAGATAGATGTGTTTTCTTATCATACATAACATATCATATATATGAGCAGACGCAGAGTATATTTGCAGTTTCTAAATCATACTCCAGTCACAGCCATGTGTTATGTCCCTGCATGAATAATTGGCAGCCATGCTTGGGAAGCAGGTTCTGTTTGGATAAAAATGAGCAGTTTGGGTTGTTCTAATATGCCTGCAGACCATAACCTGTCTGTCACCACACCTACCTTATCTGCATTTGATTGAATGGTAAATAGTGCACAGTGCATACAAACAGCAACTATGCCGCTCACAAATCTAATGAGGCAGCCTTGAAATGATGGACATTTTTATACTCTCTGTAAAACGCTGGTGTTTCAAAAACCTTCTAAAGAGGCTTTTATTTTAATTCTCTACTTTTTTTTTTTTTGCATACACTCGCCACAACCTTTAATCCACTATTTGTTCAATTCTTTTCTGCGGCATTGACCTACTTTCCCCCAGGAGGATCATTAAAATTTAATTTTATCTAATCAAAGGATTCATTCCGAAAGACCTTGCTTGTAACCTGTATACGCTGCGGAAGTTAGATTCGAGTGTCACCACTTGTCAGACACGTTTATGTTTGAGCAAACCTTGTAGATCTTCTCCGACGGCACTTGTGACGGCAGCTGAATTTGAAAATAGCACAAGCGTATCCATTGAAGTGATGCATACTTTAAGGAAAAACACAGAGCAAAGTAACGCATCTTCAGTTGGTTGCACTAATCCACAGTGCCTGTTTTTATTGGACCGTCTTAAATATAAATAGCTGTGTAAAATGTTGATTGGTGTTTTCATCAGAAGTAGCTCTAAGATACTAATAAACAACATGTGCTGGTACACGGTGAACAGCTAAAGTTGGCACATTTGTAGAATCACTAGTGCTGTCGTTAACACTTAAAAGCACTTTTAAGACATAAACGCATTGCTCTTCCATACAACATGACAACTTTAGAAGTTGTCACAGTCAAAAAAATAACTGCCTTCCAGGCGCACAGTGTATACAAATTTAATAAAGTACACAACAAGTACAGTAGCCCACGTTACGTGTAAGCACAGCTTATTTTTCCACATAAACTGCAGAGAAGACGACAACAAAATACAAATACATTCTTAAAAAAATGTAATTCTTTTTTATAGGAACTTTAAATGGTTTTATGAAACGGGACATTCCCTGTTGCACCACCATTAACAGTTCATAAGACACTTCACTTTTGAATGTAACGTCACTGATATGTATTTCGTTTTCCTCGCAATATTCAAAGAAATGGCCCTTACACACTAAATGGAGACAGAGAGCTTCACTGTACAAAAGCAGACGGGACTTGTAGCGTAACAGTAGCAATTTGTTCAATAGCCTCACAAAATTGGAGTCTGAAATGTGTAAAATACAGACATCTAAATTGACAGGTACAGTACACCATGGAAACACTTGAAGTCGGCGCTGATCCCCTTCCCCCGACCCTCCCTCCCTCCCCACCCGCCCAGAACCCTCACGTCGGTCAAGGACACATAGTTCACCTAAACACAACAAGTCACGAGCTGAAAACGGAACGAACCAAACGAACAAACAGAAAAGAAAACATAGAAAGCGGATGGTTTTTGGTTATACAATGCGTGTTCAAACACCCCCTGTGGTTCAAAATAAATCAACTCTTGGTCATCGATTCCGGGTATTGTCGTCAGACGCTTGGCAGGCGATCGCCTCACCTGTCAGTTACCGGAGTCCCTCGGGTCGAGGGCGCAATCCGACCCCCCGCACTCCTGACTGATGACAGAGCTGTGAATGAGACTGCTTGACAGAGACTTGGGCCTGAGCTCACAGGTCAGGTAGGAGGGCGCCTCCAGCTCCGTGTGCAGCGGGGAGCACTGGCCATCTGGAGGGCCGTAGGCACTGCTGTCCGACTCCCCGTTCCGCTCTTCTTTGGACTCGTGGTTGGCCAAGTCCAGGGGCGTGCTGCTCTTGGTGGGACTGCTAGATGCAGACGGGCTCTCTTGTAGCGGTGGACTTAGCGCACGCTGCGATTTTAAGTAAGGTTTGACGTTGGCCACGAGGATTGTACTGTCCCGCTGTTCTTTTCCAAACGTGGTCAGGGTTTTTCTGCTGTTGCAGCTGATGGCGCCATAAATCTCTGTCTCCACCATGGCATCCATTCCCACAGGGATGAAAAGGTTGGTGCGATTATCTGCGCTGTCTGCTTGGCTTCCTACCCGTAACTTTGGCATCCAGCATCTGTCAGAATGTCCCAGTGCACGACATTCATCGGTGCAGTGGACTGATTTGTCTTGCTCTGCAAAAAAACAGTTAAACACTTGTTATTGGAGGCTGCAGGGGTAAGGATAAACAAGCCAGAGGAAAATAGAGATGACATTTTGAAGGATGAGCACCAATATTAAAACACAGCAAACAGATTCTGGTCATATTTTAGAATTGCACTACGAACTACAGTATCTTTGCTGGCGTGCTGGTTTTTTTTATGTCACGGGGCCTTTCAAAATAAAAAGCACCCAGGCTTAAATGAAAAAAAAAAGCTTTTATTTTCTTAAGTTTTATATATTTTGTTTTTAAAGCCAATTATAATACACCTCTAATGTGAAACTACACAATATTGTTCAATAGAAAAGTTAATTAGCCCCTTTCCCCTTTTTTATATAAATAAAGCAAATGAGTGATTTGTCCTACTTATGAAACATTTTCCCTCTGGTATTATCAACAACCTGCGTAGGTGTTCTCCTGGAAAATATCATCTGGTGCAGAGGAAGTGATGTTTTTCATTTACAATTCCATCAGATGTAGGCTGTGTTAGAAAGAAAGACTAATTTTAACCCAGCAAAGATGATTTTATTTTTGCCATTTGTAGCGAAAACAGGTGAGATGATATTTGTCTGAATGTTGTTTAGGCTCGCTATATTAAGTTTGTCTCACTTTTAGGTGTCACTTTCATTAAATGCTGTTTTTTTTCTTCCTTTTTTCTCTGTTCCTGCTTTAAAGTTTCTTACTTTTGCATCTGCACTTTAGTTAGCTTTTCATCTTACCTGGGGCATGTTAACCAGTCATTTCTCTGCTTGTATGCACAGCATGTCTCGCTACAAATGCTGTACACTGTGTGCATACAGGATGCACCTACAAGGTAGTGCAGTCTGAACTAAAACAGTTAGAATTATCTCTATATTGCACATTTACCCTGTTCCGCTCCTGCTGCACATACTACACCACTTTATCATGCAGAAATACATCAAACATAAATGCCTCATAAAAGTCTGCCCCTTTGCCAGCTTGCTCGTGTCAGTGCTGAAGAGACATCCTCCTCCTATTGGCTGAACTTTAGTGGGTGCTCCATGATGATGTTCATCCAGGGTGACAGGCGTACAGCCTTTCCCTCTCCACTGTTTGACAGATATGAGTGACCACACAGGTACTTATGGTAGGTTGTACAGCCATAAGTACAAGGACAGAGGTCGTTTAAAAAAATGATCAAATAGCCTTTGTCTAATTTTACGTGATCTTTACTTTTGAGGTATTTTTTTTGTTTTTAGACGTTTGTGTAAGTCTTGTTTTTCCTTTTGTTTTTAATAAATCAAAATTGCTCTCATAGAGCACAGTCTATGGCATGCTTTTTTGTTGGAGCCGTTTGAACTGAAAATATTATCCATTCATCCATTGTACCCATTTATAGTGATGGGGGTGTTGCTGGAGGCTATCCTAGCTGACATTTGGCGAGAGGCAGGGCACCCTGGGCAGGTAGCCAGATAAACAATAAAAATAAAAAATAAATCCCATCAAAATTAGATTTTGAAATTGTAATTTAAACCACGTGCACTCATTAGCTTTGCCCCAACAATTTTTGTAATTATTTAAAAAGGAATTTGGGGAAGAATCAGACGTATTTCTATCTTTCTTTTTCTTTCTTTCTTATCCATTATGAGGGTGGAATAATAACGGGTACTTGTGGAGGCAGTTCAGAAAGCGTGTTGTCTTAAGAGCACCGTGGGCTTCAGGTATTTATCATGAGTGCATTTCAGCAAAAATAAATAACATATATGTCAAATTAAAGAACACTGTGCAAAATATTAAAACAGAATGAAGAAAAACTGCACATTTTAAAGGACAATTTGGAAAAACCTGAACACATTGAGACTAAAATGTATTAAGTATTAGGTAGATGGACACTGTTCATGACACCAACTCAAAAGCTTTATTGTAATTGAGTGATTTATTGTGTTTTTATTGTAAAATGAATTGTTTTCACATCACATGGTTATTCATGCAGAATAGGATATTTATGACAGATGCACAGGGATCTATTAGAAGCACTACAGCTAGCTGCTGTTGTCTGAAAGCTTTTTTTTATATATTCAATTGAGGATTTGTTTGACATTATTTGAAAGAGGAAACCTCAAACCATATTTAGATATCGGGATTCCCAGCTGGTATTGAAAATAGCTTCACTATCGCTCAGGGAATGTAGCAAATATCTAAAGCTTTTCTGCTCAAATTCATGGTGATTTGTTGTTCAAAACATTCTTCAGGATTTTCTCCTGGACTTTTTCTTCAAGGGACCCATAGATAAGGTATTTATTCATCAAATTTTGACAAAATCCAGTTAGGGCAGAATTTTCAACTAATGCACTTTAGCCCTCAATATACCACCTTGGATTTAATGTTCGGTTAGATGTGATGGGCCACAAATTAACATCGGAGTGAAGGTTTATACAATAAAGGTCACATAAACCTCAATGAAGTTTAAATGGATGTTGCTTTAAGACAGCTGTTAACTCATCAATCTGGTCAAATTTCACTTTTATTTCCGCAAACTGGGGTCAGCCAAAGAGCTATCTCCAACAGGTAAGATATTAACTGATCATAATCGTTTTAAACTAGCCCACTTGAAAAGATCTAAATTATCATTTTAATGTCAAAATATGAGTAAGTTAAGTGGTCCGGCATTTTTTCATGACTATTGTGGTTTTACCCTGATGCATGCTCAATAATCCAGGTACAAATATCTAAAAAAAAGCTAAGTCTGGTCCTCTGGACATAAAAAAAAAAAAAAGCAAAAAAAAAAATAAAAAGTATAAACGTTTCGTCTTTTGTCCGTAACTGAGGAAGTCTTTCAGACGAAAGACGAAACGTTTCTCCTTTTTTGTTTTGTTTTGTTTTCCTTTTTTTTTTTTTTTTTTGGGAATGTCCAGAGGACCAGACTTATCTTTTTTAGATATTGTGGTTTTAGCTTTAATACTGCAAACAACACTAACACCTTTCTGTACATGCGTGTTATTGTCAGTAGTAAAAAGGCAGAGAAAATGGCAAAACTCTATCTTCTTGCCGTAACTCCCTCCTGCAGATTTCACACCACACCTAATCCTGGAGGCATAAAACAAGCTCACAGAGAGCAACACATACAAAAAAAAAAAACTATTTTCATGGCGTTATGATGTGGAGAGTGTCTGTTTTTTTTTTCAGACACCATTTTACTCGGTTATCAAAATTAATTTGACCATAATGCACTGAGGTGTTTTGCATGTAAGGGCATGAAGCAAAATGTCAAAAATGTCTTGTAAGTTGGTGGGGAGAAAAATAATAGTTTTCCTTCATTTGTTATACATGAAAATGAAACAGCAATTTCATCCCCCTGTTGTTCTGTCGACTGATTTACCTTTACTCTAATAAATGGGTTTTCTTTGCACCGGTTTCCATCATAGTGGAACAGCTTGTTTCCAAATACACAAATAAAGTCCAACAGTGATCACTGAATTTATTAGAATTTGGTTTCTGTGCTATATGTATTAAATTATTTTGCAATTTGTTTCCTGGTAAAATATCAAAGCAACAATAAAGCAATGCTGCTCCTCACAGGACCAAAATATTTACAATATATCAGGACAATTTTTTTTTTAAATATTTTTCTCTTTGCTACCATTTATTCCCTTTCTCCTTTCCCCATACCATTTAAATGAGTATACACGAGCTACATCTGGGCTCTTGACAGGAACTTTTAAAAATTCATTTCAAATTTAAAACACAAAAGAACAAAAAAAAAAAATACAGAACAATATAGAGAAATAAAGAACAAATTTAAAATGAAAGGAAGCAGAAGATAATCTTATAATATCTGCCCCATTTTAAAAACAAAATTCCATTTAAACAATCAATTCATGCAAAAATGATCCATGAACCTTATTTATAACTCATGATAATATAACTAATTTATAGCAATTTTAAATATATAACATTCACACATACTTTTTCAACAATCTATTCTTAATCATTTTCTTAAATACAGACATTGACTGTGCAACTTTAACATCATATTCCAATCAATTCCATATACCAATTCCGTAAAACAACTCTTTAAACGTGTTCTATATTGTGGTTTAACAAAAATATCTGTACCCTTTAAATTATAACAACTTTTCCTCTTTACAAAAAGCTTTTGAATATTTGAAGGTAGAGTGTTATTTTGTGCTTTATACATTAGTAAAAAAAAATATTATATCCCACCAAATCATAAAATCATAGTAACTTCAATTTATAAAATAATAGACTAAATGGATGATAATAATGTCTTCTAGTTATTATCCTTAAGGCTGTTTTCTGTAAAACAAAGCATATTTCATATTTCACCAGTTTTGTCCTCCCTTCACTGGCTCCCTGTGTGTGTAGGAATTGATTTCAAGATTCTCCTTTTGACAGTTAAGCACATTAATGGCCTTGCACCCTCATACCTTTTGAACCTACTTCAACCTTATGTCTTTTATCGGATCAGCTGCTTTTGGTTGTACTGAAAACCAGGCTGAAGCTCAGAGGAGATCGAACTTTTGCAGTCGTGTGTACTGGAACAATCTGTCCATCAATATTCGACAGGCCACTTCACTTCCTGCTTTTAAATCTCTCCTAAAACACACTGACGTCTAACACACTATGATTTGAGTCACGGTTTCATTGTTTCTCATTGTTTTTCTGCTTTTCTGTTTGGATTTTTGATCATTTTAATTACATCTTGTTATTTTTCTTTACTCCCTTGATCTTATTGTTAAGCACTTTGGTAACAGTTGCCGTTTCAAATGTGCTCTATAAATAAATTAGACTTGACTAAATACAGGTCACCAAAATATTTTATTCACAGCTTGTTGCCACTTTGATCAACTCGACTCTGTTTTGCTCTCACGCAACTTTGTGGAATCAAAATCCACAGGCAAGTGACTAGCTGAACGAGGCACTTGATCTTACTCTGGAATCTGGCTCTGATGAGGATAAGCCTTGGAAAGAGGAGAACACTTCACACCACAAGTTTCTTTTTAGTGCACGAGGCTACACCGACCCGGTGAAGACAACAGTGCCTTTATGATATACCAGCCTCCGCTCGTTTGGTGGGAGATATCCGCAAAACCAAGAGAACAACACAGATGCCATCTTGCTGCCACAGCTCCCAAGCGAGGTGGAAATGAGCACCAACACACCACACAAGCCTGTTTTGCAAAGTACATGCCACAACTATCACATAGTGCTGCTCGAGTCTATTAACACCTACACAACGGCACCCACACATAACCACAGGGTACGACGAAACTGTTAATTATGCTAGACCGGACAGAACTAAATTGTGTTGTTAATTTTACATTAGAACGGTTAATGATTTGGAATGGAAAACCAAAAACATAGTTTTTTATTTCCTGAAAACAACAAGTCACTTAGGTTACATTTGTTTCTTTTAAATAGGGTTTGTCTTTAAACTATGTGAAAAACAATCTGTTTGGGTTAATGGTTATTTGAGATTCTAATTGTAGATGGAGTTCTCTTTGTACGCCTTTGAATGTAGCAGGCTTTTATTCACATGGGTGTTTTCTGGATGAAAACTACTATAAAGCAGATTTTGTTGTTGTTGTTTTGTTCAGTGTTTCTGTACTCCCAACAAGGGAGAGGAGTGGTGGTGCAGTGATTAGACGGTGAGCCTGTGATCGTAAGATCGCCGGTTCAAGCCCTGGTACCAACAACATCCAAAAATATGGGTGGAAAAAGGTGAAACACCCACACCTGCCTCCACCCTCATTCGCCCCACTCTGGGCCCCTGAGCAAGGCCCTT
>JARVJN010000362.1:22854346-22867501 GCA_031763805.1 Argolebias nigripinnis
ACCTCACACCCCAACAGCAGAGGCTTCTCAAAATCTTTGCTAGTCTAATTCCCAGACAAGACACCTCTGCTCCCATCTGGTGTAAAATGTCTGAGAATCAGCCCCAAAACTGAGTTATAAGTCTTGGAAAGTTGAAATCGCAGTCCTCATCCTCTATTAAGTTTGAGAGGGGTGTGAAGGAAGCTATTCATATCAAGAAAGAACGGCCCTCGAAATGTTTTCTGTAATAAATAAAGTCCAGTTGATCTTGTATTGAACGCCTTTTTTTGATTTGGTCAGATTAGCTGTATTTGAAATGTATTCCCTGCCTCAGTGCTCTGCGAGCGCGCAGAGAGAGGAAAAAAGGATGGAGGAACACTGCTTGTTTCTTCAAAATTTAACAAAAAAAGCACCTAAAATATTTATTTGTTTGCTTGAAATTATAGCAAAGGTGTGTCTCTGTTGAACTTTTACTTAATAAATGCACTTTAATGGTCAAATTGGCTGCATTTCGCCAGGGAGGTGCAGCTGGTTTGACTTGATCCAAGCAGCAAGCTAAGGTGGCAAGCTATGGCAAGCCGATTGTGTTATTAATAGCTGGTGAAGATTCTCAGTCATCCAGGACATGGCAAATTAAAAAAAGTTCAAGACAAAAACAATAAAGTATAAAGTATAGTAAAGTCCAGTTGTTTTTGCATTGAACATTTTTGAATTTGTCGTTGTAGCCACATTTACCTATCACATGATACAACACCATGCCATACATTGCTACTAATCTGCTGCCATCTAGTGGCTGAAAGTGGTGCTGCTCCATTTTTTTTAACAGTCAGAATGAATGAAAACGGTCATGTCTCAGCCAAAAATTGGTTTATAAATATGGGAAAAAATCCATAGATAACGTCGCTTCAGCTTATAAGTCGCAAGACATGCAAATTATGCAAAATAATGCAACTTATACAGCAAAAAGATATGGTGTGTAGTTTGATGTCTTATCTGAACTGTCTAATCACCTGTAGGCAATATAAAGAACTTGTTATGAAGAGATTAATATTCCAATGGTGATGTTTACAAAAATTGAAAATCACATGAGCACGTTCAAAGTGCAGCCTAAGAGATTATTTTGGTCCATTTTATTCATCCTGCAACTTCTATCCCAACATACATTATTTAACTGCCACCATAGGACTGATCATTTTACGTAAGTGTTAAGGGTAAAAAATAATGTTAGAAGAAACGGTTGGCTCTTGGGGGATTCTTACATTATAAAATCAGACACTTTTTGAAAAAGTTTGGGCTCCCCTGAAAGCTATACATAATCCCATGTTACTTGTTAGAGAGCATGACTCACACCTATGTTTCATCCCTTGAGCAGAGCCATACATCCTGCTTTCACAACCAGTCTTCAGTGTATCTTTCAATCTACTGTATTACACCATTGCTTCCCTGTTATTTAAAAAAAAAAGATTAATTTTCTGCAACCCTCCTGTCTTGCACTGACTGGAACCTTGGTTACACAAAGCAGTTGCCAGTTTCTGTCTGTGTTGTAAAATACTGTATAAAGTCAAGTGCAATTAAGGTGCAAGCAGGCCTACATAATGTGACTAAAGGAACACTTCACATCTCTTAAAGCAGTACTTCAGCTCTTCTGCGGTTATGAGCAAGTAATACATTACCTGCTATAAGTAGCTATTTGAACAGCCTTAGTTTGGAAGAAAAGAGTTCAGTTCTGACCTGATTAAGGAGCTGAAGAAAAGTCTGAGCAGAGCCAAAACAAAAATGGATTGCTGCCATCTGAGAAAAACTTGAATCCATGTTTACATCACAGTCGATTTTGCAGTACACAGTCATGATTTTTGCACAAGAAGCAGCAACTAGCTATAGCATTTCCCCTGCATCCCGAGACACTTCCAACTAGAATTTTTTATTAATCCTGCAAGAATTATTTTGTAATGTAATTTTGGCACAGATGCAAAAGTTAAAAAAAGGTAGTGTTTAACAAAGTTCACATTGGACTTGACCCTGCTTTGACTTATCTTTGCCTTGTCAGAATGTCAGAATTTAAACATTATTCTCCCAAAATAAGGCTGTCTCTCTTTTTTTGTCTTTTATTTTTATATTTATTTACAGGTAATCTGATTACTTTTAAAAAAACCTTTTAAAGTGCAATTTTATGGTATATCTGTTACATATCTCAGTAAGTGTGTCAGCTGGAAAATTTAGATTAACTTGGAGATTATTGTTAAAGTTATTAAAATTTCATAATTAATTAATTGAGTAAATTCTATGCTGTGGAAAAAAGTTTAATTATGTTAATTTGAACACAAATGTTTTCCAATGATTGTGCTGTATAAGGTGTTAATGCTACCTGTCAAATTATACAGGTCAGATAATCTTATAGTTAATTATTTTTAACATACTGTATTTTTCAGACTATAAGGTGCACTGGATTATACTTTGTAAGATGCATTAAGCAAAACTAGTTTATTGTGATAGATTTTTGAGCACCGTGAACCACATAAAATCAGTTCGAGGTCAGTAAGCACAACCAGAATTAATACCTAAGGCACACCAGATTATAAGGCTCACTGCTGATTTTTGAGAAAATTAAAGGATTTTGAGTGTGCCTTATAGTCTGAAAAATATGGTACATTTTTCTGACAGTATCTTACATTTGAGCTTTTTTTTTTTTTTCAAAGTGATCTGACCTAAATATGGTACTGATTTGGCCAGACCACCACACAATTTCTATGGATTGCACTGTGAATTTGTGTTTCTAACAGTTCCTCTACTAGAATCAAGAAAAGTATGTAAATAAAAAATAAAAAAACAGACACATGAACAATGGAGAAGAAGCAGAGAGAAGCCAGCAGATGCTGAATTAATTTCCATGGTACCTTTCTGCTCACGAGCTAACAGATGACGCTGATGCAAAGAGAAGCGTTTGCTCAGAAGGTAAAGCAACAACAGGGTGAGGTATTTTTGGCATTTGTAGTAGTGTCTCCAGACGTACGATGAAGTAATCGCATGGCTCCTTCTGCATTTATATTTTAAATTTTATTCATAATGCAGTTAAAGTCTATGTAAGGCTCTTCATTTAGCGTTCTAATCTAACATGTTTTAACATTTCGGATGACTAAACTGTACTGTGTTTAATATTAGCCAAAATATACGGCATCTGTTAAAAAAAGGTACAGGTTTTTGTTAGTGTACATGATTAGAACTATACATTATTTGCTCAAAAGAATATGGTTAATACACGTATATACAGATTTTAATTTTGCCTGTCAATTAGTAATATCCACACCGAGTGAGAGTGATTGCATTGCTTCTGTCTATCATTAATTTGTTTTTACACTTCCTCCATGATGTTTTGTTTTCTTGTTTTATATTATTCTAAAATGACTGCGTTAAAAAGTGACTTTATGTAGTCATCTAACCAAATCCTGACAAAGTGACAAAACGCCGTGATCTTAAGGGCGACTGTAAAATAGAAATCAACATGTTCATATAAACAAAGAAACCAGTTGCCCATTATAAATAGAATCAGAGAAAGCCTAGCAACATACCCGCCGTGCATCTGGTGTCTGTGAGAGTGAATAAATATTCAGAGAGCATGATAGTGGAAGCTGCACAGGTGCATATATTACCTGTATCAAAGCAGCCTGGAGACTAGAGGGAAGGTAAAGGTAAAGACATAAAAGCAATACTACTTAACCCGCAAGCTTTTGTGCTGGTGCATTTGGAACAAAAAATAAATTCTGCGTTGTCTCCATTTTGGGTAATAGTGTTATCTTGTTTAAATCTGCAAAATAGTGGCTTTGTTGTTCAATAGATACACCTGTATTTGTGTGTGTGCGAGGAAGAGACTGAAGACGTGTGTGGGTAGGCGGGTGATGTTTTTGTGTGATCGATTCTAGGATAAAATGCATAATGTGGATCTTCCATCTTGCATTCTGCCGACACTGACACTGTTTATTGTACAACTGACCAACCCCATCAGTGAGAAGCCAATTTATTCTAACCATTAGGTTTTTATAACTACATTTCTCCCTTACAAACAGAAAAGACATTAGCAAAACATTCTGATATTAAAAGCGGTGTCCCACTTGATTGGATTTCTCTTATCTTACAAAAGCAGGTCTATAAATTAACTGGGATTGCAGCGAGGCAAGTGTCACTGCTGCATGAGTGACTATTTGGTTTCATTTGAACAAAGCATCTCTTTCAATATCTCTCCGTGTGACTAGCCTAAGAACTTTGGGTGAATCAGATTCTGGACAGAAAAAAAAAAAAAAGAAGCGAAGTGATTGAATTTACACCTCCCACAGAGTCAAGTTTGGTCTGCCATAATTCCTCGCAGCATACACACAACCACACACTCACACGTATACGAAAGTGAGACAGATAGAGAGGGATTGGCACATCCTTCTGCCCGCCTCGAGAGTGTTTCCATCCCTACCCTCCTGAGCATGCTGCAAACAAACAGTTCAGAGCAATGTAAATGGTGTGGAAAGTGCTGCATTGGGACATGATGACCACAGCCATTCTCTTTCCAGGCGCAGACGAGGAAATGAAAAACATCGCCACTTCACTCCGGTCCCCACATTATCTTTTATCTTACCAGTGAGAGTTGCTTTCATGTTTTCAGTTCATATCCACAATAGCTAAATATATCAGTCTCTCTCAGGTCAGCCCGGTGGCAACAGATTGACAGTCGACTGTGATTATACTCGTGGCGGCACGGATCCTTTCAGATTTGTGAAATAAAACGTAACGTTTCTATTTTCAGGTAAAGCAAGCTCCCATCACACACACACAAAAAAACTGTGCAACCACAGCAAAACCAATATCTGAGAAAAGTCTTTCCAAGTAAAAGGTGAAAACAGTCTGTCATGTTACACCAGAAATATCTGTCATTTTGCACTGCAAGTGTCTATCATGCTTCCTTGTTTCTGTCATATTTTCTTTCTTTTCTTTTTGAGACTTCTATGCAGCAAATCTAAGTTCAAATATTGACGTGATCAAAAAAAAAAAAGTCACAGATTGAGGAACACTTTGCCGTGCATATGGATCTGTTGATAGTTAAATCAGTTTTTTTTTCATGTTTGGTCTTTTATCCTTAAACTACCATCCACCTTTCACTCTGGATGCCTTCGTGTTATCTTTGAAACTCCGCTCAGGCTGTCTGCCACGCAAAGCAGAACAAAATATCTTGCCGCAGCTACAGCGTCTAATAACATTGATGGAAGACGTCGGTGAACTGGCTGTACCCAGAAGCTGGTAGATCTTTACCTAAACACCAGCAAAAAGTGTAGGCACATTTTTCACAGCATTAAGTACAAACAATGTCTGCCACAAGAGTCAGTTAGACATCTTGAAGATGTCCACTCACCCTTCTCAAAAGACTGGCCATTAACTGCTGTCGCTTTCATCTTGAGGGCCTCCCTGGCAGATGTGTCGCAGTGTGAGCCTTTATTAGTATCCTGGTCACTATCAGCCTGGTCACTATCACCATGGCCACTGTCTCTCAGGCTTGCTCGTTCTGCATCCTTAAATGTTGAGCTGCAGCAGGATGGAAAGAAAGACAAATAAAACGAAACTTAATGTTACTTCTGAGGTAGACTCTCCCCCCACCCCCTTTGATAACCAGACTCAGGAAGTGTTTGGATGCTGCTCTTACCTTTGAACAAATGGCTGCCTGCTGCCAGAATAATTGGGCTCTGAGGAAAAATTTTCCGTCTAGAAAAAACAAGAAAACAAACAAAAAAAAAACATGCAGTGACCATTTTTGAACGACAAACCTAAATAACATGAGATTCAGACAGGGAAAAGAGGTGTTCTTGTGTGGCTTTCGGACATTTTTACATGTTTATGATGACACCAGAATGATATCTGTAAGCAACCACAGGCGACTGCCAGCTAGGAAAAAAACTACACCAGCAAACCTCCATTGTGGCCATATGCGTTCTCTTTGGCAAGGCAAATACTGCATTAGCCTCTGTCATTAGGATCCTTTTCCCTCTATCTTGAAAGTAATGTGCTTGTGCAGATCACACCCACATACCCCAGTGGCAGGTGACAGTGCCAGGCCTTGTCATTTGTGTTATTATCTCCAAATGAGACAGTACTGGATATTTACATCATTTACATCAGATAATTCTGCTGTGCAAAAAGCACTACAAGCCCATGCTGTCAAATTAGCATGTTAGCTGGCTTGAGCGTCCAATCCTGCCATCTCTACAAGGCAGGGCTGGAACCTAATAATGGCCCCTTCGTGCCAACTTTGGACGCGGATGGGTGAATCTGGCCCATTTTTCTGTTGGGGACCGGAAATGCGATTGTAAGGTTATGCTGTGCGCATCTAGCTGCCTGGTGCACATTGGTTCTGTAATGTGATCGGACAAGCTGCTCAAACACCTGTCCAATCCCACATTTCAGGCAAGGTTTGGTTTTCACTCTTCAGCAGTGAATCTGGCAGGGTCGCAGCAGCCTTGTTCAAGACTCACACTGTTTGCATGGCTAACTGAGTGGACTCTCGGATTATGAAGACCAACTGTGCCATTCTGCAAGAACAAAAACTTACAATGGAGCAATTTGAAAGCGGTTCTCCTATGCACACAAAGTAAAAGAGGCTCTTTTTTAGTACATAGCTATTTAAAATGCATAATTACAGTTCAACAGGAGGTTGTCATACCATGCTTTGCATGCAGAGACTACCATAGTTTCAAAAGGTGAAGAAAAGAAATGAGACTAATCAGTTCACAGTGCCAGCTTCTCTTTTTCTGTCACTTTTTTTCTTCTTTTGACAGATTTGTTAGGCAAAGCAATGCATGCAGATAAGTGAGAATGAAGGACAGATAAGAATAGAGTGGAGCATCCTTCTTACCTGTATCACTGACATCCTATTCGCTGGAGTATCTGAGCTGAGACCTGCGAAGCTGGAGTGGCATCCTGACCTAGGAACAGTCAGACTGTTTGAGGTGGTTTTCAGGTACATGACTTCTGACCTGGGCAGCGTGAGTGGCAGGGGGCTCTGGTAGTCAAAACAGATTGGTGAGGTGATCAGTGATGGACTGCTCACCACGTTCATCCGGCTTGCCGAATCTCTTTCCTCCATCTCACTCTGCACCAGCATGATGTCACTCTTGTTGATCCTTTTCTTTTTCCCTTTTCCCACTGGAGGATTGGAGTACTCAGCCATGCGGCAGTTATAATTCCCCGAATCCTTATCTTGATGCTTGGACTTGACAGCGATGGCGGTCATGACGGCTAAGAGCATGACAGAGATAATGCAGAGGGTAACTATGAGGGGCAGGGACACATCCCAGTGCTGCTGTTCCCCACTTGTGCTGGAACCCCCTCCTGCTGCTGCTTCCGTGTTCGCCTTAATGATGAGCTTAGCCACAGCAGATAAGGGGGGCTTGCCATGGTCAGTTACCTTCACCACCAGCTCAACCACTGGGGCAATCTCCTCCCAAAGAGCATGTGCAATTCTGACCTCTCCTCCCACTGGATCCATCTCAAACAGGTGGTCGTCGTTACCCTCTGTGATCTCATAGGTTAAATGTCCACTTTCTCCATGGTCATGGTCCACTGCTTTCAAAGTAGCGACTATGTATCCAATACCCACATTTCTAGGCACTGGGATTTCAGCTGTATCATTTTGCAGTAAAGGTAAAATGATAACTGGAAGATTGTCATTGACATCAAGAATGTTTACCCTGACACTGGAGGTGCTCTCCATGTGGGGAGAGCCACCATCTTTAGCCTGAACTTTGAACTCAAATGATTTTGTTTGCTCATAATTAAAAGAGCGTGAGGCATAAATGGCCCCATTGGTGGGATTAACAGACACAAAGGTGTACACTGACACATCTCCTATGTGGGAAGGCAGTATGGAGTATGACACTGTTCCATTTCGACCCACATCTGGATCGTGAGCCAAAACTGAGCCCAAGTATTCACCTGGGATGTTGTTCTCAGGCACCTGTAAAACATATAATGTCTTTGTAAAGCGTGGCGCATTGTCATTCTCATCTAAAATTTTCACAGTAAAAGACCTTGTGTTGTTCAGAGAAGGGATCCCATTATCTCTTGCAACAATTGTAACGTTGTATTCATCTTTTGTCTCCCTGTCCAGAGGTCTATCTGTGAGCAGAGTGTAAAAATTATCATTGTTTTCCTGCAGTCTAAAGGGGACATTTCCCAGCACCCGACATTGAAGCTGACCATTACGGCCTGAGTCTTTATCCGTCACTCTGACCAGAGCTATGACGGACTCTGGAGGAGCTGCCTCACTGATGGCTCCTTGCCGGACAGAGACAAAACTTATTATCGGTAAGTTATCATTCTTGTCGAGCACTTTGACAGTAATTTTACAGTGCCCTGGTATTGGATTGGGTCCTAGATCTTTTGCCTGCACATCAAACTCAATGATCGGGTTCTCCTCAAAGTCTATTTCTCCTTGGACCTTGATGATGCCAGTATTTGGATCTATAGAGAACAAATCTTGTATTCGCTCAGATGCGTATCCAGTAAAGGAATAAACCACCTGCCCATTGCTTCCCTCATCTTGATCGGTGGCATTCAGGTCTATAAGAACTTTTCCAACAGGTGAATTCTCGGGAATCTCTAGCACATAGGATGATTTTTCAAAAACCGGGCTATTGTCATTCGAATCAGTCACTCTGACGTTGATCTGCATTGAGCCTGATCGTGGATACTCCCCACCATCGATTGCAGTGAGAAGCAGGGTGTGATGGCTCTGATCCTCTCTATCCAGAGGTCTCTGAACCACCAGCTCTGGGTATATAGTCCCGTCACCTCTCACTTTCAAATCCAAAGAGAAGGTACTGTAATCATCTCTTGTCACCTGATACGTTTTTATTCCATTTTCCCCAGAATCTGAATCATGTGCAATAGTCAGAGGGAAGCGTGTCCCTGCAGCTGCATTTTCTGAAATATCAATATTCACATGATCCGAAGGAAAACTGGGCGAGTTGTCATTTATGTCCTGTATGTCAATCTTGATCATGCAAATCTCCTTGTCATTGGCAAACACCTCCATGGAGAGCTGGCACTTTGGGTTGCGTCTGCACAACGTCTCCCTGTCAATCCTTTGTTTGGTGAAAATTAGTCCACTCTCAGGGTCAACATCCACCAGATGCGGTGCTGAATTCTCCAGCACTCTGAAGTTTGATTTCTTCCCTCTCTCCATTGCTCCATACCCGGCATCTTTTGCAATATTACCTATAACAGTTCCAGGTCCTTGCTCCTCTGGGACAGAATAATTAAGGTTTTTCAATGTCAGGGCTTTAACCCAGAGAAGAAAGAAAATGGGTACAGAGAGACGCATCCCTTCAACTAGATATGCAGCAGTGGTAGAAAAGAGAAGGGGGGTAAAAATCCTCTTGACTTTCAACCTGTTGATTATGGCAAAGCTAGAGAACTAAACCCAGAGCAGACATGTGGTTTACTCCGATCTCACACTAATGAGGTATTAAACTGATTCATGAACCTCTTATGGTGTTAATTGGTATTCTAACCTCTTTTTTTCCCATGCTGTGCGGCATATGATGAACTCTCTCTGTAAACAAAGATGACCGCTATAGACGACACCTGATGTATGAATAAAATATCAAATTCAACATCCAACACAAGGAACGCTTTGTTTTTGTGGGGTTTCTGTTAAAAACCGGAGGGACTTGATGAATAATCCATGACTATAAAGTATTAATATTCCCAACCGCGTCCAAGGTTAAAGCGTTTTGAGTCTGCTCTGTGAAGGTTACAGACCGTGCGGCTTACAAAAAGCGCATTGCCCTCGTATGCGACATCTACACCTAGGCTACAGCAAACACTGACACGGCCATTCAAAATGCAGCATTGCACCCCCTTCCTGATTGTTACCATTCACAACACATGGACTTTTCTCCCCCCCCTCCCTGTGCGGCACACTGTTGCATCCGTCGGTGCTGCGCATCCATCCCCTCTCCATGCCGCTAAAAAGTGGAATACAAAGCAGGGGGGAGGCAAGCTCGATCCCCTCCTGTCCAACCTTTTGTGTTCCCGTCATTCAAGAGCATCCGCAGACTTTTACCCGACGACTGTCCCTATAATCAATCCAGTAATCCCATAATAATCCAGTCCAGTTGGACCCCTCGCATCCTTCAGTCACACGGCTCTGCTCTTCCTTCACCAGCAAACTCGCTGCGAGGAGTCAAAATAAAATAAAATAAAAGACAAGCGCAGTTTTATTCGGATTTAATCTCTCCTTCTCCTCCTCCTCGTCCTCCTGCGCTCAGTCACAGTTCTCTCGGCGTCAACTGTTGAACCTCGCTCTCCTCTCTCCCCCTGCGAGTCGCGCTGACCGGAAGCCTCTCGAAGCCTTCACAACACACTCCTGTGTGCTTCCGAGCGCATTTAACATACTTTCTGATCGTCCTCCAGGCGGATGAGTGAAGAGTGACAGATCTTGCCTTGAGGGGGGGAGGTGGGAGGGGGATGGGTTGTGCAGGGGGATGTGGGGGGTGTTTCCAATAGGGGTCTGGTTGGCAAGATCGCATGAAGAAGAAGGGCTGTTCTAGTGCTACGTGATCCATTTACTGATGTGTGTGCGCGCAGCAGCAGCATCAGCATCAGAGGTGGGGGGGTTGGATGTTGCTCCCAATACGTGTCGATGTGAAGAAGTAGGGATTATAGATGGATTGATGAAATGTGTCTGGCAGACAAAAGGAGAGAGAGAGAGAAAGAGCAAGACAAGTGGTCATTTTTTTAAGGCAGGGGGAAGAAGTGGAACAGATGGTGGCGTGGAAAATGTATAAAAGCTGACAAAATGTTTGGAGAACTGAGAGTGCTGTGTTCTATCTGTCACTGAAGCTCCTTAGGTATTCATTACAAAGATTCCCTTTAATTATTAAAAACAACAGACTCACACCTGTCTGTTCTGCTGGCCTCCCTTGTTGTCGTCGCTGCTTTGGAGAAAACTCAATCACAAGAGATGAAAAGGAGAGAGGACAGACTGTGGATGTTTTGCAGGATAATCTCTGTAAAGGACATGCTTATTCCTCTGAAAGAAACAAGGCTTATTTCACAGCTCAAATATCACAGCTGTTGGTATAACCTGCCGTATGCAGCGAGCACACTCCCCTCCAATAGCAGATTCACATCAATCTCATATCTTTAACCAAAAAAAAAAAAGAGAAGAAAAAGATGGACTGACATTTAGTTCACTCAGCATTTCAACAATATGACATTTGCATTTTTATTCTCACTTGACCAGATCTCGGTGACACCTGACGCAGGGAGCCTATATTCCGAGCGGAAGTTGTGTCAACATGAGGGCAAGATGACTGTGGCCTGCTCCCTCGTTTCATTCCACATTACCCTGGATCAGAATCAACCTTGAGTTGCTCCTGAGTTCATTTTCATTGTCTGGAACATGGCTGCTTTCCTCCTCTGGGGAGCATCAACTTTGGCTGGCCGGGGTGCAGCCTGCATAAATTGGCTATTTCTGCAGGTATGAGATAAGGACAACAAAGGGAAACTAATTATCATTCAGTCTATGTTAAAACCTCAGGAAATAGCTGCTATTGATGATTGTGTCCACATTGTCACAGTTGTGCCGTTTAATATGATCTCAACTGAAAATGAGTGAGGGGGCTAAGGCCATAATAAATAGGCTTCATTCTAATGTGAGGATCTGGCTGCCTTGTTCTTCTAAAATCAGACGACTATGTCTTGGATAACTTCATGTAATGAGACAAAAGCACCTGACCTGCTGTGAAATACAATTTTTTGCATATTTTTATTTGTTTATTTACCTTTGGGCGGTAGTGGTGCTGTAAATAAACAAACAGATGCATCAGGTGTTTTGTGACAAATTGATTTTTACTTGAAAGCACATTATTCTGTCTCCGACTCAAACCATACCTGCTCTTAATTCCAGGTGGAGATGACAAACAGTGGCCATGCTCCATTTAAGCACACTTGTAATATCTTAGCATCTCTCTCGCGTGATTCACTTACCACTCCGTGCAAGCATGATTAAAGGTGAGATTAAATTGTTTATCATTCTGTTTTCGCTCCCTGTCGCTGGTTGCACTTCAAGCCTGCACACAGGAATACTGATGGTGGAGAGTGGGAAGGATGATCGAGACGAGCCACTGAATGTTGCTGCAGAGCAAAACGTCTCCTCAAAACATTGGTGTAAACATATTCATTACTCACATGAAAGAGAGCATTAAGATGCTGAACTAACAACAACAACAAATTATTAAAATCCAATGACCAATTCACATATTGAGCCTGAATCTCCACAATTCTATCTTGTAGCAATCTTCATTCTTATCTTGTAATAATGATTCACATTTCTGCATAACCCCCGTGTCATGACACCCCTGCAGAGTACAAGTTTGAAAGGGACAGTTCATTACATTTACCCAGCAAAATCCTCTTTTTCCTATCCCTGTAACCAGCCATGCAGAAAAACATTAATTTATGAACTACAGTTTTGAGAAGTCCTCTCCTAAAACGACTGTTCTTTCTGGGGAAACTGATCTGTAAATACTTTCGGCGTAGCCTGTTTTTAACAGATGTATGTTGCTGTGGTTTGTAGTATTTGAATGCTTTGAGCACTTATAATGAAATTCCCTTCACTTATGTTCTATCAGGGTGACACAGAGATCTAAACTGAAGCAGCGAGAGCGTGCATTATTTGGGGGAAAGTGTCAGAAAGGTCGCTTTTTTCTGTTTAATGAGTGTTTGGAGGTGCACACTTTGTTCTTTTTTGTGGGTAAGTGTCTATATTTTATCATATTGCCTACAAATTGTACAAAAGGAACAAAACAAACTATGAACTGATCCTGCAAACAAGTGTTTCCTGACTTCTATTTTTCTCAGTTAATGAATTGCTCTATTGCCACTTCATATATTGGAATTATTGTTTGTAAAACATTAAGCAAACTCTAGCCAGGTTTGACTCCTAAGTCTAATCTGTGGCAACTTTTTCAAAAGTTAGAGATTGATTAGTTTATGTAACACGGTTTCATTTAATGATGGATCTCATAATTTACTTTAATTTATTTAGTGTCAGAAAATGTCGACTACTGCAACTCCCTGTTTATTGGAATCCCTGGCAAAAATCTTCAGAAGCTTCAATATATTCAAAACAGTGCA
>JARVJN010000362.1:23179653-23190217 GCA_031763805.1 Argolebias nigripinnis
ATACAGTATATGCATATATTTCGAAATATTTTTATTTTATTATTTCTTTTTTTTAAGTCTTCAATGTAAAATGGTCCAGAAGTTCCAGTGGGGCGGTGCCCTAGCGCCCCCTATTGGTCGGTCGCCCCTGGAAACAACTCATACCTTCAGGAGCTCCACCCCCCTTTTTTTTATCTGCCAACATAGTCAGGGTTTTGCATTATGAACGCTGAGCTGGGCGCAAAGCTGGGAACTGAAAATGAATATTTATTATTCTTGAGTCCTTAGCAATGTTGCAACAAAAGCTCCAGCCTGGTTTTATTCAGTAAATTCAGCAGTTTTTGAATTTGGTGTGAAGATCTCACTGTGGCTCATGCAACAAGTGAGAGGTCTTGAGATGATTTCCAAATTTTATTTTAGGTTATTGCTAAAAGCTCAGTTATGCCAAAATGTAGCTCCATAGCAAAGTGCGTACACTTCACCCAGCAACAGTTGGGGTTGTTTTTTCAGTGGCTCAGAACCTGAAAGATTTAGAAACCGCTGGTGTGAATCACAATACGGACTCAGGGACATTTCTGAAAGCTCATTTCCGTGAACTCAAGTCACCACTGCAGCCACAAATGTACAACATCATTCCAGCATGTCAAATAAACTTTTAGGAAACAGATTGTCATAAGCTGAGGTTTTAAGATTGAACCCAATGGTGCAGGCAGGACATGGAAGACTACAGGATGTACAATAATAAATATAATTTATTCAAATAAACAAACACATTGACGTGGCAGCAAAAACTCACATTTAACAGAAGATCCTGGGAAACACAGAGAGCGAGGTAGGCATGAAGGGACAATGACCAGCTGACGTAGACTTATATACAAATACTAAACACAAAACACGTGTGAAGCATCACCTGTGTGGGAAGCAGGGGGTAATCACAAAAGGGAGCAGGACAGAAACACCACACAAGAGGGGGCTGGACACCAGGAAAACACAATCCCTACGCAAATCCAGATATGATCATCATCCAAATAGTCTGAGTCGATGGAGAAAACTCTTAAGCCTCAAATTTTAAAATCTGAATGACTGAATGATGGACAACACATCCTCAGGACTTGAGCACAGAGAGACATAGATTGTTAATAGTAAACAGTCAAAGTGACCATCTGGCCATCAGAGTGTGTTTCATGATGTCATTTATTTCCAAGGGAGCATAATTACTGAGCATTTTATGAAAGTTTAGTGCAGACATGCAGGCAATGTCATTAGGAAGGAAGTAATTGTTTATTTCAACAAGATTGCCAATTTGTGCACTCATTAAAGCAGCAAATAATTTGTATGCTAATCTGACTTTTTAACAAACCTGTGTCTGATCTACTACTCTGGAATGTCCATGTCAAAGAAAAATAGGGATCATATAAAACTATTATTGTGCAAACTAGAAATAAGCTCATTGTCTTAAATCGTAAAAAATAAAAATTAAGTTAAGCAAATATTACTGTCTGTAGTGTCTTGTATTAACATTCTTTTTTGGGGGGTTGAATATAAGATTTTAAAGTCTTGAAAGTTATTCCAGCTTGAACTACCGTATTTTATACGGAAGCGCAGAGCTGTCACAGGAAGTTAAATTATTTTTGAGCTGTACGCAACACAACAACAAGGATAGTTTTCTTGTTATAACGAGATACAGCTCAAAAATAATTTTACTTCCTGTGACAGCTCTACTCTTCCGTAATTTCACATTTTCTACAGTGTCAACATTTTAGAAGAAATTAAGTTATTTTAAGTGAGGCAGAATTAGGCCATGAACTTAAATAAAAATAGCAATCTAAAAGAAAGTGTGGGGAAGTTGTGTCAAATCAATCATTTGAAATTCTGTAGGTTTTTTAAAACATTTGAATAAATTTAGCAGTAGTGTCATGTAGCTTGATGCTAATCAGTGGTAAATATTAAGCTTGTGGATGAACTTGTATAACCACTGATATATTTTTTATTTATACTTTGTACTTTCCCCCTTTTAGTTTTGAGATATTGAACTGGAAATTAAATTTTTATGCATTTCTATGTCTTTGTTAAGTAGCTATTTAAAAAAAACAGCTGGATACTCTTTTAAAATATTAGCTGTCAATCAGTTAACATTGGTGAACTTGCTATTCTTTGGCTTTTTTCTTCATGGTCTTTAAAATCTGACTGGCAGATTTCACAGTCTTTGTGCCATGAGAGATTAATTGTTGGTATTTAGCAGTGAATAGAATGTGTGTTTAAAAATAACTGTGAATTACACACTGTCTTGCCAAGAGCTTTAATTAACCAACATTGTTGGCGCCATATGGAGTTGCTGCTGCTGGTTCTACAGTCATGGATGTGAAGAGACATTAAAAAAAATTAAATCTCAAAAAGTGTGAGAGTTGCATACAATTTGTGCATATCTCTGAAAGCTTGAAATACTGAAAAAAAATATTGTTGTAGATTGTCTCAATGATTGATCAGATCAAGGTGACTGAGTGATAAATCTCTGGTCAGATGTTCAACTTGCAGAAACATATTTAATTTTTGTTATACACTAATATGCTCACGTAGCTATCTAAGCTAGAAATTACCATCACTTATACTTGCAAAGTTACATTTTAACTATTTGTCCAAACATTCTTCAAAAAACCCACAATTGTTCCGATCTCTTATTGCATTAAATAGTTATTTACATACAGTTCTAGTTATTTGCAACTACAAAAAGCAGCAGTTGCAGCTAACAGTAGCACTTTCAGTTGTAACATTTCCACCTTAATGTTTGTAATGGAAAAATCGATTGTTAAAGGTTTAAAAATAGTGTTTGAATGCGCTACTATGGGCTGTTCAAGCTTGGAGCACTAATCTGGGTACTGAATCTGCTTGGTCTGGCTGTTAGCTCATGAATCGAGTCAAATATAAACAGGTTGGTCAAAGAGCTATCTGTAACAAGTAAGATATTGTTATTTGTAGACTTTTTACAGGATCCCACTTCAAACGGTTTGGACTATTGCTTTAATAGTATGCACAGCACCACACTAACGTGACTCATAATGTGTCAAAGAAAAGCTAACAAATGTTTACTCATTCCTTTAGCCACATCTCCCAGAGCAGCTCCCTGGAGGAGGTTCGTCTAGATGGAGACAAGTTTGTGCCGCCGGCGCCCCGGAAGGTGGACATGAGGCGAGACCCCGTGCTCGGCTTTGGATTTGTGGCCGGCAGTGAGAAACCCGTAGTGGTCCGCTCAGTCACACCAGGTAACGTGGCCCGCCAACACTGACTCATTCAGTCTGCAGCCACAACTGCATGAACATGAGATGAAGTACTCTGAAAACGTAGCTTGGAGGAACATCCACTTATGCTGATGATTCACTGATTTTTAACAGCAGTGGATGAGTAAGCGTCAAGCAGAGCTTTGAGCCAAAATACAGAACACTTCAAAAATTGAGACCACTGCGTACAATTTCAGCGCCTGAAGTTTGGTGTGTTGGCAGGGGGTCCGTCTGAAGGCAAGCTGGTCCCAGGGGATGAGATCATCATGATTAATAATGATCCAGTCAGTTCAGCTCCCAGAGAGAGGGTCATCGACCTCGTCAGGTAAGCCTGATGTCAATCCTGTTGTTGGCAATCGAATAACATAAAAACAAGCAATGTATTGGTAATTCCACTCAAATGTCTTTAGCCAAACTATTTTAGTCATCAGCTATTTAACATTCATTGACATGTGATGGCTGCATCCATCACTCTACTGTATTCTGTTTGTATCATTCTGGAGTGCTTCAGTATAAAACTCACGTGGGCAGAAGACGCATTATCCGAGCCACCTGTTTCATTCAGTGCGATTCAGTCATGTGCCGGTGTTGACATTTTTGAGCAGCTCAGTATTATTTACTGGCACTCCTGAGCTGCATGCATCTGATCCTTGTCTGACCTGTGTGTCAAACCGTAAACAGGGAAAAGTGCTCGTGTGGTGGTTAATTCACCGGTCTTGAATGGACTCGGTCTTGGGGGCAAATCAGATTTGTTGGGACCACCACTGGAGAACAACATTCTTTTTATAACTGAGTTCCAAAAGTACTAAAAAAGGAACGACAGTTTTGTTTTTAATTGATGAGCATTGATTGTTTTTTTAAGTCATTTCGTTCATTTTCTTTTGTGTCCTGCAGGAGCTGCAAGGAGTCCATATTGCTGACTGTCGTTCAGCCATACCCTGTGAGTTTCTCCTCTGTGAATGAAATTCTAATGAGCCGTTGGTTCTTTTGGATCTGATTATTTTGTTGACTCAAAGAAAGCAAGTCGTTAATCCCACCGTATGTTTGTGCTGGCATGGAACCAGTTGGGCCTTAGTTAAAGTGTTGGAGCCATGTGTAACTCAAAGGAAGTCCAACCGCCAAAGCCCTTCTCCGACTCCTCTGATACCGAAGAGTCAGATCCACAAAAGACCTCTCATGAACCTGCCACATCAACATTTCCTAAATTCACAAAGCAACAGATGGTGTTGATCACGCAGTGCCAGGAGTGTGCACTCTATGCAACCTTTGTTTGCACTTCACATAATAAGTCAGTGGAAATAGACCTATGCTTGAATTCCTTCCAAAAACACCAATGCATGCTTGGAAAATAAATGAATAAATAAATATATAACGCATTTGGCAAATTTTTTGTAATTCATGAAACGCATAGACAAGTTTTCTTGTTCTGCAGATTTAGTGTTTCAAAGTAAATTCTTTAAAATTTGATCCAGTTGCAAAAAAACGCACAAAGTTCCAAAAAGACTGTGCTCCTAAAAATCACCCTGTCATTTGCAAGAGAATTTCTTTATAGCATCAATAAACTGATGGCAGAAGGGGATTGTCCTTATTTTGCCTCAAAGAATGTTGCCTTTATTGCATCAGCCACAAGAGGAGTTATAAAAGCCTGACATGATCTAAGTAGGAATTACATGACTCATCTCTGAGGAAGCAAACTGTCTTTAAAATACTTGTTGTTCTTTTTTTTGTTTTTTCATTTAAGTCGCCCAAATCAGCATTTATCAGCGCGGCCAAAAAGGCAAAGTTAAAGACCAATCCTGTCAAAGTCCGCTTCGCTGAGGAGGTCATCATCAATGGACAAGTCCCAGTAAGAAACACCATTTATTCTTGAAGCATTCAGCTTTTGAGCGGGTTATAACAATATGAAGTTGCAACAGTTCAATTAAAATAACAAACTGTAGAGGAAAAAGTGGATGGACAAATAACGCAGTATTTTTTTTTATGAAATGTTTCTATGTTATTAAAGCATTGGACAAAACCCAGTTTGCAGTTTTAAATTTGCATATCAAACAGATAACTGACAGTAGGTCACGAGATGTGAGAATACTTTTTGGTCCAAAAGCCTTTCAGTTGTTCTTTTATATTCCAGCGTTATTTAATTCTCTATAAATTAGTTTTTCTCAGCCAACATCGCTGCACTACAACAGTTTAACAGCTTTCAGTTATTTAAAAAAGAGAAATTTGTTAATCATATTAATTTTATTCTCTCCTCAGGAAACGGTCAAAGACAACTCCCTGCTTTTTATGCCAAATGTTCTGAAGGTGTATCTGGAGAATGGGCAGACTAAATCATTTAAATTCGACAGCATCACATCCATTAAGGTATGTGCTGGGAAGAAGCTCCTTTCAAAGTGAAAAGCTCTTACGTAATTTAAAGTGACGTTCGGTTTTCACATTCTGAGGTGCAGCCTCTTTTCTTAAAGATAACATTAGGAATTTTATTGAAACTCAAAGTAGTGATTCAATTAAAAAAAGCATTTGAAGCACAAATTATTGTGAAGCGGTGAGAAGTTTGTGATTCACATTTGCATTTTGTAATTTAATTGCAGTTGGAATTGTGATTGTTTATGGAAAAATGCTCGTGCTTTTATGTCCTCAGCTGTGAAAATGATTTAATGTTGTGGCTCTGAGCTGAGAACATGGAAGTTGCTGCATCTGCACCGTTCTTATCGTTGAATTAACTATGACATTGTCTATGTGAAAGGACGTCATCATGACCCTGCAAGAAAAACTATCCATTAAGTGCATTGAGCACTTCTCTCTGATGCTGGAGCACAGAGCTGAGGGGTCTGCCAGCAAACTCATGCTCCTGCATGAACAGGAGATGCTAACTCAGGTAAGACTTCAGTGTTTAGCTTTCACTGCTTTTAAAGTGTTGTATAACAGAAACAAAACTGTATTCTTACAGTTTAAGTGATGAAAAAGGTTAATTATTTGTGCAAAAACAGAGATTCAAAGTTAAGATCTAAAAAGATCCATTTAGTTATGGGAGAAACCATGAGTCACTGGTTACATGAAAGAAACCACTTCTTGTTAGTACATAGTTTATACAAAGTCGTTTTATTTTTACCGGAGCTGACAAAGTTATATGTGTTCAGTTGTGATGCTAAGCTAACCATCACTGCGTTTCACTTATGTCCATTATGTAATGACAAAACACTTCCTGACCAGGGCTTAATTTGTAAACCAATTGATGCCAGAATGGAAATAGCAGGTGGGCCGGCTGGGGTGAGTGGGGGTTGGGATGGAGGAGAGGGTCTGGGGGGGGAGGGGGGGGGGGGGGGGCTCCCCCCGAATTTTTTTAATAAAGTAGATGCAGTTTCCTGCATTTTGGTGTATTTTAATAGGTTATTAAACATATATGTTTACCTATACATTTGTAAACACTCCTCTTCTGTCAAGCATCCTCCCCCTTACGGGGATGGAGACTATTCTCCGCTGAACTCACTGTCCGGCTCATGTGAAACCTCCGCTGTCTATTCGTTGCTGCTGCCTGTGGGCTCCTGGCACCATACGACTGCCTGGTTATGTTCAGCACTCACCCCCACCACTCTTTTAGGGGCTTTGCCTTTTCCTTGAAGAGGCAGCTCGTATGTGATATTAAGAAGTCGTGAGTGGCTGTTGTGTTTAAAATGAGTGTTTATGTAATTATTTGCAGTTTACATATTCAATATAAGTTTTATTTGTTCAAGGCAGTCATATTTGTTCATAACATTATTATTATTATGAGGGTCTGGGGGTTTACGCACCCTGTCAAAATAAGAGAGTTCCTGGATCCTGTTCTGGCAGGGTACAGCTCAAATGATGCACTGTTCTATCTGTCATGCTCTAGGTGACACAGAGGCCAGGGTCACACAAGATGAAGTGTTTCTTTCGGATCACTTTTGTCCCAAAGGATCCAGTGGACCTGCTGAGGAGAGACGCCATAGCCTTTGAGTATCTCTACGTTCAGGTAAAAAATGAACACCTAGTTTTTGGTGAAGTTAAATTGTTTGTGTCTTTTGTTCGTAGTATGACAACAAACATGGTCAGAACCATTGTTTTTTTTTTTCATTCCATGACAAGAGGAGTGAATAAAATTAACTTCCTTCTATCCTTTCCTTCTCTGCTTCATCCAGAGCTGTAACGATGTGGTACTGGAGAGATTTGGGTCAGAACTGAAATACGACACAGCTCTCCGTCTGGCTGCCCTGCAAATGTACATTTTAACCATCAATACCAAACGGACTCAGAAAGTTTCCCTGAAGTACATTGAGTAAGTAGTTTGGGTTTTAAAACGCACTGAGCTTGTTGGAGTCCACTGTTTCCTGACTCTGACTTATTCTACTTCATCCAATAAACTGTTTTGGCTCTCAAAGATGCTGCAACATGTGGGGTGCTGTCAAACAAACAAGAAAACTGATCTTACCGTTCTGTTTTATTGGTTTGTTGTGAAAATTCTATCAGCTAATCTGATCAGTGCAGCAACTCTGGATTGTGTTAGTGATGACTGCTTCATATTAATGGCTCTTTTTGAACTGTGCATCCACAGGAAGGAGTGGGGTTTGGCCTTGTTCCTACCACCTGCTGTGCTGTCAAGCATGAAAGAAAAGAATATTAAAAAAGCAATTACCCACATCTTAAAAACCAACCAAAAC
Source organism: Argolebias nigripinnis (assembly GCA_031763805.1). Taxonomy (NCBI): domain Eukaryota; kingdom Metazoa; phylum Chordata; class Actinopteri; order Cyprinodontiformes; family Rivulidae; genus Argolebias; species Argolebias nigripinnis. The sequence goes on from JARVJN010000362.1 coordinate 23,187,584, forward strand.
CTGGTGCCACCTGGTAAAAAGGTAAAAGCCAAACTCTAATTTGATATCTGTGTTTGTGTTTGTACCACATCTGGCTCACTTATACCACCTAGTGGGGGGTTAAAATCTATACTAATGGTAAAAATCTATTTATTTGTCTTTAATTGTCCATTTTATTCATTGTCCCTCCCCCTTTCTTCAATACAGCTGACTGCTTTGCAGGCAAAGGTGCATTATTTGAAGTATCTCAGTGACTTGAGGCTTTATGGGGGACGTGTGTTTAAATCAACCCTGGTTGTAAGTAACACCATCTTCCACATGCAGCTGGAACCACATTGCTGCTCGGTCGCACGTACATAATGATGCACGCGGTATCTCTTCCTTTTTACAGCAAGGGGAGAAGCACACAGAAGTGACTTTGCTGGTGGGACCCAAATATGGTATCAGTCATGTGATAAACACCAAAACGAATCTTGTGGCACTTCTGGCCGACTTCAGCCATGTGAACCGCATTGAGATGTATTCAGAAGACGAGAACAGAGTTAGAGTGGAGCTACATGTTCTAGATGTGAAGGTTAAACACTGTTGTCCATTTATTCTCACAAAGTTCTGTCCATTGGTATTTATAACCTCATTGCGATACCTATGTTCCTATTATTTCATTGTTTCCATCTGATTATCTGCTTCTTTCACAGCCCATAACTCTTCTAATGGAGTCTGTTGATGCGATGAATCTGGCCTGTTTGACCGCTGGCTACTACAGGTTACTCGTGGACTCTCGACGTTCCATCTTTAACGTGGCCAAAAACACAAACAGTACGAAAACAAGCGCATATGAAAGAATTATAAGATAATTAAGCAGAATGTGCTGTATTTAAAAAAAAATACTTCTGGTTCCTCTTTGCAGGCAACCCAGCTAAAGTGAAGCAAAACTTTCAGGCCATCGAGTGTACATACAGCATACCCCATAAAAGCTGTGAAGACAGAAACAACCAGCGGTGCAGCCAAGTATATAGTATGGACCAGGAGTGTGAATACTACAACCACAGCAGGTGTGAAGGTCAACCTGTTTACATAACAGAGATCCACCAGCCCCAGCACCCAGTGCACATGTCGGAGAGAGCAGAGTGCTGTAGACCGCCGTGTTCCCAAACGTATCTCAACCTCCCAAGACCCAAACCCCAGGACTCCTCCAGGAATGCCAAGGTTTCCTTCATATTTGGGGACCCTCCTTTGGACAGTGTGAACCCCCAGAATCTGGGCTACCAGAGACTAATGGACGAGGGCCCAGAAATCGCAGACAATCACAGCCACATGTACAGGCGCCTCGAGGAGGATTATAAAATGATGGACGCTTTAGAGGAAGGCTATCAGTACTCCACCAAAATCTTTGGTCCCGCGGAGTGCATCGAGGAGCCACTGCTGCACGACATCTGCTATGCAGAGACGACCGATGACGCAGAGGACGAGGATGACATCAGCTGTGAGGAGGACATGGTGATGAGTGACATTGACAAGCCTATGTTGCTTACACTCTCAGGGTCCAGCGATGACATAATTGACTTGACCTCCCTCCCTCCACCACCGGAGGTCAACGATGAGGAGGACAATGACGTGTTGCTGCACTCTCTGAACATGGCCATTGCTGCTCCTCCTCCTGGTTTCAGGGACAGTTCAGATGAAGACGAACAGCAGGGAGCCGGGACTCGGGCCGAGGGAGCCTGTAATGATATTCCAGTGTCTCTAATAGATTCGGTGCCCACCCACCGAGCAGAGGGACCTGGGGAGCCTCTGGACGATGCAGTGGTGTCTACCTTACAGGCACTTGAAGCACTGGCTGCTTCTGAGGAACAGAGTCCAGCCCAGTCAGAGAGTAGCACAGGTTCTCCTTATACTATTGTAACATTCATCCATTAACATTATTCACACTCCAGCCATTCACTTATGATTTGCTGTTGTTGTGTTTTTTTTTTTTAATAAAGCCCATTCTGTTTTATGTTTCCATTTGTGAGTATTTTGTTATTCGTTTGAAAATGTGGACTTTTGTATTCATCAATCATTTGTTGCTTTTTGTGTTTTGTTTTGCTCCTTTCCATATTCCGCAATGTAATAGGTTTATTACGAATCAATTAAAAAACCTTGGGAATCAAAATCTTAAATAGCCATCACATATATGCCCAAAGTTATAGTTTTACTTTGATCTTTATAAGAGAAAAAAATGTTGTTGTTTTTGCTGGAACTGGGTTATCTCTTTGCAAAATTGAAGACTGCCTCTCTGCAATCATGTACAGGTAGTCATTTACTTACGAACGAGTTCCGTTCCTACGGCCGTTTGAATGTCGAAAATCGCCGTAAGTCGGAAAACACATGAGCCGCCACTTATACACGTACATGTACAGTTACCAAGCACTTGGCCTATCCTAACACAGTACCTTACATAATTATCAAAAAAAAAAAACCACATACAGTACATTTGGAGCCATAAGGAAAGAAAAAAATAGTTAATTTCTTACTGGGAGCTGGTGAAGCCTGTTAGCATGATAGCTCGTTGCACGTTCGAGCTCTGCAGCTTCCTGCAGCTTCACGTGGTCCAAACTGTTTACAGTAAGGCCTGTTAGCATGTTAGCTCCATACATTTGGAGCCATAATGAAGGG
>JARVJN010000362.1:23203089-23219222 GCA_031763805.1 Argolebias nigripinnis
GTACCCAGAGGGCGGGGCCTCTGAGGTGACGCTGACGCCCACTGCCGTAAAGGCGTGAATGTATTCCTTCAGGTAATCGCGCGGGGCGCAATTCCCATAGCAATGGTGTTGCACCGAGTGAACCTGACTGATAAAGGGAACCACAATACTCCTGCCAAAATACCCATCTAATGCAAAGTTGGTAGTAATGTAAAGGTTTATAAATTAATGTTTGCATGTGCCACTATGAAATATTTGAAACAGGAGTCATTTTAAGAGGTTTTGGACCATTCATTAGCTTGTTAATCAGTCAGAATTAAACTCTCTCTCTCTAAAATAAATGTGTTCAAAGGGCTATAAACGTTAAAATAATAACTGTTTATAACTTTTTAATACTTCAAAAGATATGACGTATCCCCTTTCCCCTCTTTGAACAATTTAAGTTCTAAATTTAAAACCAGACATGCATGCTGTTAGGAGGTGAGAGTCAATGAACCCTGCAGCCACAAACAGCCACAGAGAAGATAAAAATGTCTTGTTTATTGTGGAATTTTGTAAACCTTCATCATTCGTTTCACTTTCCCCTGCTGCTTCAGCAGAAATGAAACTAATATTTAAAAGAAACCTACAAGTCCTTCAATTGTGCCACTGTACTTTACAACAGGAGTGAGATCCTTAATGTTGGCTCAGCGTCAGTGGTCTGAAACAAATAGGAAGTGATGCCGACTAATTATATACACAATGGGTTAACACCACCACCTGCTACTTTCACACTATCACCTCAGAACTGTATTCACATTAGACCTCTTTAGTATTCAGATGAGCTTTACAGCAGAAGCAGGACCTCGTCATTCTTACAATGTCCCTCCATTTAGTGAGTATTAGCTATATTTATTCGTTTTTTTTTTTTATTTAATTTTATTTTTTTGTTCATATGTAGCTAAATTGGTGTGGTTAAGTTATGTATTCTGTAAACTGATATGTTGAAAATGTAGTTACCTGGTTGGGTAATTTCTCAAGTTTGCTGGTAAAGATTCTCAGTCATCCAGGACATGATAAAATCAAAAAAGGCGTTCAATACAGAAACAACTGGACTTTATTTACAAATAAATAAAGTTACAAATAAAGTCCAGTTGTTTCTGTATTGAACGCCTTTTTTGAATTTCTCAAGTTAACTTTGACTCAATATGTTGTTGTTTTTTCATGCAATTAGTTCTATGTACCACTTTCATAGATACTTCTATTTTGGTACAGATTTGTGTGGCGTTACTGGTCCTTTGGTGTCATTTGGATAAATCAACAACTGGCATCGCTTATCCAAAAACTCTGCCGTGTGACGTCAGCGAGGCCAGTAACGGAACGGTGGTAAAAGTGGACTGCACTGATAGAAGCCTCAAGGAAATCCCCAGTGCCATCCCCAGAGAGACTACCAACCTGACTCTCACCATCAACCATATCCCAAAATTAAACTCAACCTCCTTTCAAGGTCTGGATAACTTGACAGAGATCGACATGAGGTGCAACTGTGTGCCCATCAAAATTGGTCCAAAGGACCACATGTGCACAAAGAGTGTGACGATTGAGGAAAATGCCTTTAGAACACTGGGGAATTTAAAAGCACTGTATCTGGATGGAAATCAGCTCTACAGCATACCTAAAGGCTTGCCTTCAAATCTTATTCTGCTGAGTTTGGAAGTAAATAATATTTTTTATATTTCTAAAGCAAACCTCACTGAGATCCAAAATATTCAAGTGCTATATCTAGGTCAGAACTGCTATTATCGTAACCCATGTAACGCCTCATATGATATAGAAAATGATGCATTTTTGCCGTTAAACAATTTAACATTATTATCTCTGAAGTCAAACAACTTGTCCTTTATTCCCCATCAATTGCCCGCGAGTTTAAAAGAACTGTATCTCTACAACAACAATATTCAAGAGGTCACTGATGAGGATTTCAAAAACTTAACCAACCTTGAAATTCTTGATATCAGCGGAAACTGTCCTCGGTGTTACAATGCCCCTTTCCCATGCACCCCATGCCTGAACAATGCGCCGCTTAAAATCAGCAAAACGGCTTTTAAAATGCTGACCAAACTAAAAACGTTACGATTGCACAGTAACTCGCTGACACGAGTGCTTCCAGAATGGTTTTCCAGCACAAAAGATCTCAGAGTGCTTGATCTCTCATCAAACTTTTTAGCCAGAGAGATTGGGGTCACTACCTTCCCTGTGAACCTGGTTAAACTAGAAGAACTGGACCTATCGTTTAACTATGAGCTTCAGAGATATCCTCAAACTCTCAGATTGTCCTGTCATTTTTCCTCCCTCATTTCTCTTAGGATCCTTAGAATCAAAGGTTATGTGTTTCAGCAACTAAAGTGGGACAGCATTGCTCCTTTAAAAGCTTTGCCAAGTCTGGAGGTTGTAGATATGGGTACAAATTTTATCAAAATGGCAAACCTCAGCATTTTGATGGAATTAAAAAGCTTCAAGATAATAAGTCTGTCTGACAACAAGATATCTTCTCCCTCTGATGGCCAAGATGCTCTTGGTTTTACCGGAGGAGATCCCTTGCTCTGGTCTCCGATGTCGGTGGCTGCTCAGTTCCAAAACCAGGACGTAAGAGAGATGCATTACTTCAGGTATGACGAATACGCCCGCAGCTGCAAATACAAAGACAAAGAGCTTGGAATAATTACATCCTTTGTCAAAAAGGAGTGCAGTAAGTTTGGTAAAACCTTGGATGTGAGCAGAAACAACATATTTTTCTTGCATTCGAGGTTTTTAAATCTGAAAGAGCTAAAATGCCTCAATCTGTCCGGAAATGCGATGAGCCAAAGCTTGAATGGTTCTGAATTTATCAACCTGACAAGCTTACAGTACCTGGACTTCTCATCGAATCGCCTGGACCTGCTCTACTCCTCCGCATTTAAAGAACTGACAAACCTGGTCATTTTGGATATAAGTAACAACAACCATTATTTTGAGTCAGAGGGTTTGACCCACATGCTTAATTTTACTAAAAATTTAAAAAACCTAAAGACACTGCTGATGAACCACAATAAGATTTCCACTTCCACTAACTTGGAGATGGAGAGTGACTCTCTGGAGAGGTTAGAGTTCAGAGATAACCGCTTAGATATGTTATGGAGAGATGGGGACACTAGATATGTCAACTATTTCAAAAAGTTGTTCAATCTAAGGGTCCTTGATATTTCCCAAAATAATCTCCTTTCTATTCAACCAGAAGTCTTCAGTGGTCTGCCAGACAAGCTGTCTGAGCTCTACATAATTAACAACAAACTAAAATCCTTCAATTGGGGGAAACTTGCACTTCTACGGTCGTTACGTGTCTTGGACCTTAGTGGAAACGACCTAACTTCTGTTCCAAGAGTGTTGTCAAACTGTACCACATCACTTGAGAAGTTTATTCTACATAAAAACCAAATCCTAAAACTCACACCAAATTTTCTCAAGGATGCCTTCAGTCTCAAATATCTGGATCTAAGTTTTAATCGTATAAAGCACATTGAGGAATCCAGCTTTCCAGAGACTGTTGTCAAGCAGATGGACATGTTGCTGCTGCACAAGAACAGATTTGTCTGCACCTGCAACGCCACTTGGTTCATCACGTGGTTGAACAAAACCACAGTAACCATCCCTCGGCTGGGAATAGATGTTACTTGTGCTTCTCCAGGTGCACAAAGGGGTCACCTTGTGGTTTCAGTGGACTTGATGGCCTGCCAGTATCCCTTTCTGTCAATCATTCTATACATCCTCATGACTTCCCTCATCCTCAGCTTCCTCACCCTTTCCATCTCCAGTCACCTCTTCCTATGGGATGTCTGGTACATCTACCACTTCTGCAGGGCTAAGCTCAAAGGCTATGGCCGCCTGTACTCTCAGAGTACACTCTATGATGCCTTCGTGATCTACGATAAAGATGATCCTGCAGTGGCAGAGTGGGTGATGAAGGAGATGCGCACTCATCTGGAGGACTGTGGAGAACATCGGCTGACACTGTGTCTGGAGGAGCGGGACTGGGTCCCTGGATGTCCTCTGATTGACAACCTCTCTCAAAGCATCCAGAGGAGCAAGAGGACCGTGTTCATCCTCACCAAAAAATACATTGAAGGAGGAAACTTCAGAACAGCCTTCTACATGGCCCACCAAAGACTGATGGATGAAAAGAATGATGTAATAGTACTCATTTTCTTGGAGAAGCTACCTTGCAATTCAAAGTATCTAAGATTACGAAAGAGACTGTATAAGCGGTCAGTTCTTGAATGGCCAACAAACCCTCAGGCACAACCATACTTCTGGTTCAGCCTCAGGAGTGTACTGTCTACTGAGAGTCATAAGCAATACAGCAATCTCTTCAAAGAGACACTTTGAATGTAAAAAAAAAAAAAACTGAAATACTCATATCTGTCATTGTAAACTGCTCTGATTTTATATCCAAGTGGTGTGTAAATATTGAAATGTCAGGGGGAAAAAAGGAAAAACTCATGATTTTTTTTCCTGTTTTTTTCTTCTTCTTCTATTACTGGAACATGCACTCTGCTAATACACAGTTGATGTTAGTCCTGGAAGACGGTAGCTGTGCACATCATAAAACAAGGAAATGAAACCGATTTGTTGCTACTTCTGCAATTCACATGCTGCTTTTCTTCCACGTCTTGCTGAACCAATGAGTTTATCACAGATTTTTTTTTCCTCCTCTTACATGTGGCTATAAAAAACAAAGACAAAATGTTAACTTTTTTAAATGCACTTTTATGATCTGAACAATTTTAGAGTGCAAGAGAGTCACTGGGTTTAAAAATTGTTCTTCGTGGAGCACAAAGGATCTACGAAATCTGTGTACAATGGTGAGTTCATGCACCACACACTGGAATCATCAGCGGGACTTAGGGTTTTCTTTATGTTTTTAACTGTTTAACTGTTCATGTTGTGTTTTTGTATTTTTGCAGTAAAACAAGAATATACATACGGTTTTAAGTGACTTGTAGAAATTAACCTATTCATATTTCTTTCAAAGTATTCCAACATTTTAAAGATGTGTTTAACAATAAATTAAACCAAATCACTGTTGTATAACTCTTGTATTTGTTATTTTATTCATATATATTCCTGTAGTTAGAGGTAAAATTATTTCAAGCTTCACAGCCACATTTTTATTTGATCTCTTGCATGGTTTAAAATAAGTGAGTCCATTCACTAACAGTGGTAAATATCTGTGCATTTGACAGAATTGCCAGTTTAAATGAGTGTGATGCTGCTGCAGTGCTTTTTGACCACTTACCTTATAATTCAAAATGGGACATTATTCAACTAAAGTTACAGCTTTAAAATAATAACACTTGGAGAATCTTCTGACCAAACCATGACTAAAAATACCTATTGTTTAAGCTGATTAACAAACCACTGCCACCTGCTGATGACTTATATAGAGCAGTAATTTCCAACTGTTTGCAGAAAAGGTTCAGATTTTTTGGGTATATATGGCCAAGTGCAAAATAATTGTTAATTTCTTTCAACTCATTTCTTTCAATTGTCACACTGCAGTTAAAAAACACACAAATATTGATTTTATTGTACATGCAATACTGAACATAAAGGTTGAGCTCATATTGCACATTTAAAGACAAAGTTTTAAGATCACATTTATAGTTTTTTTTCTGTCAGATAATTATAGCTTCAGTTTTGATTTTCTTCTTTTTCAAGATGTATCATATTTCACATAGTTGTCATAAAACTGCTTGCATTTCAAAACAGGTATAATTTACTAAATTAATAATAGTTACATCCCATTTAGATGTGCAAGTTCCAGGAGCAGCTCAACCCCCTTCAGCTTCTACTTTCCATGTATAATTGCTAATGTCAAACAAGAGATAAAAAAATAATAATCACAAAGTCACACTAAATAGCCAAAGAGTATCAGGGGTGTCAAGTTCACTTACAAAAGGGGGCCTACATTAAAACATTTTTCAAACCTAGGGCCAGTTTGAGAATCTAACTCAAGTTAGAACAACTCAACATCTTTTCTTGGTTTCAGGTTCCTCAAAAACAGAGTTTGATTGGTCTTAGTTGACGTTTTGTGTTGCACTTTTGACATCATAATCAAAGATTACTGAAAAAATTCAAGTGAAAAAAGTATTTTTGTTCAACATATCATCTTGGGGCCAGATAAGATGTCAATGAGTGCCACATTTGGCCCCCGGGCCTTGAGTTTGACACATGCGATCTAAATGATACCAACAAGGGAAATGTATCATCAACAGTGCCCTCAAAAGATCCAAGATACCACAAATTGCAACAAGGCATAAACTGGTTAGCAGGAGATGTTGAAACATTTAAAAAATATTCTAAATCACAACCAATAACAACAGAGAGCAACAATCAACTGAGAGATGCAAAATGATAATGTAGACAGTAGACACGTGACATGACAACATAAAATGTCATCTTACCACAAATTTCAAGAACAGATCAAGTTCCTCATTGTATTTTTAGAAAACTAAGTAGATGAGGAACTCAGCGTCCAGCTAGAACCAGACATATTAGAAAAACAAGCAAAACTGGCAAGTTTGAATGGGCGCCAGTCAATTGTTTCACTGGGTTTTAAGTTTTGACTTCAACAAAATACATTTAAAGTTATCCTTTTTTGACCTACTCCATTATTTGTTTACAGACTGTTAAGTCTTGGATTCATCTGCTCCTCTTTTGCCTATGGTGTCATCCAAAGGTCCAACCTGCTGCATGCACACCCGTCTGGATGTCAGCAACGTTCCCTTGTGATGTCAAAACCTTTAGCTCCTCCAAGATCCTATTTGACTGCAATCGTCGTCGATTAGATGCCGTGCCTCATGGGATTACTGCAAATGTTACTGATCTTGACTTGTCAGAAAATTACATAAAGACGATCCAACTTGATGACTTTTCTGGCCTGCTGAATTTGACTTGCCTCGATCTCAGTTGGGCCAACAAGAACAAGAAAGTCACAATTAAGGCAAATTTCAAAAACCTAACAAAACTGCAGGAGCTGAAACTGAGTGGGCTGTGCCTGAAAGAGATCCCACACACCATTCCTGTCAGTGTGGAAATCCTCGAGCTAATCAACAACCAGATTCGATTTGTGAGCAACAGAAGCCTTGCTGGCCTAACAAACCTGACCCAGCTGTGGCTTTCCAAAAACTGCTACTTTGGAAATCTGTGTGGAAAACCCATGGAGATTACCGATAACAGCTTTGCTGACTTGACCAAATTGCAAGATCTAGACTTGTCCTTCAACAACTTAAGCCATGTTCCTAAAGGGTTACCCCAATCTTTAAACACGCTGAATCTCTCTTCTAACAAAATACAGCACATATTTAAAGATGATTTTTCTGGATTAAGTCAATTAAAAATCCTTAAAATACAACTGAATTGTCCAAGATGTGAAAATTCTCCACACCCTTGCGTGCCTTGCTCTAATGGTTCTCTTGACATCGACACCGAAGCGTTTGAAGATCTCAACCATCTTGAACTACTTAATCTGGCAGGAAACTCACTGGAATACCTCAATCCATTGTGGTTTAAGAGCCTGCATCAACTTAAACGTTTGCTCCTTTCAGAAAACTTCTTGCTAAAATCAGTTACTGAAGAGGCAGAATTTTTAAGACACCTCCCAAAGCTTGAAATAATTGATTTTTCTTTCAACTTTATGTCTAAGATTTATCCCACAACAATACGACTTTCAAAGGACTTTTCGAAGCTTACGTCTTTAAAAACCTTGCGTATGGAGGGGCTCGTTTTCCAGAGTATTGGCCAAGACACACTCAAACCTCTGTATGAACTTAAAAATCTGACTGTGCTAAACTTAGGAACTAACTTTATCATTCACTTGGACGCCAATGTGTTCAGCAAGTTCCACAATTTGAACATGATTTATCTTGCAGAGAACAGGCTGTATCCCATTCCAAAAACAAACCCCCTTAAAGCAGTATGGGGATACCCTCAGAGGTCAGACCTTTCTGTTTCATCGTTCATAAAGCTCAACCCAGAAATGTTTACCGGTACTGTAGAGTTAACCCGTGGACTTGTAAAGGAGGAGTGCTTTGAGTCAGGGCGAGTTCTAAGCCTCAGCTCTAACAACCTGTTCTTCATTTCTCCAAAGCAGTTTGAGGGATATGGAGATGTTGCCTGCCTCAACCTGTCCGGGAATGGATTTTCAGCGGCACTCAACGGCACAGAGTTTTCCGCGCTCCCTAATTTGACATACTTGGACCTGTCCTTCAACAAGATCGATCTGGCCTACAACGACGCCTTCAAAGAACTGAAGAAACTAGAAGTTCTGGACATCAGTTACAATCCACACTACTTTAAAGCAATGGGGATAACGCTTAATTTGAATTTCATCAAAAACTTGCCTGCTCTGAGAGTGCTGAATATGAGTCACAACTCCATTTCCATGTTAACGACTAAACAGATGCACAGCAAATCTCTCGCCGAACTTCAGTTTACGTACAACAATCTTGGACTGCTTTGGAAACATAGCGACGGCTCGTACAAGAACATTTTCACTTACCTAACCAATTTGACAATTTTAGATATATCTCACAACTCCATTAAAAAGATTCAAGCCAACATATTTGAACGTTTGCCCCGTAACCTCACTGCACTTTGCATCAGCCACAACATACTGACAGAGTTTTCATGGGACAAGCTGAAATATTTCCACCAACTTCGCATTTTAGATTTGAGCTACAACTTTTTGACTTATTTGGCAGGGGTTAACTCAACAATCAGCCACTCTTTGACTTCACTTGATCTAACGCGCAACTATATTTTCCACTTGGAAAACAGCTTCTTTAATGGCTTGAAAAGCCTCGAAACTCTCTGCCTCAGTCGCAATAAATTAAGCATCATTAATCAAACGACCTTCCAACTGGGACCGGAGAGTAACCTTAAAACGTTGTGGCTGTTGAAGAACCCATTCCAGTGTACTTGTGATTCATTAGACTTTGTTGTATGGCTTGAAAAAAACAGAATCATAATTCCCAGACTGATGACTGCAGTGACGTGTGAAACACCGCAAAAGGACAGAGATAAACCACTGATACGCTTTGACATTGCACAGTGTGTAAATGATGACCAGGCATTCCAGATGCACATTCTGACAAGTTTCTTTATTGTTGCCTTTATGTTTGTGGCAACAGTTACTCATTTATTTTACTGGGATGCCTCCTATGTCTTACACTATCTGAATGCTAAGCTGAAGGGGTATAAATCTTTGCACTCACCTAAAAATATTTACGATGTCTTTGTAACCTATGACACCAAAGATCCACATGTCTCTGAGTGGGTGATGAGGAACTTGAGGGTAAAACTGGAAGAGGAAGGTGACAAGCATCTTCCTTTGTGTTTGGAGGAAAGAGACTGGCCCCCGGGAGTCCCTCTGGTGGATAACCTCATGCAGAGCATCCGATACAGTCGAAAGACTTTGTTTGTCCTGACAAGGGGCTATGTTAAGACCGGTGTCTTCAAGTTGGCGATGTATCTGGCCCACCAAAGACTGCTGGATGAAAACATAGATGTGATTGTGCTGTTGATGCTGGAGCCTGTCCTGCAGCATTCACACTTCCTGCGTCTCCGGAAGAGGCTGTGTGAGAAAAGTGTCGTGGAGTGGCCGAGAACGGCAGCAGCCGAGCCCTGGTTTTGGCAAAACCTGAGGAATGTTGTGAGAGTGGATAATCAAATTATGTACAACAAGACCTACTCAAAGTTCTTCACCAGCAAGTGAGAAACAAAGACAACCAGTGAAACCATTCTGCAAACTATATATATTTATGTATGCAATGTTGATTTTTGAATAAATGTTTGAGTTCTATTTGAATTGTTTTTTTTTTGTGCCTGTTCATAGGAAGAAGTGTGATTCTTCATAAATGCATTTAAAGATGCAATTTTGTCATTTTGAACTGACCTAAATAAAACAGAAACTTGCAGGATGTTTGTACAAATATTACATTATGGAAATAAAAATCACGTCATTTTAAATATGAACACACAACTAACTGCTAAATTCTGGAGTTTACTACCAATATAAAGTCAAATGATAAAAACAGGTGAGACAGAAACATCAGGACAGTGTTACACTTTTACTATTTTATGCTTATGTTTATTAAATGTTTTAGTGTTTAGTGTTTAAATGTTTACTGTTGCACCGAGGGACTGAGAGAAACGCAATTTCAATCCTGTGTATGTCCTGTACATATTGCAGTTCTGACAATAAAGTTGACTTTGACTTGACTTTTGATAAACTTCCAGATCTGCACTGCATCTTTCCATTGTTGTAGCACCGCGCTGCGCCGCCAGAGGGCAGCAGAGTTAAAGCCATGACAAGCAAAAACCAAGCTTTCTTATCTCCTAAAATGTATTATATACACTATGTACTATTATATACTACTAACTTATATAGAGTGGTATTATCTACATGAGGAAACGTCTACTATTGTCCAGTTAATTATGTAACTTTCTTAAATACTAAAAATAATGAACATTTCACTAATGACACACATCTGCAGCTTGGCTGGCTAATTAAAGCTACTTTTAATCAAATAAAACGCGCATACTTCTCTTATATACTTGGTCATGCCTACGTTCTGTTCGAAATTTCTTTTTGTACTACTTTTAAATCCGATTTTTAAAAAAAACTTCACTTCCGCACAGAGAATACACGAGCTGTGACGTCATACTAATTAGCATAAAGCTGGGTATTTATGGGATGAACGCGCCCCGGGTGTTACTCGGCTCCCTTGGCTTCGAGACAAGCAGTCTGTGTCATTTCTCTGAGGAAACCTCTGGTAAGTTAACTTTTTGTTTAGTCAATGAAGTCTGTTGTTTTTTTATTTTTATTTTATTTGTAATTTCATGCGTAATAGTAATGAATTTACCTGCTGTAAGTGCGTAAAATGCCACAATTGTCACGTTCTGAGGGTGGTTTGTCAGTTTGTTTGGCTTTAGAAATGTCTTCTTTGCAGCCTCAGCTGTAAAATACTATTTCTGACTTGTTTTTCATTGAATGGTACATGCAGTCTGCTTGTTCCTAACATGAACCCATTAGGCTTGTCCTCAATTTAACTGCTTCTGTTCTAAATGTTCAGCTGTAAACTATTAAATGAATTATTGCTACTCAGGTGTGTTGTATTTAACTTCAGCTTTGCAATTTTATTTCTACTCAGCCACATCTGCAACTATGTCTGACAAACCTGACGTGAAAGAGGTCGAAACCTTCGACAAAACCAAACTGAAGAAGACTGAGACTCATGAGAAGAACACGCTGCCGACCAAAGAAAGTATGTACTGCATAATAAAGTGTCTTTATTGGTGCTTATTTGGCTGCTGTGACTAACACTTCCTGTTTCTGCAGCCATCGAACAGGAGAAAACTACAGAGTCCTCATGAAGTCCAGCCCTCCATGCACTGAACATTCCACATGCTTTGCCAACTTCATCATCCATGTGTATTTGAAGATGTAGCACTTAAATTGTGGCAATGGTTGCAAATTCCTTCCCTCAACTCAATGAGATGTCTATTGTAAAAAATGGCCTCGTGTGGGATCTGGTGATCTGTAGCAGTGTGCCATTATGCTGGCATGTCAGGAAATGTAACGGACTTTATGATTCTGTTGGTTTGCTCCGGCCACTGAATGCTCACTAAATCTTTGTCATCCTGAAATGCACATGTTTAAATATGCAAAATAAAATGATACAAAATGTCCTCACAATGTTCTGAATTGATGTCTACAACATGTCATCACCTAAAGATGCTTGCCCAATGTCGTCTTTGGATTAGTCTAAAGTAGAAAACGTGTGGTTTACAGCAGGATGTTTTTAGTCAAAACATGTTATGCTAAAGGTTTAAGTCAAGTCCCCTGGATGGTTTGTTTAAACCTGTAGTCCTTCATTAAATTTTTAAAACACACCAACTGGAAATTTTTGAACTTGCTAGTTTCTGCGGCCAACTGGTTAAGCTACTTTGAGAAGGTGCTTTTGAAACTACTGCAGCTCAGGCTGAAGTCTTGAAGGCAAAGAGGACTTACTCTTTCTACCTGAACATGCATCAGGTTAATATGCTAAACTGAAGTCACATCTCCTACAAACTGGTATTGCCAGATATATTAATAAAAACAATTCCACTGCTTCAGATTGTGTAATGCGAAAGCTCTGTCTAAATAGCTTTAAAAATTTCCACTGAAAAGTATCTGTACAGATAAACCAGCTGCATCTGTATGGGGAAACTTAGTTGCAATGTGTGGCTTTTTTAGCTAAAACTAGACAAAGGGTTGGACACTGCAGCAGTATTGGGTCTGGAAAATCTGGAGCAAAATGAAGTCGCCCTCCTCCTCACAGCCTCATTCTATTCAGTCTTCAGTTGGACAATTCTGTTGAGTCAGCAAGTTCCCCTACGAATATAGTGTCAGGCTTGTTGAGACCTGATTGAAAGAATGTGCAAATGACTCTGAACACTCGAGCATTGATTGTGGTGAACTTGGCACCAGATACCAAGACGCCATCTGCCACTCTTGTGACAAAAGCTGTGACAGAATGCAGCTCAACGAATGACATCCTGTTTGTGTGGGAGTTCTATGGATTGTATGCTATTTCTTTTTCTTTAAAAAGGGAACTCATTGGTACTGTAAACTGTTAGCTTGAGTGCTCCAACGTGTAAATATCTCAACGGCTGTGTTGGGGCCTGCAGTTCATTATTTTTAAATGTAAGAGGAAGTGATGCAATCACCGCTACAGCAGCAGCGTGGTTCAAATCGTCTGCTGCTTTCTATAATTCAGCCTTGCAACAGAAAGCTCAGCCTGCAGTTTATCTTCTGTTTGCATGACAAGACATTTTCACATGATTGAACCTTCAAGATCAAGTTATATCTGTTGCTCAGGTTTATTAGATTTTAAGCATTTTTTTTACTCTTAAACCAGTATGTGATGATTCAAGAAATCAGCATCCCTGTGAAGTTTTTTTTTCCCCCAACATTTCTTGTTTACAGATTTTCTTTTAATTAAATCAAAAAATTTTGAAGGTATGAAAGTTAAACTCCCTGTTAAATAACACAAACAAAATAAAACTCAACTCTTAAGTACTTATTTGTATACAACAATTTAGTTCTTGACACTTATCGTCTAATTTTTTGTATAAAAACGTGTAAAAAGAATGGAAGTGGCACTAAATGGATGTTTTGGGATTTCATTAAGAGAATTAACTATTAAGCAAGGGCTATTTGTAATAATTACTTTAAATGAAGTTGGTTTAAAACTTATTTACGGGGCTTTACATATAATTCCAGATTAATTCTGTCCATGTAAATAACAGGTTTTCATTTTCACCATTAATTAAAAATAGCAAAGTCCAGGACAAAAGTCTTCATTATTCTTTCTGTGACAAAGTGCACACAATTCATCTTTGTCCTCTTTTTTTTCATGCCATGGTGGGAAAAAGTGAGTGAAAGAACAGACACAAAAGACGAGGGTGTGAGCTGACCAACACACAAAGGCACAACAAAGTCCCACAACAGCTGGAGTTGCAGCTGAAGGGAGGAATCCATACATAAATAGCAGAGGTATTGAAATATTTGTGTTAATTTTAATAAAAAATAAAGCTATAAATGTATTCAAACAGTAAAAATAAAGAGATGATTGACTGGTTTCTCTCTAGTTATTTTTTTTTTCTGGTTAAAAACAACTTATCTGTGTTATCTAAGGTAAATCTAACAGTTTAAACTGATATGAATCATTAAGTGAAGGGTCATCTAACAAAATGCACAAACAGCTAAAAGAATCGCTGAGAGATATAAAGACACATTTACAAGACAAATTGCATAAAATAAAAACATTTATTTTACACTGAGCATGTTCATGACGGGTAAAATGGAGATTCTAACTTGAATGATCAGGTGTGCGTGTTTAGTGTTTTTTGTGTTTTTTAGCAAGGAGCATCCTGCCTTTTACCTGTTGGTCACAGCAGATAATAATAATGACAAATTTAATTTGTAACGCACTTTTCATTAACAAAAATCTCAAAATAGTACAAAGTGCAACTAAAATCTGTGATAAAATCATGTGGAGGCAGAATAGGCTTGCTTAAAAAGAAAGGTCTTTAAGCCTTTTTTAAAGTCAACCAGTGATTGTGGAGCTCTCAGGTAGTCAGGGAGGTAGTTCCAGAGGCGGGGGGCAGCCACATAGAAAGCCCGGTCTCCCATGGTCCTTAATTTAGTTCGTGGAATGTGAAGGAGATTACTGTTGTGTGATCGTAGAGACCGGGTGGATGAATATGGAACAAAAATGTCCTTTAGATAATCTGGTGATAATCTTTATTCAAATACCTTAATCAGTTCTTCCTACAAAAATCTGATTGGATAAATGACATAAAACAAAAAAGTATTTGAACTTGTTTTGATTAATTGTAGTTTAACACAAATGCAAAGCTGTGATTTTTCTTTACGCAGGCTTCCAAATGTCTGAGCGGGTGGGAGGAAAAACACCCTGAAAGTATAAATAGAAATGTTCTGCACGCCCGTGAAGGAGGTTTAAAATTGAAAAGTGGCGAGCCGACCGCTCAGCATAAACAGAAAGAACGTAAAAGTGATCCGTCCCTCCTGTTAGTGAAGCTAAAGCGTTCCATTGTGTTTGTGATTTAGCATCCACACCAATCTGCGGTCTGTGATTTACTGCCAAGCTGTGGCCGCCGGAGACAAGAAAGAGTGGGAGTTTGCCTGGGAGAAATTCTTGAACTCCAGCAACACCTCAGAGAAAGAGCAGCTCCGAAAAGCTCTGGCCTGCTCCAAGAAGACCTGGCTGCTCAACAGGTGAGCGTGACGTCTTGACGCGCCCACACCAAGGTGAAGTCCAGTCAGGCAGGCGCTCTGAATGGAAACCTTCCTTATCTTACAGATACCTGGAATACACTTTGGACCCGAAGAAGATACGACTGATGGACGTTGCTTCTACCATTAACTACATAGCTCAAAACGCTGCTGGACAAGCTCTGGCCTGGAACTTTATCAGAGCAAACTGGAAATACGTCAGTCAGGGGTAGGTCGAACTGTGTCTGCTGTCGAGATTTCTGTGTCACAAACAAGTGTTCAAAGAAAAAAAAAAAACACTGATCAGCCATCGCAGATTACCGGTAGATGATGTAAAATCTAAGGTTTCGACGCCACTTTGCCAGCGTCAAGGGGAATAGAACAGGGATCCTGACACAGGTGTCACGAGTCCTCAGAGAAGGACCGGTCCAAGTTTCAAGCCTGTTGGTAGAGGATACCACAATGTTCGTTTACCCCACCTGTTCATTACAGGCAATAAGACACAGAGTCAATAAGATAAAAACAAGTACCGTAAACATAATCTGTATAAGGAAAAAAACAGTAACAGTCTGACTTTATAAACAACTAGTTATCTGACTTGGGCCACACAAAAGGGCAAATTTAAAAACGATTCATCGATTGCTCGGCAGGTGATCAGAATCTGCTGTTTTTTAGTTTGACCAGTAGGTCAGACACTCACAAATCAGACTGTTTTCTTGATCAGTGAACAGCTCTGACTCTAACTAAGATGATGGATGGATGGATGGATGGATGGATGGATGGATGGATGGATGGATGGATGGATGGAAAATTCAAACAGGGAATTCAAGAATTCAAGGTTCTTTATTTGTCATACACACCACATGTGTTACATGTGGTGGAACAAAATTATGTACACAGGGTTCCAGTTACATCCAACAAAAGTATTGTAATAATATAGGCACTTAGTCAGTTTACTTATCTTACCTATATTTTAGATGTAAATTGAGCAGGGTTTAGACTGACACCATCAATATTCACAGATTATCACTTTTTCAGATTATATTATAATTCTGTTACACGGAGATGGGATGAAATTCACAAGAAACGTTAACTTGTGTTGAAACAGCAGAACTGAATCATTTGCCGGTAATTAACAAATCATTAAATTACATCACAACATATTTACATGATTGGATTGATCAGAATTTCCTATAACTAACTGTTTAGCAGGTTTAAACTTAGAGACAACAGAACAAGTTAAGGGACTCTTATATTAACTTTTCTGCAGTGAAACACATAAACTTAAAGTTTAGTT
>JARVJN010000362.1:23267795-23280475 GCA_031763805.1 Argolebias nigripinnis
AAATTATAACAACTACTCCTTTTTACAAAATACGCTTGTATGTTCGATGGTAAATTATGATTCTGAGCCCTGTACATTAGTAATAGAATATTGTAATCCACAATTCATAAAACTTAGTCATTTCAGTTGATAAAATATTTGAAGGATGACAATAATGTTTTCTTGAGATAGTTCTTACTTCTTCTTTTTTGTAAAATAAAAACAGTCTTGATTGCAGTTTTACAAGATGTACCCCAGACACCAATACAATAAATTAAATGCGGCACAATAATTTTATCATAGAGCAAACACAAAGCCTTGTCAGTCAGTAAGTCCCTCACTTTATATAGTACTGCCATGGACTTAGAGATTTTAGTTCTTGCAAAATTAATGTTTTTTGCATGACAATTTATCATCTATAATTACACCCAAAAACCTTACTTCATTCACTCTTTGTATCTCAACACCATTGATTTTGAAAAGAAAAACGTTTAACATGTCTTGGTGTAGATAGACCCTTCTAATGATGTCAGCTTAAGTTATGCATGGTTACAATATGTGTGTGTGGTTAACTCCAGCTTTTACTACAAAGAACCTCTTACTCTTCTTTATTTACAGTATAGTATTGTGCAAATCTTTTAATTTTAGCAAGTAAAATATTTGACTTCTGTCAAATATGCTCATAGTGTCTTTTTTATTAACATTGGAAGTAATTTAATAAAAATAGGCAACAGACAGTTTGTGTTTTAGATGAAAGCTGCATGTTTTTAGATAATTGTTTAGCCACGTTTTTCCTCTGATCTTTCACGGTGGTTGTTCTTCTGTATTAGAGTTCAACACCCCTTTGTGTGTGTGTTTCCTCTTTCCTCTGTGCGATTCAATCCATCACGACAGCTCTTGAAAACGAAGTGCTGCGTAACCCCAAGCCCTCTCTTGTTGATCGCTCCGTGCTGGAGCTCAGCGCCGACAAGCTGCTTCCTCCTGACGTCTACGTGGACAGAGCTCTGCTGAGAGGCAGGGTGGATTACGATGGTGTTTGTGAAGCAGGTGGACCCTCGAGAGGACACGTGTCACTTTGGAGCGATCCTCCTCCTGACTCTGACATGGAGCTCGTGGCAGAAGCCAAGGCTCGGATCCAGGAGCTGCAGGAGGAGGCAGAAGTCTTGGAGGACGCTTACCGGAGCTACCAGCAGAGGGCAGTGCACTCCAGCATCTCACACATGCTCCCCCCAAAACCCCTTTCCCCACAACAAGCATATCTCTCCCATTCCCTCAGCCTTCCTCCTAGAAAACAAGACTCTCAGCAGTCATACATCCATTTAACACACAAACACAAAACTTTACCCAAACCACGTTCTCCTCAACGTGTTGAATCCCCCACCTTGGTTTCCCACGATTCCCAAATCGCCCTCCAGTCTGCACAACGAGGAGTTACTGTTTCAGAAGACCACAACCAGCCCCGCACGACAGTTTTTACTGATTATGGTCATCGTTCGCCGGCTGAGTCTTTACCAAAAAGAGATGAAAAAACTCAGAGTGAAAGTTCTGGTTCATCTAAACAAGCTTCCTGCGCATCACGGTCCACTTCCAGGAGGAAACGAGAGGAAAATGCAGCAGGTATCGTTTCAAAAACAAGTTAACACAAGACTTTTAATTGAAAACTTGTCCGAAAAATGCTAAATAATTTAGTTGGAGGTTCACGGTGCTTATACACTACCAGCTTAGTCTTTTTCTTTAATCATTTTTTCATTATGTTCTATATTAGAGGCAGTTGTGTCTCCGGTGGTGTTTCCTAAGTCACTGCCTGATGGACAGTTCTCTCATGCTCCTCTCAGCGAGGCGGGCACCGCCAGTGACTTTTCTCCTGAGCTCAGTCTACCTCAGAGTCCTCAGCTCAAGAGCACAGCACGAGAGCAGTCCAGGTGCCATCTGCCACGACTTCAGCAAGGACGCTGCAGCATTCGTCTTTTATTTAGCGGTGTTGAATACTAACGCTGTCGTGTCTGCTGCTTTTCAGTCCATCCAAATCACAGCCCGTGTTCTCCAGCTCAGAGTCCTCCCCGCAGCCTGAGAAGATCAAGCTTGAAGACCTCACAGGAAAATCATCAGGTATTATGAAGCAGCAGCACAAGCATGTCGGCGTGCATTTTTCAGCACCGTGTTGCCGACAGATAAAAGACTTAGTTTAAGTTTGTTTTATTTCTGTTGTTTTCTCCAGTTTGGCGTGTCAGCTCCTCATGTGGAAGTGGAGTTTTGCTTTTGAATGCATTTGCTCATAAAGTACCTTCACAGATCTGCTGTATGATGTTGGCCTGTCTCAGTGGGACAGAGATGTCCTAACTCCCTCAGCAGTTTAACAAAAAAAAAACCATTGTTGTAGAGTCTGTCATCCTGAAAACGTTACCCTAACAAACTGAATCCCAAACTGGACTTCTGTTTTTGATTCTTGAAGTCATTTTGCTGCACATCCAAGGAGTTCAGCTATAAACTGAAATATATGGTTTCAAACAGAGATTAAAGGTATCGTGACAATATGCTAAAACATAGACATTTTAGAACGAGGAGCTACTCAGCTTTGATTTTTTTGTACACAGATGCTTCGAATAATTATATAAAAGTATTTTTTAATAAACGTAGTGCATCGCAGTTTTCGGGTGGAGAAAGGAGGGGTCAAACACTGATGCATTTTTATGACGCAATGTATTGTAAATAACAAATGGCAGTGAATATATAAACCGAGGAATTAAGCAATTTAAGTGAAGATTTGAGCGATTTGTCTTCAGTTTGGGAAGCCGCGAGTGATGAACAAGAAACAGCTGGTTATAATAAAGGTCTGCAGCTGTATTTATTTGAGTCTTACCGTTCAGTGAGCGAGGGAGACTCCGAGATTTCAGAGGAGAAATAATAGCAGCTGCAGACTGAACTTCTTGTCCCTACGTCACATGACGTCTCATGCGGAAGTATCCGGATTTCCCGTGACGAAACACGGTGCCAAGTTTAAAATCACTTTGAAACAATTTTTCATTGATTTATCATTTTGCCTGTAAAAACTAACATAGTTGAATGAGACAACATATATATGATGTACCACTTTATGCATAGTTCCAACATCATGTCACAATACCTTTTAAGCTTCAGACTTTGCAGATAAAGTCTTGTCTTAAGTAATAATTTAAAAAAAAAAGTTGTTGCCTTTCCTCAGTTTGTTGCATTTCTACTTGTTTTCTGCCTCTTCAAAACCAAAACCATCACATGCATCCTATCAGACAAGATAGTTTAGGACTGTTGCACAGGAAGTTAGTGATGCTGAAGTGTTCATTTTGCGCCTGCACAGTTGGTCAGCAATAAATGTTTGCAAATTGTAAGAAAAAAAGTCTCTTTTTGTTGTTTTATTATTTGTTGATGTAATGAAGCATGTCCGGCACCGAATACTTTTTTTTTTTTTTATATATGTGGGTGACTGGCCTCCACCACGTCCCTTCAGGGGCACAATAGTGAAGATGAAGGACAGCTGATTATGTATTCTGTGCTGCTCCTCTGGCTCGGCTGCATTATGGTGGAGCATAAAGGCCTCCTTTGTGTGCGTCTCCCTTCAGAGCCCGGACACATTCCAGAACTTCTCCTGGACACTGCTGTCCCTCTCTCCGAGGAGGCCCCCGATGCCACCCCCAGCCCCCTCACTCGGGACCTCCCAGAAGACCCAATAAATGTGCAGGACCAGGAGGGTGAGTCGTTTGTCCCAACAGTGATGATCTGGGTTGGGCTCAGGTGATGAGTTGAAAGGCCTCGTTCTTACGATGCCACCCTGTCGTTCATCTAACGTTGTGACCATTTGTTGGCGTTTGCTGTATCGTAAAATAAAATATGAACCAGTGTGTTACTCCGTATGTCTCCAGACGTTCCCCAGGCTTCAGATAACGCCGCCAGGGCAGAAGAGGAGAAAGAGGACGAGCAAACGTGGGAAAAAGAACGAAAAGAAAGACAAGAGCGAAGACAGAGGGAGCTGGAAGAAGCCAAGGAGCGAGAGCGCCAAGAACTGGAACAACTGGAGCGAGAAATGGTGACAACTATTAGACACATCTCTGTTCTTTACTTATTGAACAAGTTGACCTTAGATAAACATTCACTCTGTCCAATCAGCTGCTGCAACAGACGGAGCAACCAGAACAGGAAGAGGAGGTGGAGAAAGGAGAGGATGAGGAGCTGAAGGAAGAGTCAAAAGGTGAAAATCCTCTGGAGAAGTACATGAAGATGGTTCTCGAAGGAAGAGCGACGCAGAAGCAGAGCGTGAGTTGCACACACGTTTGGCAGAAGCTTCTTTAAAACACTTTTTTTACCGGAGTGTTTGACTTTTTTTGTTTAAGAATCCCGACAGAGAGGAAGCTGGAAGAATGAGCCCTGAGGACCAGAGTTTATCTGAGGAGGAGGAGGAAAGGTAATCCTTTCTACAAGCCCGTGTTCTGTAATAAACTTGTTACTTCTTTATGAATAAAACAATTGGTCTCCTACTTCAAAGCTACGCTGTTACTTTAGGAAAGCTAATAAAAGCTACATAATCCTTTCCCAATATGATCAGGATTTAATTGCTTTTGTGCGTTTTTTATTTGGCATCTTCACGACGATGAGATTTGCTCTGGAATTACATTTAGTTAATTTAAAAATACCATTCTGCATCTGGGTTTTTGTGTTTTTCCTCTCAAGGGTTTCATTTATTAACTCAGTTGGGCTTTTTCCCCCCCAGCATCACAGCATATTCACTTAAAGAGGACGAAGATGATTTCTGGTGAGACGATCGTCGGAAATCTGCTTGTAAAGCGTGAAGACTTAGCATTTTTATGTGTTTTCAACTGATTGTACAATTAAATGCGTTTTTACCAGCTGTAAACTGCCAAATAAACACACTCACAATAAGTACAACCATTTGCTGTATTTTTATTTAAAAAACGAGAAACAAAAAGTCATCAGGACAATTGAATCATAAAACGTTTCCAGTCAGACGGGGTTCTTGTTGGCTGATTGAAGTTGCCATGGTGATTATGGACAGCTTTTTGTTCCTTTTTGGTTAATTTAAAAACTATTTATTTTTCTGTTCTTCTTTATGCTTACCCCACAATGAAGATGATTTTCAACCAAGTTTCACAAAGATAATCTTTAACAAATTGGACAGCATTGGTATTCATACTTTGGCTAAAACTGATTTTTTTTTAATGCCTAAGGTTTTAAACAGGTGGTGACCGAGGAAGCCCTTTATTTACATTTATAGAAATCCCATGCACACTGGGACAAACAAAATTGAACTAAAATAGGTCACAAACAATAATCATCTATAAAAGGGAACTAAGTTAGAAAAAAAGGAAAAAGACGAACACTGCCTGCTTCTGATGTCAGTAAACTGCACATCTGTGGAAACAGCTGTCTTCATGCAGCAAATGAAACAAGTTGTTTCTAACTCAGCTAACAAGAACACAAATAACTATTTCAACAATATGAAAATTGCTAACTAAACAAATGCAACTTAGAAAAGAGGCTTCGATCCTTGCAATGACAAAACACTACAATTGTAACACTGACACTGCTTTAAACTAATTGCATCAAATGCAGCAAACATGGAATGTTTCTTTTATTGTGTAACATTTCAAAAAAGTCAAAATTTTAATTGTACAATTACAACTATTTTTGTAATAATCTGCAGTTTCAGACTCTTCAGTGGCAAACTTAGATTTTTTGTTTTTCCTTTATTTCTCAATGTTTGTAGATCTGTCCTAAATTTTGCTTATTGGTAAAATACACAGTATTACCGGTAAACAAGTTCTCGTGGAAGTATCTCAACAGCTTTTGTTCAAGAAAACAGAGACAAGCTTCTGAGGCTAAATCTTACCCAATATTATTTGTGTTTTATTATCAAAATACATTTCTTTACAAAGAGAAATGGTTTATGTGTTGCTTTAAAGTCTAATGCACACCTGAGGTAGAGGAAATGTAGGCCATTGTTGTTCAGAGTAACGTCAACAAAATATGGATTTAAAAATGTATGAAAAACAGCTTTACCAAGATGGTTAAGCAATTTAATTCTTGTGTATGACATTTAGTACTGCACAGCCTTACTCTGACTTGGTTTTGGATGTCGTGTATGAACATTATTTGTATCTTAGAGCGTGAGGTGCGGGCTTCCTTCTTGTTTATGACATTTACATTTTTTATAGGGCGAAAACTGCCAAATTAAAAGGGTTTTCCCTGGTTGAAACCCAAACATAAAGGAACGAGGGGGGGAAAAGAGTGAAACAGTTCATAAACCTAACGGCTGTTCTGAGCTTTATAAGCATAGTGCAACATCAACGTTCAGAGAAATCTGGTGGTGGGAAAGGTAAAAACAACAACAACATGAATATCAGAACACTGTATTTACCAAAAAACACAAAAAGTCAGCATGTTTGTAGAAGCAGTGAAACAGTTCTTGATGAGTTAGTGCAAAAAAGCACCACTTCTGTATTAGTTTGTTAGGAGCCGGGTTAGTACTGCAGAGTTCGCAGTTGGCAGGTTATTTTAGCAAAGTCGCCTCGGTCCAAAGGGGCCACAGTGTGCAAGTGTCCCTGCATGTGTGATAACGTGTCGTTTTTAGTGTAATGTCCTTTTTATGTG
Source organism: Argolebias nigripinnis (assembly GCA_031763805.1). Lineage (NCBI taxonomy): Eukaryota > Metazoa > Chordata > Actinopteri > Cyprinodontiformes > Rivulidae > Argolebias > Argolebias nigripinnis. Next base: position 23,274,414 of record JARVJN010000362.1, read on the forward strand.
TAGGAATTGAGGCATTCCTTTGAGCGTGAGGTGATGTCCTGCAGCTCCCGCTCTTCCTTCATTTTGATGTCTTGGTAGGCATGCATGTGACTGGCGTCCTTGAGGTAGGCCCAGTTTGCTGAGAGAATCATGAGGAAGTGGATCTGGAAGAGAAGGGTGAAGTGGAATGGCCAGTGAGCATGGCAAAGCAAGCTACAGGAAATCAGAGCTAAAGTCAAATCATGGACGTCAACAAACAAAAAGTTAGGTTTTGAAATATACCATGTGACAAAAGACATTACTGAAACAGATATTAACATTTTTGGATTTGCAAAGAACTAAAGGAAACTTTTTGTTAGCGAGAAAAGTGAGTGATGGAAAAAAGCCAGAAGTGATGCATGCAAGCGTCTTTTAGCTGGAGGTGGTTAGTGCGAAGCGTGAAACTCCTCACTCTGTAAACCCGACTGTGCCTCAAAACGCCGTAAGATTTTTACGAGAGAAAAAAAAAACACACCACAAAAGGAGTAATTTTGTAAACAAAGGTTGTTTATTTTATATAGAAAGTAAAAGCTACAGTCTTGTAAAACTTAAAGAAAATTAAATATATGAAAAATGAAGTATAAGTAACCATTAACAAAAAACAAAAAAAAGTCCTGAAAACTGTAAGCATGCAAGCTTTGTGTTAAAATTTAAAAACTGCTCTTTTTGTGGGACTTTGAAATAAAACTGTATGAAACCGTCATCCTAAAAGCATCAGCGTCTCTCAAATAATAAAATGCTTTTACGCTACTGCAAAATATGTTTCATTTTATAAAAGATGTGAAATTAAAATGAGACTCGTGGCCTCGTGCAAGAGTTTACCTCTTGTACTGGCCTAACCTTTAACCTTTACCATGTTACACTACTGAAGGGAGGTGGTGTTACCTTGAACTCTACAATACAAAACATAATATAATACTCATCAGTATAACACAGTGGTGAAAGTATTTTTTTTAGTTCAGTTTAAAATAGGCACTATTTTACAACGATACTGATGGTGGCGTGTGTATGAGTTGGCACCAGATTTCATAAATCAAATAAACATCACATTATTTTTTACAGATCTGCTAAGACATTATCTTCACCAATACTGCTAATCCGGTGACAAGAATAATTAAGCCTGAGAACATCTTCAATTATTTATCATTAGATGTTCACATGGATTAACGTCACAGGTGCTGCGTGTATTTAAACGAGCACTCCGTGTTGTGATCGAGGCCATTAAAGATATTTTTAAGCATCTTAAAGTTATGTTTAGCGTGTGCCTCTGAGGTTCTTGCACAAACTGACTGAACTTGGCTGAAGCAAGGCGTGACGCTGCATGCTAAACACTGCTTTTGTTGTCCTTCTCTTATTTACTTGTCCATCTAATGCGTTCGTGCTGGACAAACCCAGCTATGCACGTTGTGAATATAAATATTTTCCGTGAATTTCTAGCTCCGCACATTTCTTTTAAATCTTCCGCCATCTAAGCATCACCTCACTCTGAGAAGAATTATACTACTTGGACAAGCAAAGTTTCTGGATACCAATGGCTAAAAGAGTCATACAATCAGCTATTTACATGGCATGTGGATTCTATTGGAGCGATGTAAACTTTTCTATTTTCTTTCTTCTTTTTTTTTACGAGTTTGTTGTCAGTGGCAAAGGTCTCTCTCTGTCTCTAATCAGCGCCGTCAAATGTGGCGCTGTGCTCATAAACCAGTTTAAAACTTAGTGCAGCAGTCTTCCCGACTCTTAAACTTCAAAACGGCAAAGTTATAAGTGGTAGCCATCATGTAGATCAGCTGGTGGAAGAGAACAGAAAAGGTGGTAAGAGCACATGCTGTTGACATCCTTCTCACTGATAAAATAAACCACAGGTTAGTAGAGTGACTAAACATGGGCTGGTTTCAAGGTAAAACATGGTTTTAAGAATCAAAACCACTAAAAATTCCCATCATATCTGCAGTTTATACGTAAAAAAAAAAGTAATACAGTAGTCCCTCACTACTTCACGGTTGGTTTTTCACTGACTTGTTCTATCGCGGTTTTTCAAAGTAAGATTAGACAAGACACACAACTGGCTGATTGATGGATGAGCCGCATGTTCGGCATGGAATTTTTATTTTAAATAAATTATTTTAGATTATTTAGCACCTGTGTGCAGCCCAAGCTGCAGGAGAAGCTTCATCCTGCAGCTGATCAGCTGATCTCTGCCCGGCAGCGGATAAGTGGGCGTGGCCAATAGCACTAGCAGATAACAGAGAGCTGACATCATGACATTCTGTGCTCTTTTAGAGTGTTTAGATATTAGAAACATTAGAATATTGCAAGAGTGTGGGAAGGGTTTAAAATGCCTTTATACATACATACATACATACACATACATATATGCATACAAAGTACATATACTACTTGTACTATTATTCCTACTTTGTGGTTTTTCCATAATTTATCACGGGGCTTCAGTGTACGGATCCACCGCCGTAAACGAGGGACTACTGTACCACCTATTTCTATCAATTACTTTTATGTGGGCAATGGTTGACAGAGAACAAATCCCCCCAAAAAATCCCATGTTTTATTATTATTATTTTTAAAATTATGCTAGGAACAAGCACACACTGTCATGACTATTAGAAGCACCACCCATCACTCATTAAAATAGTCCAAAAAAAGAAAAGTATGTGCAAAAAGCTGTAAGTTTCAACGGGTGGAACCAACTAATGCAGACTTCCTGCTTAGCTAAAACCCTGCTAACTATCAAACATGAGCTTGTTGGACTCCCAATGTTATTTTACAAAGAAACAAATGGCTGAGAAGTATTAATTCTAAAAACAAGTATATTTAATTTAGAACTTCATTTACATTTAGCTGATGTTTAGTCTATGTTCTCGTTTAGGTATTTCACATCAACATATATTATAACCAGACATAAGACGAGAAGCCAGAAGATGAAGTCACAAAGGATGAATGCCTCCCAGTTGCTTGTTACAGTAATTTATTTTAAATCCCACCCCACCATGTAAGTGAATGGGACATTTTCCTGACTAAAAGATTAAAAAAATACACTTCAGATAATGTTTCTATGTGTCAGATTAAATAGTTCTTATCTTCCTGCTTTGTGTTCAAATATGTATTTTTTGTACATTTAGTTTACATTAGTTATTCAAGGCTTCAACAAAGGTGTCATGTTACACAGTGCTTGATAATGTGACAGCCTGTTAGTGCGGTGGGAGTGTATGTAAACAGGATTTGGGCTCAATAGTACAAGGCTAACGTCTCAAATGTGCACATTAGTTCCAAAGTTTCAACATGGCAGCACCCCAAAATACTGATGTTGACTACAGTTCTCTACAGTGGAGGTTAAACACGTCAATCATCTTTATTTGTGTTGATGATGCAACCAACCTACTAGAAGCACTCATTTTTTGTGACTTCAACTTCCAGCTTTCTGTCCTGTGTCTAGTAATACTACAGTATATGTTGAAGCTATAGCTAAAGTAAACGTTATTTCTTTGTATTTACTGTTAATATAAAAGTTATCTAATACTGGCTCCTGCCCAAAAGTGACTACTTTTTAACGGTGAAATGGTAAAAAATCATTACTAATTTCTCACAATATATTGCCTATTGAATTTTGGTTTAAAATTAGCTTTGCTTGTAAAATAATTCTATGAAATCTAAACTATAAGGTCATTCTGCGCACTAACCTAGCAATCCTCAATTACAAACCGAGCCATATGCATCTAAGCAGATGGTGAACGGCAAATGGAGTTGAGAAGAAGTCAACGTCTAATCACCTTCAGTGTGGCTACATAAACCATATACGAATGAAAAGACTTGACACATGATCTGCTGATAAAAACCATGCAAAGACAAACTAAGGAGAAAAGAACAAGACGTTGAAGGTGATCTTACCAGGGCGATCACAGTGGCTCCTGCACCAGCGCACGCTACGATGTACAGGTGATAGGACAGGTAGAACTGAAAAAACGAGAATTGAAATGAATGATTAATTATTTTCAACAATGTTGGTGTGCCATATCCTGTGCAGCACACCCCTACTGTGATGTGTATTGAGTAGAAACAGGATCTTACATCACTGGAGTTGCAGATGTCACCAAGCGTGGATCCGCAGGCCTTTCCTGGAGTGGCGTTCCATGGGATAATGCCTGCACCAATACAAATAAAGGCATTACAGTATTTTGTACTCAAAAGTAGCTTTTGTCTCATACGTGATGACAAAACATATGAAAACAAACCTTGAGATACAGTCTACTGAGATAACGTTCACAGAGAACAAAGTCTAAAAGTAATATTGACATTTTACTAACTCAATGGGACATTCCACTGATTTCACACTTGAAGATACACGTATCTTTTAGCAAGCAGCTTGTGAAAGGAGCTGCAAAATGTCTGGAAGTTTTTCTTTGTTTAAGCACAGAGACCTCAGATTATGATGAAAACTATACATTGCAAACTAGGAATATGAAGACAGTGTGTGTACACAAGAATAAACTCTTGGCAGGATCTCAAACCTTATGAGGCATTTTTTTGAAATTTTCTAGGACAAAGTGTCGTTCTCTTACCGTACTGACGGACATCGACGCAGATGGAGTCTATGGTTGTAAAGTTGACCATCGGAGACTTCATGGCATTACAGGTAGACCACATGTTGTAGAAGAGGAAGACTGGCACAGTTGAGAAGCCAAACACACCGAGCCAGGCCACACCCAAGATGTATGTGAGGAACACGAACTGCGTAGAAAAACAAACAATGCAGTTTTAGAATTTAAATGTTAATCTAATTTCATTACAACATAGTCTCTTTTACAATGGGACATCCCTTTAGGACCTTTTTCAAGCATGTGTTATTAAAAAAACAATAAAGTCGGTGTGGTTGTGTTAACATACCATTCCACTGATGCAGCGTCCACAGATGGTGGTCTTGAACTCGCTGTGCAGTTCCTTGACGGCGCTGGTTGTGTAAAAGCCCTCGGCAAGCAGAATGATTCCATACAGGAAGAAAAATGAAGCAATGCCGTAGATGACATACTGCATCAGCTGTATTCTGTTAAAGAGCAATGTCACAGTCAGGCTTCATTGTTGTTTGCTATGGAAGAAAAAAGCACATGGAAAGTGGTCCTAGCGTGGCACGCTGCTGTTTGCTGTGGGGAAAATGGCTGCAGATGGTTATTTTCTATGCAACTACTTAAAACGCAAAAGTATTGGGTTGTTAACCATGAACAGATGGCTTTAATCAAATTAAGAGATGTAGATGGATGCAAGTCCACATGTGGAGATAACAGGTGATGCATGTCTCTGGAAACCCTCCACCAAAAGACAGACTACCTCTGTGGACAGCTTAAATTAAACAGTGCATCTGGATCCACACCAACTTTAAACACATGTGCAGCCCACTCTGATGTCGTTCCTGTTTTATTGTCTAGACAAATGGATGTGCTGTAAAAAGTTCCATATTGGGAATGTACATAAGGTGAATGTGGGAGATTATTTTTTAAAACTAAAAATAGCCTAAACAGAGCCTGCTTTATGAGAGTTGTACGTATTGCGTTTGGACTTGTCTTTGTTGTGATGGAAACCTGGAAGAACATTTGTTTCTATGAAGACGTTGGGGAAATAAATCTTGCATGGATGTATTTCATGTAGCACGTATGGAGTGTGTGAGATGACTTACACATCAGTGAGCATGGCATGGTCTGCTGTGGTCGTGGAAAAGTAGGTTTCCAGGATGGTCACAGTGCCAGTGAGAGCCACATGGCCACATCCACAGAACAGGGCTACGCCGGAGAAGCAGAGGATTGTAGCAACCAGTGATGCGTAAGGCACTCCGCCTAAACATTTGATGCAGCACTCAAAGCAACCTATCCAAAACAGAAAACAAAAAATATGTTACGGAAATTGCAGCTTGATATTACATTTATACAGTACTGTGCAAAAGTCTTAAGTCATTCCTTATTTAGTTTCATTTGCTTCAAAGTACCTAAACTTTATTGAAATCTTGATAAGCAGTCCTGTTTCCATTTTTCTTCAGGCTT
>JARVJN010000362.1:23422227-23433454 GCA_031763805.1 Argolebias nigripinnis
CTGGAGCTCTGGAGTTTGCATGTGATTTTGAATATTTGGCAAATGCGCACCACCATAGCGACTGGGCGGACTAGCTAGGGTTCCCACGCTCGCCGCAATAAGGCCAGAGCGGCACTAATCTGCTTCGGGCCTCAACGCCGCTTGCGGCTTTAATTTTGTTCTGTTACTTGAAGATTTTTATTGTTTGAACTAATTGTTTGAAAAAAGGGGCAGATATACTGTAATAAGATTTGTTCTTCTTTCTGCTGCCTTTCCTTTTTTTGTATTCTTATCATTTATGGGATTGTTTTGTATAGCTTTTTTATTAATAAATTTTATTAATAAAAAAAATGTTAGACGACTTATCACTGGCTAAAAAGGTCATGTGATGGGAAGTTCTGCTCTGTGCTAAAGTTCAACATCGCTCTCTGAAGCCTTACCAGTATGCGTTTCCATGAGTTGTACTCCCCCAGGGCCACAGCAATGTAAACAAAAATGACTGCATAGCTGATCATGAAGATGGGGATATCTTCTGCTGTTGTTCGATTGATTTCATCCTCCAGGGATCTCTGCAGGCAGAAAGAGACCAAGCAAAAGGTCAGAGACAAACAAGAAAACAGTGATCCCTTCAGAAAAGCTGTGGTAATAACTTCTTTGTTTAACCTTTGTTCAAGGTCAAGGTGTCTTTATTGACATTCACATCAAATGTGGTATATGAGGTGGAACAAAACTATGTACACAGGGTCCCAGTTACATCCAACAAAAATACAAATTGTAAAGAAAAAGATAGGAGATAGATAGGAGATCATCATAGGCAGGAGAAAAATAGATGAAAGAGGTCAATGATGCTATAAAGCACAATCTAAATTTCTAAATTCTAGATATAGATTCCAGATCTCAGCAAAAATAATCATACTTTACCTCTGCCATGTACGCAAAGGTGAAGTTTGCAGCTGGATTTTTCTGGTAGTCCTGGACGATCTTGAGAAACTCAGTCTCCCACTGCAAAGCCACTTTGAATTTGGGGTTGTCACGAGCATAGTTGTTCAGGGAGAAGGTCAAGATGAAAGCTTCAGAATTAGTGTATTCATCATCTAGAAAAAGCATGACGCAGACAGTTAGTTAGAAATGTGTTTTGTTGGGCAGATTTTATTGTATAAATGTGAAGGTGCTAAAAGTCACTCACTTTTATAGCCTCCCACAGCCAGAAATGAGAAGACTGGAGCTCCGTAATCAGCCATGCAGCTCATTCCTAAATCAGTGATGTCTTTGAAAGACAGTGGAGAGCTTTAGAAGAGGCAAGAGAAAGGAAAATTCATTAAATGGTACTTTCATGGACAACTAATGAACTGTTGCTTTAGATCCTTACTTGAGGCAGTAGATGAGGTGATCTCTCCAGTCTACCTCTTTGGTCACTCCCAGCTCAGTCATGTTCACTTTTGCGTTAATGTTGTCCAGGCTGTTCTGGAAGTACTGTGGCAGGCTGTTGACAGCGCAGTCGGTCAGGGAAGGGTTGGAAGGGTTCAGTGGTGCATAACACACATCCTTCAGATTTACTGTGCGGTTCAGATCCTTTGACCAGAACTCAATTTTCTACAAAACGATAAAATAGACACAAAAATAAATGAAAATAAAGCACTGCTTTTTTTTTTACAGAGTCTATTTAGACCATTTGGTTTATACCTGTATTTTTGTCTGGAGCTCCAGCAGCTCAATGATGAGATCTTTAGATACGAGCCCACTAAAGTTCATCTTCCCAAACAGCAACGAGTCATAAATGTGACCTTTTCTCTGTGGCGCTGTCAAGATCAGCTGGTTTGTCCGAAAGAAGGGGGTAAAATGTGTGTCGTGGAAGTCTTTTTCCTGACGGGCCCTGCTGTTGGGAGCAGACCAGAGCTCAACTGGGTCAGTAGTGAGCTTGATAGACTTGAGGCCAGCAGAGAAAACTATCACAACAATTGCCATGACCAAGAGAACCTTGAAAGGAAATGAAAGAGTGTTTCAGAACTAAGAAATACTTTCTGAGCATGTTTCTTGTAAGAACAAGTGCATCACACTTTAAAAAAACTTTTGAACATGCTTACCGTGAGGGGATAAGAAGCCATGAAAGTTCCCCAACGCTGGAACTGTAAGCCCATGAAAGCTTGGGCAGCCAAGCTGTTCCTGTCTGTACAGGTCACCTCTGATGGTTGAATGATGCGCTGAGTCACATCATTACTGTTCTGGTCTTTGTTTTTACTTTTCTTCTTTCCTTTCTCCTCATCCTTTCCGTTTTTAGAAGTAACCAAACAAGAGACAGTAAGGTAGAGAATGAAAGCAAGTACCAGGAGGCAGAGTAAGATGATAGAAATCACAAGGAATCCATTGGTCCCAAACAATTTGAAGGGTGCTGGGGGTGGGGCAAGAGGCGGCACACTTGGACATGACTCTTGGCAGTCCTGGCAGGAGCAGACCTGAGCACCTGTTGGCGTTGTCTCGTTGCACTTCAGAGCTCGTCCATTGTAAGGAATCACACCTTCTGGCAGCCCTGCAGTGTCGCCTTCCTTTATCAGTTGAAAATCAATGTCCAGTGGAGCCAGGCCATTACTGGAGTCCCCTTGGAAATCATACCAGCGCTGAGGGGTGCAAAGCTTGGCACCGTACCGACCACACATGGTGGAGATGGCAAATCCTCCTGTGGCTGGAATCCTGACATTCTTACAGGACTGGAACGCGGCATCTGCGAAGGTGGTGCTCATGAATGATTGGTAGGCCACCACTGCTTCCTTTGGCTTGCCCAGGTTAGTGATGTTCATGACCTTTGTGACCTTTACCGACAGCGTCTGGTTGGGGCTGCAGGTGTTGATGCAGTGCAGATGGGCGAAGTTATCAACGCAGGAAGGACAGCGGACCAGCAAAGCTTTGGACAGCGTCAGGCTCAACTCCAGAGATGAAAGCTGTTTAGTGGAGCAGCAGGCAAATGTGTTGCCCTCACCATTGTCTAACATCGGACACACCTACAGCAATTCAAATTACATTATGTCAAAAGAATATCTGATTATTAGGCGTGTGTATTAAAAGTAAACTAGGACTAACAATTGTTAACTTCAATCGTATGAACAAACCTGTTTGAACCTCCTGTAGTGTTCCCCCGTGAGGTGTCGGGCGGGGCTGGGGTCGAGACAAGGGACAATAGGAGGAATGAGGGTCTCTCCTACAGAGGGGTTACGTCCACACTCCTCATAGAAAGCACAGAATCCCGGTTCAGTGGTGGCCTTCGAGAGTAACTGTGGAGAAGATAGAGCTGTCGCTCATCTGACATCCATCCATCATGACAGTAATCAAGCTTGAATATTTTCTGATTGTTTTGATTACTTTCTATCATCTACAATCAGTAAATCTTCTTTAAAACACTAAAGAAACAGTTGCATTTCAGGTAAACTTTTGCACTGTTCTATGTCATCTCTGTGATGCAACATCAATTTGCAGTTATAAAAAGAGGAAATGGCCAAGTTTGCTCCATTTGTTCAGCAGGGAGGCAGCAGTTCATGCACTGGTATTAAACAGTGTCAATGTCCAGGGTATGCAAACAGACAAAGAATCCATCAACTGCAGGAGACCACTACTTTCATGTAGAAGTGCAGGATGTGCATTTTTGATTACTTATGTCACAACAAATTAAAAAAAAAATAGAAATAGGCTGTCTAAAGCAGTCCAATAAAAACAAAACAAGTATACATGTACCTTGTTCAGATGACACACAGGAGCTTAAAGACACATCTGTTTAATTCAAACCAGCAATGTGCTAAAGTTTTGACCACCCAATTTGCAGTGGTGGGATGTAACTAAGTACAAGTACTTCATTCTTGTACTTATGTACAATTTTCATGTATCTGTACTCAAGTAGAGTGGGTACTTTAGACTTTTACTCCCCTACATTTTACAGTAAGTATCTGTACTACACTACATTTCTATAATGTGTTACATGTTACATTCATGTTGTGGTTTTTTAAATTGTTTGTTAGTTTGAAAGTAACCAATGGTGAGAGGGGAGTTGGTCCATTGAATCACTGCAAAGTGGGCAGGTAATGTTAGACCCACCTTCAAGAAGAGCTGGGCCAATCACGTATATTCTAGTACAGTACTGTATAAACGTCATTGAGATTGGTGCACCCACTAACACACCCAAAATGGATTCAACCGCAGAGAGTCAGATTGAAGATATGCACCACCCATGGCCTTATTGAAAGACTATTGAAAGATTATTGAAAGGCTATTGAAAGATTATTGAAAGAGTATTGAAAGATTATTGAAAGACTATTGAAAGATTATTGAAAGACCATTGAAAGATTATTGAAAGATTATTGAAAGACTGTTTAGTACAAATACAGCAGGACATCCGATAATTCTCAATCAGGTCATCTGGACAGTTTCTTTTTAGTAGAAACGTTTCACCCTCACTGCAGAGGGCTTCATCAGTCAGAGTAGTTCCAGCACACTGTTCCCCCACCAAGTAAACAACTTAAGTGGACCAACCAGTTTGCTGGAGCCAAGATGGTTTCTGGAGGCCGTCCTGTCCCTCGTCGACTCCTCCCAGGCAGGCAGCCACAGCCAAAGTGGTTCAAGACAAGAAAGTTCATGCTCAGTAATCCAGGTATCAAATCCGATAATTCTCAATCAGCTCATCTGGACAGTTTCTTTTTAGTAGAAACGTTTCACCCTCACTCCACTCACTACTCGTGCCTCCGAGCGTCGGCCTGCCTGCATACTGGGTTCATCTAAACTACACATTGTTCCTGACTCATTGTTTCACGTGCAATGTTTCCTTTTTTTTGGTTAGATGTTCATTTATGTATACATTTATTCCCTTCAGTTTTTTTTTTGCTTGCATTATTACCTTGTTTCTTGACTTACTACTAATAAACCTGATAACTATAGATCTTTGAATTTTTCTGATTTACTGGGCAGGGTGTGACAGATTGAAATGTCTTCATGTTCTATGTCAATGTCCTTGTCCTGTAAAAAAGTCACTACTTGCTCCTCCAGAGTCTGTAGCTCTTCCAGAGGTGCATCCTCTGTCGTTACCAGTAGCAACTGCTGCGTATGTCCATTGCTTAACTTCAAGTCCAGTGATCCCCAAGTTGTCTCGTCTTGTGTATTGCTCCAAATCATCTATTTTTTGTTCAAGTTCAGCTATTTTATTGTCTTTGTTACTTATCAGAGCTTTCAGTTGTTTCACTTTCTCAATCAGACTGATCAGGAGTTGTTGTTGTTGAGATGCTAATCTTGTCAGTTCAACACTCATAAAGATTAATTAATTTTTAATTTCCTCCATATCTTTTGAATTATTTTCCACAGACTCTTGTTTCTTTTGCGCACATTTTTTTCATCATTATTCATAGTACTTCTGGTCTGCACTTTATGATATGCCTTCATAGGTTTGTTGTTTGTTAGCCGAAGCCCATGGCCCTGCCACGAGGCTCACAGGCCTAATTGTGGTAGCTGCAGCCCAGTACCCAGATCTGATGTTAACAGACTGGACCTCATGGTCGCAACAGCCCGCAGGATCAGCAGGGGCAGACCAGTAGCTCCCAGGTCTGACTGTGGCGGTGATGGCAGTAGTTCTCAGGTCCAATTGCGACGGCGGCAGTAGCTCTCAGGACAGAATGCGGCGACGGCACTCCAGGGCTTCCCCGATTGAAACAGCTCTGAGGTCGGCCTGTTAGCTTAGCTCGTAGCTTAGCACCCAGATTCAACTGCAACAGACTGGATCTCACGGCTTCAGCAGCTCGCAGGTCCCACGATGGTCGGTCAGTTCCCAGCAACCAGTTCCAGTTGCTTTTAAACATCCAGCCTTGTTCAAACCTTGTTCATCCTACAGTGAATTGTTTTGTGTCAGTCACAGAACAACAATCTCAGTAGCGTTTCACATTACATTTACCCAATTAAACACAGCGCTGGTACATTCATGATGGAGTTATATAAAAATGAATGAATGAACAGCTATGGTTGCAACAAACTGTTATGGAATGGAATGTTGCTCTGGTGGATTTTTGTGCTTAAACTTTAAAGTGTCCACTTTGACTGAACTCTTACTTCACAAATCATTTTATGCTGTTTTCTTTCATTTATTTCTTAGGTAGACTTGTCAAAAATTGCTTAAAAATAACTCCACAAAAATGTATCTAATATGGCTTTCAACTATGCTAATGTCAAAATAATATAAAACTGAGAGTTGGTCAGTTGTGACTTAATCAGCCAGAATTCACGTTGGTGCCAGGTATGAACAGGGCCCAAGCAAGTAGCACATCTGCAAGGAAGGTAAGTTCACATGACTTGGGTAGGGTGCAATTCTTCATTTTTTTATATTATTGTTTGTTTTTCCCAAGGTCATGCAGACTGTAAAAAGTTAGTGTCAAGACTGAATATACGTTACACTTTCAAGTGGGTACAGAGGGGTTATAGCAGAACAAACTGACTGAAATTCTTTCTACAACACTTCTATTATTTTGCATAGATTTTGACCTAAGTGTAATCTACATATCTGAACCAGTGCCTCTGTGTTGTTGCGTTGAAAGAGTTCTGGGTTCTACGTTCCATTTCCTCCATGTAGAGATTGGTCACAATCAGTGACACCGGAGATCCCATGGCACAACCATGCTTCTGTGTGTAAAAACTATCACTGAACTTGAAACAAAAAAAGGAGAAAATTTAGGGTCATCTAGGATGTTATGTCTTTAAAACATGCTTGTAGTTTAAGTTGCTGATTGGATTTATTCATGGACAAATATTTGTGTATCAAATTTAAAAAGAAGTGTGGGGTTTTTCCTTTTTAGGCAGTACCTTTTTATGAACACTAGATGGCGCCCTCATGGAAAAGAATTGACCAGCCGCCACTGGTCAGGATTACTTTGTGTTCCCTGAGCTATCTTTTAGTTATGGTGCTATAGGTTTAGTCAGCTGGAGGACAAACTGACCACATTTCCTCTCTGCTGCTGTCTTCACTTGCTCGAATCTACCTGTTTTATTTGTAATTATTTCTATCTTAACCTGTTTTTTTTTTGTCTTTCCTCCTATAGAAAGTACACCTGGACCTGTCATTCTGTGTTTGTTTGTTTCTACTTCCTGTCCTCTCTAACACCAACAAGTCAAAGCAAATGGTTGCTCGTCCTTAGTCTGGTTGTGCTGGAGGTTTCTTCCTGTTAAAAGGCAGTTTTTCTTTTACACTGTCTCCTTTGTGCTTGCTCATGGTTTCTAAGAGGTTTACATTTCAATTTGTCTGACAAAATAGAACCCTGTTCTCACTTTACATTTTGAATGAGCTTTGGCTCAAACAAGACAGTGGTGTTGCTAGATAGTGTTCATATCTTTAGACAGAGTCCAAAGGCCACAGGCATCAATGATTGACTTTGACCTTGTCCTTTAAGCACAAAGATTACTGCAGGGTTATTTTATAAAGCTTTTGAAGATAATATGAACTGTTGGTGATTGGATGCTTTTTTTTACGTTTTTATTCATTTCAGATTCAAAAGAACATAAAAAAACCTATTTACAAAACCACGTAAATAAAAACTAAACAATACATGAAATGAAAGGAAGCAGAAGAAGAAAAAATCTTATTATATCTGCCCCATCTTTAACAAAATTAATTCAAACAATTAATTCAAGCAACAATAATCCACAAAAACATAACACAATAAATAACTCATCATACTTTACACTATATAGAATTTAGATATAAACCAATATATGTATATTTTTTCAGAAACCTCGTTTTAATCATTTTCTTAAACAAAGACATTGATTTTGCAACTTTAATATCATTTTCTAAACCATTCCACAGACCTATTCCCTGAATTAAAGTAGACCTACTCTTTGAACTAGTTCTATACTGTGACATAACAAAATCATTTGTACCCTTAAGATTGTAAGTACTTTTTCTTTTTACAAAGAGCTTTTGGATATTTGAGGGTAATGTGAAGTTCGGAGCTTTGTACAATATTAAAAGAATATTATAGTCAACCAAATCATAAAATTTCAGCAACTTCAATTTGCAAAACCAATTTTGTCTTTCATCTTTTGGACGAAGGACAAAATGTCTCAACAAAAATAAAATCGTCCAGATGACCAGGCTGAAATTAGTTGGATTTTTTTCACCTGGATTATTGAGCATGAATGTTTGATGACTATCAAACAGTTTTACAACTTTTGTGAAGCCGCGGCTGCAACTTGAAAGACAGTATGTCACTGAGCTCAGGGCTTTAGCTGCATCATGTGATTTTGGACTGATGATAGAAAGTGAACCGACAAGAGATTAGTTCATTGCTCGTGCTTATCTCAGTGCTGTGAAGGATAATTAACCGCTGGAGGAGGACTTCACACTGGACAAAGCTCTAACCATCGCATGTCAAGTGGAAGCAGCAGTTAAAAATGCTACACAGCCCTCAGCTGTAAGTTCGGTCCCGCCTGCACTCATACAGACCATACAAGCTGAAAAGTGAAGAGCATTTTGAACAGCTCCACCATGTTCGATATGAACAGGCAAGTCATAAACATCAACTTCACTGCGTCAGGTGTGGATCAGACAGATAGAGCGCTGGGTGACAGTAAAAATTGCCTTGCTGCTACGAAGAAGGGACATTTCACCAAAGTTTGCAAATTGCCTGTGGCTGTAGTGAGAAAACTTGTTCCCGAGCTAGCCGTGCTGTATGGTAATGATGTTAAACTGATTGCTGAAGCTTTTGATAAAATTACATGCCAGATGAACAGCGAAGCACCACGGGGAACTCTCAGGTCCTGGAGTTATTTTTAAACACTGGAGCGTCTGTATTTGTTTTACCAGAAACTATCTGCAAGCAACATTGCACACAATGCCCACTGACAGAACCCAAAGTCACATGTGTTAAATGGAACCCACCTTTCATTGGCTGCCTACAAGATACAGCAGGAGGAGCAAACTAAAACAACAAAGTTCCAGGATTCATCGTTGTCTTGTGATTCCTATCAAGCCTCTCACCCTATATCCTCTGTAATGTAAATCATGGATCTGGTCAGCTGGTCTCTCAACACAATTGACAAAATTTTCTCGAGGAGATGACAGGGCAAAGGAGAGCCCTCATGCCCTGAAGGGACACTTGCAGCTGGATATACTATGAATTCCTGGGGCCAGTTGAAGATGGTGTGTCTGTCTGTATTGTCTGTTGAGGATGTAGAAGACATGTCGTACATAATTGGATTTATGATGACCGGATTTCTGATTTTTGGTGTTGGCGGGTATCTGGCAGATTGACAAATTTGGAAGATGGTGGCAGCAGTTCTGGCAATTGTAAGGCTGCCTGCCTTGTGTGAAGGAATGTACCGAGTGGTAAGCTCTCAGACGCTGCATGAGCTGAGCCGTAAGCTGAATGCAATTTCTGAGAATCGCAGGCCACTTGCAGCTCCTGGGACTCACTGGCGGGAAGGAATCGATCTTGGAGAAGGCTACAAGTTCGGTCCGGCAGTGTGACTACAAAGTTTGGCTGTTTGGAATCACCAGTGAGAGACATACATGACAAACCAGTGGTGTTTCACATGCTTTATTACAACCTGTCAAGCCCCTGGTGGCAGGTTTGTCCTCGCCCTGGTTGATCATTCCAGTAAAGGGTTTGAAGTAACATCCCCTCCTGATGCCAAACTTACTGTACTGATCACTGTTTCCTATTTTTATTCCAGCCGTCACAACAAGCCTCGGCTTTCATCTGTAACTCATTATCACCCCAACACCTCCTATAGAGAACAGGATGCAGCGCAACGCTTTAAAAAGCATCATTTTTCAATTAAAATCAAAGTGTGAGATGCCTTTTTCTGACTTCCCTTCACTCTCTGAGTAATGAGACATGAGGTCTTATTCTGAAGAGACGCCTGTTTTAAATAAAAACACCAGATATAATTGAAGCCCTAGTACTCTTTGAAGGAACGACTCTTTTATTTACTATACATTATTGTGACTTATGTTGATTAGCTGTGGCCATCATCTTCAATGGGATTAACTCCGCAAGTCAGTCAGTTGTAGATGTAGAGTCAGTGATTACTTTACGAAAGTTTTATTGAAATCCATCTTGTGGTTCATTTGATATTTTGCTAACAGACAGAGCTGACTTCAACAGTTGGTGTTAAACTTTTAGGCCAAGACATTGCACTGTGAGTAGCACTTGAGTATTTGTTTTACATGACTCGTTGCTGCCACCGCACCAAATTATGGCACGTTAGCTGTTTAAAATTGACAGGTCGTGGCCATTTTTTGTGTTTTCCAAGGTCAGTTGGCTGTGTCAGCCATCTTGAATTGAGTTGTCACCCGAAGTGAATCAGTTCTGGAATACATCTACTTGTTTTCTGGACGTTTCAATAAAATCCGTCCAGTGGTTCCTGAGACCTTCTGCTAAAAGAGAAATAGACTGTTGCAGTTACAGACTGGTGATCAGTGTCAGCTGCTGCTTCAATGTTCTTTTAGACTTATTATCATTATATGTAAAGATGGCCTGACTGTTAGCAAAATATTTCATGAACAGCACAAAAGAACAACTGAACCATCAGCATAACTAACTTCATCTATTCCATGTTTTTAACAAAACTAATGAGAGTTGTGATGTTGTGAGGCTGTTTCATTCACAGCAGCAGCATGTGCTGCGAGCCTGAAAGTCTCATGATGTGCTTCTCCCCCACACCCCCACCCCACTCCCCATCAGCACCATCGTCCTCTACCACATGATCACATGGGGTCTGGCTGTGCTGCTGTGTGTTGAAGGAGTGGCCATGCTCTACTATCCATCCATCTCAGAGTACGACACGTTCTTCTTCTAACCGTAAACTAAAATAAGTCAATGCAGTCGCTTTAGTAATAAAGAGAAAGACGTGAGTTTTGGTGTAAATGTTTGTCTGATGTTCGTGCAGCTGTGAACAAGGCCTCCAGCATGCCGTGCCTCACTACGTCACCACATATGCACCGATGCTGCTCGTCCTCGTAGCCAACCCCATCTTCTTCAGCAGGACCACCTCCACAGGTCAGCTCCTTTCTCCTAAGTCATTCTGGCACGATGGCGTTTTTGCACTCGGGAGGAATCAAATAACGGTTTCATCTCGGTGCAGTGACCTCTCTGCTCAAAGGACGACAAGGAATCTACACAGAAAACGAGAGGCGTCTGGCGAACGACATCAAAATACGCTTCTTTAAAATAATGCTGGTGTTCTTTGTTTGGTAAGTTATTGTTTGTGGTTCTGGTGGAAATTTGTA
>JARVJN010000362.1:23524265-23534784 GCA_031763805.1 Argolebias nigripinnis
CCGCAGCAGACTCTCGCCGCCATTTCAGAACAAGCGCGAGCTAACAGAAGCTAAAAACAACGCGACCGGAAACCAGCGAAACAAACCGGAAGTGATGTAATTCGGGTTTAAAATAATAAAAATAATCATTTTAATAATTTATAAAGCCTTTAAAACAACCAAAGCTGCAACAAAGTGCTGTACACATGAAATTAAGAACATTTAAACACAAAAAAATATTATTATTATTTTTAATTTCATAATTTTATTAATTATGATAACTTCGTAAAGTCGGAACTTCGTAAGTCGAGGGCTTCGTAAGTCGGGGACCACCTGTATGTTGCAGCGTGGTTAAACCTGAAAGGGGATTCTGTGCCATGGATGAAAATGAGGGAGAAGAAGACAGGAGTAGACCAGATGTCCTCATCAAGTGTTATCACACAAAACAGTTCTGAAGACTTCCCAAGGAAAAGTGGGGACTTCTAGGAGGATTTTTATTTTCTGCTTGCATTTGTTTTGATGACACTCTGAGTTAGTACAAGAGCTCAACAGTGGTTGGGTTGCCAAACAAAATATAATGCATTTTATTGGTTACACTATATCAATAATGTGTGTTTTAAAGTGTTGGTGTGTGTTTTTTTCTTCTTCTTTTTGTTTTACCAGTAGTAGGCAATTTAAGCAAAAACGCTCTCCTTCTATTCACTATTTCTCCTCAAATATTTGGTCCTGTCTAGCCACTGGGTTAATAGATCAGCATGAAGGGAGTCTGCACGTTTTCCAGGAGTGACGCTGAGTTCACTTGTGACCATAGTTTCCACTTTTTAAGCCTTTCAAAAGAAACTATGATGGCAGAAAGACACTGGGGGGCTCCATGTTCTTCTTTTTTGTGGGGAGGCTGATAATTAGAGTTGCTTTCAGGCCTAATAAAATCCGAACTGGTCCGAGCTCACAGGCATTTTGTCCGAGCCAGACCTGACCCGACTAATTGACTGTAATTAGAGGCCCAAACCCAGAATTTTTATATTTTAAATTAAAATTTTACTGCTTTTGTAAGCAAATCAGTTTAACACAATAGTTTTAAAAACATATTTCAAAAGAAAGTAAGATATATAAGATTTCTTGTTTATTAACAAAAGTCAGTGGCTTATTATAGTTATAGTTATTTATGGTCAGCGGACGGGCTGACGGGACCTGTTTGAGCTTATAAAAAGTTCTGGACAACTCCAGCTCAAAAGCTAAATCAGTACACTGAAATTTTATTTTCCATGTAATGATTACCTAACAATATTAAAAGAAATTCCCTGACAGCTCTGATGGATTAAACTGGAGTGGGACTCCTTACCTTTAAAAATGGACCTAGAATCTGTGAAACACCAATTTTCATTCAACCTTTATTTAGGCAGGTTAATCCCATTGAGCCCCGAGGACTCATTTACAAGAGAGACCTGGTTTCAACAAAGAATGATGACAACAATGGACAACAGCAACAACAATAGACAATCATAAAAGGCATACAGATTATTATTTTATTTTTTAACAAGTTAAAATAAGATGTCAAAAAAAGTAGCGAAAACAGCTAGATTATAAGGCAATTGTATAAAACTAAAAACAGAAACATGTCTGCATTGATTCTTGCCAGGAGTCCAACAAATCAATTGGATGTGCAATTATTTACACTCAGACCCTGACCGATTCTTTGTTCATGAAGTTTCTGCTGCCACAAGCTTAAAATCACTCTCACGGCCCATTCTTTATGCACTTGTTATGAGGAGGGCAGTTGGATTTTACATGTTGTCTAAGCTTAGACGCATACAAAATGCTACTTTTTTGAGGGGGAAAAGTGTCAGAAAAGTGTGTCCTCCTCCCAGTTAGACATGCATGGAAAACCTCCCTAGAGTGGCGTCCAGGGGGCATTCTTACCAGATCTCTGAACCACCTCAACGATGTGGAGGGACAGAGGCTCTACTGTGAGTCTCTCTTGGATAACTGAACTCTCGTCCTATTTCTAAGAGAGAGGGACAGGGTTAAACTGGGCTTTATGAGGATTTGAGTCCTGGGTTAAAACCTACACGAATACTGCAAAGTAAGCAGAAAGTTTCCTTATATGGGTGTGTGTTGTGTAGATGTCTAATCTCAGTTTCTGAAAATACACTGAACAAAAGTATAAACTCAACACTCAAGCTCCCTCACAACTTGCGACATCTGTGGCATTGTGCTGTGTGACAAAACTGCACATTTTAGAGTGGCCTTTTACTGTGCAATAACCTTGCTGTCTAATGAGCATCTTGATATGCCACACTTGTGAGGTGGACGGATTATCTCAGCAAAGGAGAAGTGCTCACTAACACAGATTTACACAAATTGGTGAACAATAAATTAGTCCTTTGTTTATGGCAGGGTCTACGTTCCAGACTCCCCCGCAATAGGTGAAAATCTGTGAAGTAGGGACGTTGTATTTATTTTAGTATTTATAAATATTCTAAGGCTTTATAAACTCTTCACACACTTTTGCAATGTTCTTAACAATGTTCCAAACTCTAAATGCTCTAAAAGAGCACAGCGAAAGAGCAGTCAGACTGATGCTACGGTTACTGAGCCAATCAGTGCCTGGGAACGAACTGGCTATCGGAAGCACCGGGACATCTCCTGGCTCGGTTCTGGTTAAGGCTCGGTTCTGGGTGCGCTTGATTATTTTAAATAAACAATCTAAGCTGCTCACTCTGGTATCCGTCTCACTGAAGCTCCCACAGCATTGATGGGAAAAGATAGACCGCCCCTCCTTTCTCTTTCTGAGGCTGATAACCTCAGAAAGAGAAAGGAAGGGGGAGGGGGGGGGGGGGGGGGGCTCAGTGATCTCTGAGTGGCCAGGCCACCAGGAAACAATATTTACGATCTTACACTGAAAACCCACAAAAGAGTGTGTGTGAACGTGGAACCGCCAAGTATCGAGGGACTACTGTATTTGAGAGAAAAAGGCCTTCTGCGCACATAGAAAAAGTCTTCGATCTTTGAGTTCAGCTCACAAAAATGGGAGCAAAAACAAAACTGTTGTGTTTATATGTTTTTGCAGTATATATTGTATAATGTTAACATTATTATGGTTTCTTTGCTGGATAATCAAGAAGTAACAGATGTTGCTGTCATTTGTGAAAACACAGATAGTTTTGAACGTTGCACTGACTGATACCCAAGAAAAGGAATTTAGAGCTGTACTTTGGTGGGTTTTGGCACAAACCAACTTATTGCTATAACAAAATGGTCTCTAAGCATTAAGGATTGGCCAATTCCACCTTGCTCTGTATGTATCTCACTATCACGAATTCCAGAAGTCCTTGAGAGCAGGAGAGCAAACATATGTTTCTGCATAACTAAAAAGAGAACATCAATCAAGGCCTGTTCTCTTAGGGAACTCTTGTCAATATATTGCCAACATCCCCTGATGACAAAGGTCAACATCAAACATTAATATGTAGTGGATCCATGCAGAGTGAGGAGCAGCACAAAGAGAAAAGACAAGTTTTAGAGTGTGTCTGGATTTTAATGGACTTGGGTTTAGAGTTAGAGGGAATGAAAATCAATTAAAGATGGATAAATGAGCAATTGAGAAGATACAAGACAAAACCAGGGATGTTGTGAGGACAGGACGCCCAAATAAAAATGAAATAGAGTGAGAAGAGAACACATCAAGTCAAGTGCTTGTTTCGCCACACAAGACAGAACTCACGGACGGGTCGATAGATACGAGCGGAGAGCTGCTGCTGTAATTGAGTCTGGTTGCTGAATGTGTGAAAAGCACCCGAGTAGCAAAAAGGAGCCATAACTCGATGAGACTGGGAGGAGAGATTTACAATGCGTGTGATCAATGACAGCGATTCTGCCATATCTGGGTCTCTCAAGAGTGTCTGGAAGCTGTGGGACAGCAAAGGCACCTTGTAAATAATATTTGGCACCAGTGGAGCTTGACACTAGCCATCGGTGCATGGGATCGATACGCTTAACTCCAAGCCTTTGGGGCAATGTTGAGGAAACATGTTGGGGTGGGTAGTATGTTCTAGCAGGTTGCACTGAGGGAAGGCACATGTTCCCACAGGAATTTTTTGTCTGCTAAGTTTACTTTAGAAAATAACTGCATATATGCATCCCTTGTGGATGTCCAAATGGGTAAAAATAGAAAAATGTCACGATTGACTAATGGCTCGTGTATTGTATTGTACACACTGTGTTTTGTTAAACCTTGGGGTAGCCCCGACTGGTAGCAGTTCATGCTCCATAAACTAAAATGTAACTCTTGTGTGACGCTTTATATGAGTTTTTTTTCCATACTTGCAGTTATTTCAGTCACACACTTGGGGCACCAAGTATTTTTATGACGGGTGGAGATGCTGTGATAGAGAAAGGCAGCTCTATGCATATAGCAACCCCACTTCTTCTCCCTGTCTTTTTACTTCTCACTCCACCAATCTCTGTATGCCCCCTCCTCTCCATCCATTCCTATCAACTCGTCTCCAGCATAAAAAAAAAAGAGTAAAGATGAGTTGTGGCGTTGGCTGCCATTCAGCCTGACTTTGTCATCGACCCCACAGAAATGCCTTTCAGACTCCCCCCAGGGTAGCAACTGCTGCATTTTATTACAGCGTGAAATGGGGAGTGAAAGACTGCTGTGGATGTTCCTACTTAACCATGCGAATGTGTCACCGTTGGGCAGGACGATAAGAGGACAAAGAGAAAATTAGATTCTCCAATGCAAAGAAACAACCAAGGCTCTTATAGATACTATATGGCCATTTATGTCTTTTGAAGGGGGAAATTTGTCCTCAAATATGTTAACATCTCATGGCGTAAATACATGCATTCCTTGTGCGACATAAACAGATGGTAGCTGTGTTGCCAGCAGGAGAAATTTGCTTGAGGGGAGAACCAACCCTGGCACCCCAACAAAGCCCAAACGTATGCTGTGTCTAGCTCATGTCCTCCACTTTGTTTCAACATTTTTTGCCCCTATTATAAAACAAATAGTTGAAGATTCTGTGACTTTCTAGGAACATTTGGCTTTATTCACAAAGGAAGACATTTTATGCACATTTTGGTTTGTTCTGATTTGAAATACAACTTTAGAACTAAAACCCAGACATTTAATAATATAAGTTCTTCTATTCGTCTGCAGAAGTTACAGTATGGTACACAAAAAAGTTGCCCTAAAGAAAATTCTTCCCAAGCCTTTTTTTCTTACTACACCAGTACCACAGTTTAGATTGAGCACCAGACTGTGCAAATTGGAATCAAGCTCTTGATTGATGATAGCACCTTTTGTAATTACTAATCCAGCCGTCCCATTTGTTTTGGCAAGACATCTGTCGTCAGATCACCTCTTCCCTCCTTGAACGTCAGGTTGTGGGTGTGGCTGGGGAGCAACGCTGACAGATTGTCAGTTTCCAGCACACCTGCCTTTGAGCTCTCTGTCCCAACGCACGTGTTTATCGTTCATTAATGGTGCCATTTATAGTACATTCCCTAAACTTTGAAAGTTCCTGCTAGAATTCAGTTGGTTTTGTTACAAACGTTGTCCCTGGCGAGTTAAAGAAAACAAGACTTGGACAATGTGGGTGAGACAACACACGGCCAGCATTCTGATTTGTGTTGCAATATCATTAGTACGCAATGTGCTGTGCTAATTCATGCAGCCTGGCACTGGCGCGCGAGCATCTCGAGATAACGCTGATTCTATTTTTCACTTGTATGGCTGCTGGGGCCGTCGTGAACCAGAGAAGAATTCATGCTCAAGAAAATGCCAGAGGAATGCACTTGGTCTCTGCTCACGAGACCTTTCAATGTGCAAAATGAGCTTGATCCCCGGGCTTATATGTGTATTTTCAGTGATTTGTAGAGGGGATTTGGGGGCTTTAACATGTGCGTCTGCTGGCAGAATGTCCTTTAGGCATCGGTTCAGCACATGGTTGCTGCCTCGACACTTGCTTGTTTCAGCTTGGGGGTTTGTTCAAGACTGGGATGCAGCTTTGCTACAGACCGTACTCCCAAAACTCTCCAGCGAGAGCAGAATAATGATATAAAGTTACCATATTATTCATAACAGATGATTTTCAAACTGCACAGACTGAAGCCTAACTCTGACAGGGCAGTCGAGCTCGAATATCATCTTAATCCCCAAAGCGTTGATGTGTTTTCACCTGATCGGCTCTGCTGAAACCACGCTGGCTGCTTCTGGAGCTCTCTTCTTTCACCGAGGTCTCAGGATTTTTTCTATTGACACTGTATTTTTATTAGAGCGATATCTATATTGATGTGAAATAATTAAGAAAACCCCCTTCCCTTCCAACCCTCCCCTCTTTTTGGAGCCAGCAGTTATAAGACTCGACACACCGCTCGCGCAGAGTTTATCGGCTGTCGCGAACAACGCTGGGCGAAGCAGTCGGCTAAGAGGCTGAGTGTAATTGGGTGCTGGCAGGCTTGTCCGGGCTCCTGATTGCTGTGTGTCCTTCAGAAGCAAGGTTTATGTTTCATCATGCTCCCGTCCACCACACTCCATAAAAAGCAAATAAACTTTTCACTGGCAATGGTATTATAATGACGGAGCAAGCTAATGGGCTAAATTAAAGAGTAATAAATACAACTGTGGCCCCCCGACTGAGATGTGAACATTCTTACATCAGCTTTCGTGTTTAATGTAGTCTCTACTGTACAATAAATGGCCTCATTTAACCACTCCTCAGCACTGTACCTTTACATATGTTATTTTAAGCTGTTATTAAGGGGCTCTTTCTAAGCAAAAATCCATGTCGTATTAAAATCTCTTGAAGACAAACATGTTGGACACCCTGTGAGTAATGAAGAACGTGTTGAAAATTCATTATTCAATCTACCTTTGTGCTGTAGTCGATGAAAGAGTCTAAATTAAATGGGGTTGAATGAGGGTCTTTGGCAGGTTGTTGTGTGGTGCGGTTTGGGCAGCTCCCAGTGCTGTACACATGCAGCCTGGCAGTGGTTTCACTCAGCTTGCTCTCCTCCTTCACAGCCAGCTGCTGGAGGACTTAAGAGACTTGCATCTCTCAGTCTGAGCCCTAACTACAGCAGAATCTGCCTGATTTTATTGGACGTGCCATCCTGTTTGTGTTAAATCATGTTAAGTTTGATCAAATTTGATTCAGGGTCAGTTGTGTTTAAAGCAATAATTGTTTGACTAAATTGGTAAACTTCATATTTAAATTATATTATCCCATTAGGTTTGACAAAGTGAGTTTAAGCAGCAGTCAAAACGAGTTTATCTTTTTATTTTCTTGTGGATTTTTTGAACATATAGAAAATGTGTTCTGTGTTTATGAGCAATGTAACTTTCTAAAAACACTCAAGATCTTAGGTTATCTCACTCTTAAGTTAAAGAGAAAGATATTGTATATTATGTGCAGGTTGAATGGAGTGGCTATGCTCAGTCTGTATCTTATCGGCAGTAGACAAGTCAGAGCGACCTCGGTTTGGAGAACAAGTGTTTGCTTGACTCGTGGCTAATGGCTACTCAGAGCCAGGCCAGTGCAGGATAAAATTTCTGCCACCTGAAGAGTCACATTCAAAGCTTTCCTTGCAGTTCAAATGACTTTAATAGAACATAAAAATACAATGTTTTTACGCCTCATTCTTTTTGCACAAGACAAATGTTTATTTTATCACAATTTCTCAAATAATGTCCATGTTGCTGTTTGCTCTGCTTGGGAAGTTTTGCATTGAGTATAAAATTACAGTACATTACTTTGCATTTGATCTGCTCTGAGTAACCATTAGCATGACTGACTAGAAAGTCGAGTTAACATTTTGACTAACAAAACAAGTACAGTATATAATAAAGTCATAAAGTCTGGTGTAATGCTTAAATATATTTAGCTTAAACTGTTAGTAAAGTTTAGAGTTGTCATTATTTTAGGTGTCAGAAATTTCTCTCTTTGATTGGCCTATTAAAAAGTGGCATTTTGTTTCTCTACAAACTAAAAATATCCTCGTGTTGTCCCAGAAAAACATCATAACTTTGTTGTTTTTGTAATCGCTCAGCTCCGGTTAACACGTTTAGCTTAGTTTGCAAGCTATCAACTTTAACATGAACAACTTTCATATACAAATGTAGTAAAAAAATACTGAATGCAATGTTTACTGAAACATATAAGAATTAGTTTGAATTGTTTTAGGTGGTGAGAATACACTTTTTAATGAGCCCTGCTCTGAATAGTTATTACTGTAGCTTAATTCATACGAGTCAAGCTCAATTAATACAAACAGCTGTCATAAGCAAAGTCTTAAAAAAATCATTGTGCAGTTTGCTTGAACTGATTTCTCTCTTTCAGTTTGACTTGTTTTAGATGGCTGACATCTACTTTTTAATGGACCTTGCTATAAATAGGAGCTAGCTTCACTTTCTCATTAGCATTTCTCCTCTAGTCTACAGACTGACATTACTCTGGCTGCTGTCTACGCCAGGTAAAATACTAAACGCTCATAACTACTCCAGGCAGCCCCACTTCAGGGGAAATAAGACCCAGAGCTATTCCTCCAAGTGTACCTGACTCTGTCAAGTCTAGACATGAGCTGGAGAGGTGGCAGGATGAGAACGAGGTGTAGACAGTATGTGGGGCTACTGGTGTTGGCGATCAAAGAGGGGATCTGTCACGACTCACACAAAATAAACCCAAACATACGTAGCTTTCCAGTGCTGCTTGTTTCATTCAGCGTATGACAGACAACCTCTTTGCCCTTCGTTAGCTCTTGTCATCGACTGTCAAAGCCCTTTAAAGGTATCCCTGGCATCTGTGAGAAAACAGGGTGTGACTGGTGTGAATGTGGCAGCGGCTGTGTGAGGTGTCAGTAGGCAGCCAGGCCACTGAAGGCATCATCTCCGCAGCAGCAACAGCAGCAGCAGGTCTTTGATGTGGCTGGATCTTTGAAGAACTGACACCCTTTTCCTTTTCACAGTGTCTGGAGCCCTGCAAGGAATCCTGGGACCTGAAGGAAAACCAGTGCCAAGATTTATGTGAGGTATGTTACTACAAAAAAAAAAGTAAAATACTGGGCTTACCTCAGATTTGGGTGTTTATGCTTGTCAAACTTGTGCATGGGGGGGAATTCGCTGAGGCGAAAGATGGAAAGGGGAGTGAAGTACCTCTTTTCTGCACTATAAGACTGAATCAGAGCCATTTAATGCGCTCGGCAATTCAGTGAGTCATAAGCCAAAATCTAAACAGGACGGTCACTGTTGACTCAAAGAGCAGTCTGTTTGCAGCAAGTCTTTAAAAAGTAATCTGGCATGTACTCCTTTTTTTCTTCTTCTATGCAGCCCCTATTCCCCAAGAAGCACTACGAGTGTCTGACGAGCTGCGAGTTCCTGAAGTCAGTGGAAGGAGTGAAGCAAGGCGACTGCCCTGCTCCTGAGAAGGCCAGTGGCTTTGCTGCAGCCTGCGTGGAGAGCTGCGAGGAGGACGGAGAGTGCTCGGGGGTCAAGAAGTGCTGCAGCAACGGCTGCGGCCACACCTGCCAGCTTCCCAAGAATCTCTACAAAGGTATGAAAACAAAAAGGGAAACAACGTTGCACCACATCGTCAGTGTCCTCCAGCGATAATAATTTCTGTCCACGTTAAACACTGTCAGATTCGGCAGCGCCCGCGGTCACTGGTGGGTAAATGAAGATGGCAAACGCCGAGCAGCTGTTTTGTTCGAGCGCGCAACAAAGGAACAAGTGTTGTATCGGTTTACAGCGCAGCCGCACAAAATAATATTACTTGAACGGATTTCATCATGCTCATGGCACAAGTTCTTTTCCAACCACAGCGGAGCACATTAAGAAGGCTGTTAGCTGTTTTTTTAAGAGCTGGGGTTTCACAGCCTGCTTGTTGCCTGCGGCTGCCCCTTCTCGTTCTACGAGTGCGATATTTAAGACTGATCCAGTGACCAAGAAAAAAGAAGCCAGCGTTTTGGTTTGTAAAGGCAGTTTTGATGAATAATGGCTGTCAGCACTGTTGTTAATGACTTCTACATCATGGTCATTTGGAACTGCTTTATAGAGAAACTCCTTCTCCTCCCACTTTTTTCTTACTTGATTCCTTTTAAACGCAGACAGAATACAAAGTAGTAAACGGTACACAAAGTGACAGCCGTCAACGAGATAAGATCAGAATCAACAAATTACAAACCTAATTAAAGGATATCTGGAGTGCCATAATCAAATAAAACCTGCCAGCTAGAAACTTTTCCCTCTGATATGATTTTATCTTGTATATAGTGCAATTATAGAAATTTAAAAAAGTTATTAAAAGAACTGTATGTAGGTAATTTATTTTGTTTTTTATTTTATTTATAAATTTTATTTTTTAATTAAATACAATACAAAACAATCCCATAAACGATTACATACAAAAATATAAAAAAATGAAAGGTAGCCGAAAGAAGAGGACAATCTTATTATATCTGCACCTTTTTTCAAACAATCAGTTCAAACAATAATAATCTTCCAGTAACAGAACAAAATGAATAACTCTTTCTAATTTTC
>JARVJN010000362.1:23534884-23548921 GCA_031763805.1 Argolebias nigripinnis
ATAACACCCAAAAACTTCACCTCACTCACTCTACAAATCTCAACACCCTCAATTTTAAATGGAACATCAACAGTTTTATTTTTATTACTGAACATCATGTAATTAGTTTTTATCTAGATTTAATGATAATTTATTGAGTTTAAACCAATTTTTTGTTTTTTTGTATTTTTAATAAATTATAGTTTAAACCCCTGTGGTACAAGATATTTATATGAACTTATCAGTCAAAACAAAGGTAAGAGAAACCAATATGAAAGTGAAGCTGGAGCCTGAAAGCAGCTTGAAAATGTTAACATTTGACCGTCATCTAATAAAAACAAGAAGAGCTGATGATTTCAGAGGACCCACATATGCAAAGACGCACACAAAGGTGCTTAAATGCTTGCTTGTATTAAAACACATAAAGTGACCTCAGACTCTGCTAAATACACCATCAGTTTACATTATCTGTACATTAAAACAACACTCAGGCTAACAAAAAAGACTAAATCATGTCATCTGGACCAGTTTCCTTGAATGTCACTTAAATATTTTCACTTAAAGAAACTGGTCCAGTTGACATGATTTAGCCTCGTTTGTTATCTACGTGGAAGACTGAGTTTACAACCCTTCAACATTCAGACTCCTAGTCATAATCTTTAACATCCAGCTTTCCTACCTACTGCAGTTGTCTTTTAATCTGTTTCTTTTTAATCAGTCTATCCTCATTAAATTTATGTTTACACTAAACCAACTGTATGAACTCTCAAGTTCATGCATGTGGTTGATTTATTTTAGCAACAGTGGCAAATGAAATTTGTCAGTTTGGAAAATGATTGATTGCACCGCATTACCTTCTAATATTTCGCCTGCAGGTAAATGAAAAGGCAGCAATTAATAAAGCAATGAAAGGTGCAGCGAAACTGTTATTGTAACACATGCACACACATCTTGCTAAGCCATCAAGCATTTAACTGCACACACTGATGCCGTCTTCCACTTAACTCATCTCCCTGTTTAATTATGGCTTTGTGTTTTTTTAACAAGAGGGAGCAGATTACTGTAACATGGTTCATCAGCTAAAAAGGGATACTCCTTCTCTCTCCCCCTCCTCCTTTACTCACTTAATGGTATAGTATCAAATCGGGCCACGGTCCATCAGGTTTTTAATGTGATTAATTGCTCCAGTTTGCATCCCTCTCTGCTAAGCATCTGCTTGAAATCTCAGAGAAGCAAACAGATTATCTCACCTCTGTTTTTGACAGCGTGCTTGAAATTCCAAATCTTCCATCTCTTTGCATTGTGCTTCACCCACACAGCCTTCACGCTCTGCATTGGAATACAGCGTCGGTATTAAAATCGCAGGATAAACTCGGAGTTTCCAGACTCTCATATCTCTCCTTCGGTAAGAGTTTAATGGGGTTGCCCAGGGCGACTTGATTTTCTGAGGGTGCTGAGTTGTTTTTGTGAGAGAAGCGATGGGCCCCTGAACCTGGAGATGGTAGCTACAATACACATGCTGTCAGCAGCTCACAATTGCAATCGCCCAAGGCCATAACATAGTTTAGGAGATGGAGCGGCAGAAGATGAGTTTAAATCAAGCTTTGAACTGCTGCGGTGATAGTCTGCAGGGGCGTATGCTTTGAATCATGGTAAGCATGTTCTACTGTGAACTCCATTTAGTAGCGTGCAGAAAGAACTTGCGATACGTGACTTACGGAGTGGTTCTAGTGGTTTTATTTGATTAGGAAACGTCTCAGGGGACTACATGGTGGATGTTAGGCTCAAAAGGTGTGCGTGCGGCGTTAATCTGGGGAAAAAAGATGAAAGTCTTTGTGATGTTGACTGTTTCAGCACAGTGACCCCGTCAATGAAAGCCACTCGCTGCACAGCGAGACCTTCGACTCGAGCGGCGTACCTGCAGGTTCAGTCCAAACGCAGAGCTCGCTGCAGGCCACCGTCGGCACCACGCTTGCGCTGAATTACACTGAGTGTTTCGGCGAAAGTCAGAGAGGAACTGCTGTCCCGGTCCTCGGTGTTAAAGGTCTAATTAGTCGCTCATGGTTTGAAGAGCGTAATTGCTTCTTCGTGTGCTCGTACAGTCTGTGCCGTGATGAGCCACGGCGCTGGAAGCCATTAGCAAACACAAGCAGGGAAGAAATGGAGCGTTTCCCCCTCGCTGAGATCACTCTCAGATGTGTGCGTTCAGGTTGGGGTCCCCAGCTCATGCCCCCCTGACAGGAAAAACTTCACTTTTCAATTTCCCCAAGACACCAGACCCCCCCCGCTGAGCTTTTGATGTGCGATAAAACGTTATCTTCTTTCAATGCTCAAAGTCTCACTTAAGAAAATGTGCAGTAGATAAAACTGTGGCTTTATTAGTTTTTTAAGATTTCCATACAGTGTCTTTCAGTTTTGGCATTTTCTCCACTCTTTTGAAGAAGCCGCACTGAGCGCGACAGAACCCGACTTCTTTCTTTCTGCATGGCATATGGCAAACATGCTTATCACATTTAGATAAAATCTAGTGAGTCATGTTCGCACTGTCGTTACAAGTCCATCAATCAATCATATCCATGTCTGACTTCATTAGAAAGCATTGCAATGTTTTTCTGAACCTGTAATTAAAGCAGTTATTATGACGGAGTGTGCGTGAGTATTTAGAATTATATCCCCGGAGTGTAATCGTTGGCACGATGCAGATACGAACCAACAGTGCACTCTTGATATGCTTCAGCAGAAGTTACATCATGTGTTGGAGTGTGCGTGTGGCCCTTGATAAAGCTGCATGATGTTTGGACGAAACCTGACTCAGAAGTTATGTTTGGAAAGAGCAACCTGAGCGAAAGGGTCGTCCCTCCCACGTGTGTTGGAAGAGAGGGTCGGCCTGCATGTGTTTGTGGGAGGATGAGCGAAGGCAGATGGGGGAGAAGAAGAAGAAGAAGAAAAATGCTGCGGTTACCACAGTGTTGATCACTTCACAGGAAATGTGACGCGTTTGCTTGCGCGTACGGAGACGCTCGCAGACTCCCAAACTTCAGTGCAGCTGTGAAACCGCAGCACAACGACCCCCAGCTGTTAGCTTGCAGCGAGTTCTTATCAGCGGAACAAAACCAAGTTCTGACTTTCTTCCATTCTTTTATATTTGGGCACGCGTTGGTTGAATTGTATGGGTTTATTTGACTGTTGAGTTAGTAACATAACTCATGAACCAGTGCTCAGATTGTAAAGAAAGAAAGCATCATTGTATGCACATCTATAGTAGTGCTGAAAGTTTGTGAGCCCTTTCAGACTTTTCTATATTTCTGCATAAATATGACTTAAAACATAATCAGATGTTCACACGTCCTTTAAACAAATGAAACAAAACTTATTTTATTTGGTCATTTATTATTAAGGAAAATGGTCCAATACAATAGTCGATAATCCCTCATCTATTGCGAGAATTAGTTTTCAACCAGCGCCGGACCTTTGGCATTGCACGTCTCGCTCTAAGTCCGTGTTGGTCAGCTACCAGCTCTCAAATTTCACCAATGCGTCTGGAGTTCTGGTTCTGGTCCAGTTTTGGTCCTGTTCAGTTGGTTCCATGCAGCTCTGCAACCGCTGGGCGCCAAAGTCGCTGTAATAATCGCCACACGTTTTCTGATCAGATCAGAACTTTCCCTCTAGTATTTTAGCAGAAGGAAATTGGGTTCTGGGCAGGGCCCTGTTGGCTTCTGTGAAGTGTAGTCATTATGAGTGGGAATACAGTGTCTGCTTATTGAGAGAAAACTACAAAATGGCGGCACCTGTTCGAAGTATTTTATGTTTTCGTTAACTTTTTACTGTGCAGTATCCAATACTGTCCCAATCATGTGAGAAATATTAAAGTTGACAACCATGTGTCCTGTACAATTTTATTTTTGTACAATATTATGGAGTGTGCGTTCACAAATCGAGATAGTGAGTCCGCAGAAAATCAAACCGTGAAGTAGCGAGGGACTACTGTATTGCATATTTGTATGTGGAAGTATGTGAACCTCTAAGATTAGCAGTTAATCTGAAGGTGAAATTAGAGTCGGGTGTTTTCAATTGATGGGATGATGATCGGGTGTGAGAGGGGAATCTGTTTGATTTGAAGAACAGGATCTATCAAAGTCAGCTCTTCACAACATGTTTGTGGAAGTGGATCATGGCAGGAACAGGAGAGTTTTCTAAGGAGCTCAGAAAAAGAGTTGCTGATGCTCAGGATGGAAAATGTTACAAAACCATCTCTAAAGAATTTGGACTCCACCAATCCACAGTCAAACAGATTGTGCACAAATGGAAGAAATTCAAGTGTATCAACTTGCGTCAGAGTAGCCTTGAGTGTGCGATGATGCTCTCATAAAACGTGAAGCAGCTTTGAATGGGAGGAAGATCTTTCAGTTATCAGGCTCCTCTCTTGTGGAACCAACTTCCAGTTTCTGTCTGTGAGGCTGACACATTGTCCAGTTGTAAGACTGGGCTGAAGACTTTCCTTTTTGATGAATCCTATAGTTAGGGTTGGCTTGTTATACTGCCATAGGCTTAGACTACAGGAGGACAAACTGACCCCATTTCTTAAAATGAATCATTACAAATTAATAGTTTTCATTTGAAATTATTTTTATCTTAACGTGATTCTCGACCTGTGTATCTGTTCCTCTCAAACCCAGCCATTAGAAGCAGATGGACGCTTATCCTGAGCTTGGTTCTGCTAAAGGTTTCTTCCTGATGAGGGAGTTTTTCCTTTCCACTGTCACCTTCATGCTTGCTCAAGATGAGAGTCGGCTCCTCAGATAAATAGTGTTAACTTACTTTTTGAAATATATGAAGGTTTCTGTTCAGTGTCCTGAGATGACTTCTGTTGTGACTTGGTGCTATAGAAATAAACTGAATGAATTGACGGCGGTCCAGCACAATGGTTTGAGTTCTGGCTGATTTATTAAGAACAGTGTCATGTGTTCAGCCCAATCATGTACTTTTAGCCTTGTTTTTCCAATCTCCATCTCATTATCACTCTGCCCAGTGCTCAGTCAACAAATCGCTATATCTCCACAGTAATAAATCTACATGAGAGAGTTGGCCTGACTTGGCTAAGTGTGTGGCCCGGGCCTCCGTCTAATAAATCTCTAATCTTATATTTATCGCACATGGCCACGTCAGCTTTTGTCTGAAAGGCTGTAAGTGAAGTTCAGTGATGCAAATTACCTTCTTAGAGGTTTAACTGGTGTGTATTGTACCTGTAAGAGACAGGGAGAGAAAATGTTTTGAGCTCCGTCTTGCATACCTAAGTGCAAACTATGTGTATCATCACCAAGATTCACAGCTACTAAAACATTAAAACGGCAGCCAGGAAATATCACAACCTGCCACAGCAGAAGGATGATGCTGTTGACCCCCATCATGTATTAAATCTATTGCAGTGAGGTCATGTCTCATTCTCAGATCTGTATTTCTCCAATTCAGATGTCCTTTCGTTCCAACTTTCATTCACCCGAGAGAGGAAAAAGAGCAACTCTCATGTCAAGTTTCGGCTCTGCCGTTCCATGCAGAGGGGATTTTTAACTCATCCTGTACTTCTAGGAGTTCCCCTGAAGCCGAGGAAGGATCTGGTGTTCTCGGAGCAGGCTTCGGGTCAGCTGGAGATCCGCTGGTCGTCCAAGTTCAACATCTCGGTGGAGCCCGTCCTCTATGTGGTGCAGCGCCGCTGGAATTACGGCATTCACCCCAGTGAGGACGACGCTACAGAGTGGCAAACCGTGGCACAGGTAAAAATTAAAATGCAGCATGTCAGTAAAATCTCATAATTAGATTATAAGCGTACGCCTTAATCAGATATGTTTCATACTGAAGTCAGTTACTTGACTGTGCATGCGTCATCCTACAGCTGTGAAACTGTTGCACGGTGTCGCACATCCCTCACACTCAGTCTTTGAAAATTTGGCAAAGAGAAGCTTTGATGACGGATGTGGCTGCACACTCACATTGGGGCTGTGACCCTGTGTAAACCCTGACCCCTGTGGTTTGCTTCCCGCCCCCCTATCTGTTCATCAGACGGCAGAGGAGCGCATCCAACTGGCTGACATCAGAGCCAGCAGATGGTACCAGTTCAGAGTTGCAGCAGTCAATGTCCATGGGACCCGCGGCTTCACTGCACCCAGCAAACACTTCCGCTCCTCCAGAGGTCTGTCTTTATGGTCATTTGCATGTGTATGTGTGTGTGTGGGTGTGTGTGTGGCCAGCTTTAACACTGCTGCCCTTCATTGGTTATGGTTGGGAGCACAAAACAGGTGGAAGCTTTGGGAAAATGTGTCTAATACCAGATTTGACAGCTTCTACAGTCATGTTTATATCAAATAAGACAAACCTTGCAACATAAAACTTTCCTTTCTTTCCCCATTTAAAAAGTATGCTATATCATGGATGGATGGATGGATGGTTATATAATTACTCAGCCTTTCTTGGGAAGATTAAAAGAGACTCGATGGATGACAATTGAGGCCTTGTCGTCTTCAAAGCCATTCAGTTCTATGTCTCCATGAAGCAGAAATGTACGTAAGACAGAAATAAGACCATAATGCCAAAAGTACATTAATCCTATTTGACTTATGGTGTCCACAACGCTTAGCTGTTTTATTTAAAACAGAGTTTGAATGATGATTCATCTACTTTCTTGATACAAATCTGAAAATGTGTATCCTTTCAACAGTTTACACAAATGTATCTACATGTAGTTAGTTTTGTTGTCGACATTTTAGTAATATAACAAGACAGCATGTGTTTAAATAGTATTTTTTTCCTCTAAAAGATACATTTTTACCTCATTGCAGTCATAAAACATGTCATAAGTCTGATCTGGTCAGGATTTATCTAGTTTTAAAAGGACGTGTGCTACCTCATTTCCAAACAAAGTGGTGTCACCTTTTACATCTTAACCCCTGATCAGCATGTTTTGCTGATGCTCAACTCAATTTTGCTGCACATTTTGAGCTGCAGACGGTATTTGTTAACGATGCAGACTCTTGTTTTGTGCCTTCATGCATATGTGAGTGGAACATTTTGTCTAAATTGCACCTTATTCTTAGTTTGCTTTAACAAGTAGAATAAGATTAAACGCCCCCAAGTTGTGCCCCGAGCAGCCTTGACTTCACTTATCTGTATATGTGTATTGGATTAAATGTATATATTTATAAAAAGGGTTCAGTATGACTCACCACGTGCTGGTACCACATACATAAAGTATTAGTGTGTAAATGATGTGTTGACCTGGGCTGTCGGTTCTTCATCGTGCTGCTGCTCCCTGGAGCTTTATGGATGGTCGTCAGACGGAGGCAGAAACCAGGTGGGAGAGTGACTGTGCTGCAGGGATGGAAACTGATCTCTAATCAGGCCAATCAGTGCCAGAAGGTTGATAGATTGATGAGAGTTGTCTGAGTTTTGATGAACCTCCATCCAATCTTTCATGCAATTGTTATTTATTTAGTGCAACCGTATCATCTGAGTGCAATTTTGCACAACCGTACTTTGTTAGGGCAATTTGTACGCGTCGACTGCTTATTTGTCTTGCACAGCTCACATCAACTGGGTTTAAAAGACCTGATGTGACCGCTTGTGTTTTTGGACTGAATCAAATTATTTTCAGGTGAGCGAGGGCCGGGGAGAGGAGAGCCAAGTGGGTTGTGTGGCCTGAATCAATTTCTCATTAAAGGACTATTCCCTTTTGGTCTGACATGTGGCGGTGCACCGGGTTAACATCGGCAGAACACATGGACGAGTTGCGAAGCAGCTTTATTCTGGACACTGTGTATACTGGAGGACAGGAATGTCAGATGTGGAGCCAAAGTGAGCAGCATGTGTTTGTTAACCCCTGAACTGCGCTCTCAGTGGTGGTGAACGCTGTCATAGATGTGACATGACACCTGTTATAACACCACAAGGCAGCTTGTCAATGGAGGGCTAATTACTTTACACAGAGTCGCACTAGATGCCCCCGCCCCCTTGGCTCTGATGCAGACATCAGTGGGGAACACTGATCTGGTTTTTGACATGTTCTACCTGAAATTATATGTGCAAGAATCCTGCCTTGACACAATTTGTCACTTAGAGGAACCAAAGGCCTCCTTTGTCTTTCTCTTTAAGTGTTCACAGGTGTATTAAAACCTGTTTGCATTAACATTAACTTGTTTTCGCTGTGTTCTCCAGATCCATCCGCCCCGCCCAGCCCAACGAATCTGCGCGTCACTAATGTGACGTTGGGTGATGAAAGCCTGGTGACAGTTCGTCTCAATTGGACTGTGCCAGAAGAGCCGGATATTCCCATACATCACTACAAAGTGTTCTGGAGCTGGACTGTGCCCAGCAAGTCATTGGTACCTTCTAAAAAGAAGAGGAGAAAGACCACTAGTGGGGTAATCCTCTTTCCTGCTCTCACTGTCTATCTCAGTCTTGCTTTTCTTTCTCCCTTTATCCTATACAATACAATACAATACAATGCAATGCAATGCAATGCAATACAATACAATACAATACAATACAATACAATACAATACAATGCAATACAATGCAATGCAATGCAATGCAATGCAATACAATACAATACAATACAATACAATGCAATACAATGCAATACAATGCAATACAATGCAATGCAATACAGCGCAATGCAGTACAATGCAATACAATACAATACAATGCAATGCAATGCAATACAATGCAACGCAATACAATGCAATGCAATGCAATACAATTCAATGCAATGCAGTACAATGCAATACAATGCAAATATATATATATATTCTCTCTAAGATTCCACCGTCTCATCTGGAGTTCTTTCAGCATCTTTTCCTCCATCTTCTACCATAATTATAAAATGCCATAATTAAATTAATGGCATTTATTTATTTGTACTTGCAAGGCCATCAGTCACACATATTGTTACGATGTGTTTGTCATTATTTTAAAAGTTTAAACTGATGAAAGAGTCCTTTAAAAGATCTGATGGGGAACATATTAAATGTGATGGATGGCCCTGTTTAAAATGATAAATCATGACTGTGTTCCCAAAATATCTCAATTGTTTTGTGAAGAGGTTTGCTCAGTAGGAATTTTAATCCACTCTGCACTATTTTTTTTTGGTAATTGACTTGTTTATAAAGTTTTTCAAGTCGTTCTTACTTATTTATTGGACTTTAATACAGCTTCAAATATCAATTTTCCATCACTTTACATACAACTCTTTAAATGTTATCTTTTAAATCAATGAAAACAATGTAATCAATGTAGTAGTCTAAAATCATCCAAATACAGCTTCTAATCATAACATTATTACAATGTTTAAACAAAGTACCACTTATTTCTTTTATAATAAATCATTTTGTTAATGCTTGGAATGGTTTTGCGTGATGGAACACTCAACCATTCATTCCAGCAAGAAAAGAGAGGATTCATGGCTCTTCCTTTGGAACATCAGAAACCAAGGCTTCAGTTTCAATTACAGCACAGAGTTGACACAGACAGATGCATTTATTGGCAGAAGTGTACATTTATCCAGTTGTGTGCTTTTACTTTAAAAAGCTATTAGACTGCCTCAAGTTAAAACAAACTGACTGTTGTTGATGTGACTCAAAAAGCTGGCTTGTAAGATTGCACAGTTTTCAAGCTACAAAAATATTGTTGCACCTTTTTTTTTTTAAAAAACACCCCAAGTGTGTGAAATGACTAACTTGTAGCAACTTTTCCCAAGATGAGCAGTGCTTGCTCCCAACGTGAGCCCTTTAACCCCCATTAAAAGAGTGTTTGATGCTGAGCTGCAACATATATTAAATCTTTTCCGCATGGCTGGACAAGGCCATGGCTTGAAAGACTTCACAGGAAGAGAACCAACAGTGGCAATTTTGTCAGGTGAATGTGTGTCAATCATTCCACAACTGAGACTTTAACAATGGTATGAGAGTATTTGAACGTTCACAACCCTGGTCAGCCGCACAAAAGCACAAAGACACTTAAATGATCTCTTATGTTTTTTTTTTTAACATTAGATCTATTTTATGCCAAATAAGCATGTTTATTAAGAAATAAGCATGTTTAATTCCCTGTTAACATAACGAACAAACTGTATGCTTCTTTATTCAGTGTGTATATCTACAGTAGCGTGATTAAATAGCACGTGCGACTGTCCGTGCAGAGATACTTAAGCTGAAAGACAGATTGTCTAAATAGTCCACATACGCTACTATGGAGTTTTCTCCTGAATTATTATTTTTTAAATGCAAAGCAGATGTGGCACAGAGGAGATAGAGGTGGGAGACAACAGACACTGTTGACACATGTACTACTGGTTTCCACTTTGGCACCTCAGGGGCTTTGAAAGCAGCCTGCTGGTAGAGGAATGTCAAAACACACTCAGTCAATAAGAGGAACTCATCAAGTTCATGCTGACGATGGAATGCTGGATGTCCAGCACAGTGAAGAGGCCCCGGGAGGTTTTGATAACAGCACTCTTTCGCAAGACCCCCGGAGGCCATCTCCTCACCTCGATCTCATCCTCAGCTCCAGATGTGCTCCTAATAAGCTCGTCTTTCCCACCGCCAGAGCTGTGACTGGTACAGTGACAGGGTTTTGAAACTCAGGTGACAATGTGGTTACATGCAAGTGTCAAAACCTAAGTGTCTTTTTCTTTTTGCACTTGTTGCTGCAGGCTCAAAGCTGGGTGGATCTCGAGGGACTGCAGCAGAACAGCAGCTACACTGTGGAGCTGCAGGCTGTCACCTACTGGGGACAGGTGCGCCTGAAGAGCTCCAAGGCCTCGCTCCACTTCAGTACCTCCCAGAATAACGAGTCAGGTAAACACTGGGGGCGATGCTTTATTCTTGATTCAGATGTCAGACCTGTCATCCAGCTGAAGGCCGTAATATTTTCAACATACTGATGTTTCACATCTTTACGATTTGTGTGGTCCGTGTAGTTTTTATTGTGGTCTTAAATGCTTGTAATTTTAGCTACCTTTCTAATTTAAGGCTAGCTAGTTGTTATTTTTTAGTGCAAATTAACAGAAATTATTGTATAAATATAGATGTAGTCACCTGGTTCTAGGTGTAAAGCCATAGTGGAAATGCCCTGAAGTACAATAAACCACTTTTGTGGTCTGGATGGTGATGGACTTACTTACATTTTTCTGAACAAATCATCAGATTCAAACAGAAAAAGGCAACTTTTAAATTTTTTTTACTACAACAAAAGAAAGGTTTACAGTTTGTGTTAGCTACTTATTTTGCCATTGTATTCAATGAAGAGTTCATAGCTGAAAAAAAAAACATGAGTTACTGGCTTAAAAAATGTATAATTTATTAATTTGTTATTATTGTTATTATTATATAAAAAAAATTAACCTATGATTGGAAATGTGAAATTCCCACCTTATCACATACAGCTTTAGGCCAATAAAAATCCTGTAAAGCTTCGCTCTGCAGCTTTTTCCTATTTCCAACTTAGTTGTCTTCTTTGAATAACCCATCTGAAAATTAGTATGTCACTGGGTATATCTTGGGCTCTGAGACAATAAACCACAAACCAGTTGATGATGTCAAACATAGACAACTTTTTTAATTCAATCACATCTTCACACCTTCAAAATTAAAGTTTAAACGATAAAAAAAGGAAAATGCGTAAGTTTTAGCTACATGCAGGGTCACGCAGAGCCGAAACACAAGCAAAACCTAAATGTATCTGCAGAACTGTAATTATAAATGTGTATGGGACTGGCTGAACCCCTCCAGCAAAACCCCATTCTTCTTTGGTCTCTAGTTTGTTTGTTTTGCTTCTCATGAGAGTTGAATTACTCAGAATTTCTGAAAAGGAAAATAATCATCACGAGCACTGCAAAAAGTAAGAATTGCCCAATGTACACTATCGGCACGTCTTGAATTCATTTGTAGTTTTCATTTATGCAGTGAGCCTCAGTGAACCGTGAGTGGGCTTTCTTTTGTATGCACGCCTGTGGAGGGAACTGAACCTGCAACCTTTGCAGTCTTGCATGTTTTGACCATTGACAGCACATTGATGCATAAGGAATAAACTTTTCTTTGTACTGTTTAATCCTACACAAAGATAACTGGGCTTGTTACCATGCTGAAGAGTGTGCCATAACACTGTATCTTATATACAGCAGCAAACTTCTTTCTTCTCTTTCCAGCAAAAACGGTGCTCAAGTTAAGGAAGGAGGAGATGTTCCCTTTTGGTGGGACCTTAACCAAACGCCCCTCCGGCCCTCTTGAAATAGGCACACCCTTCTACCAGGATAGTCAACTGCAAGTCCGAGTCTACTGGAAGAAACGAGGAGGTAGGCTAAATTAGCATCCCGTTATGCCCATCAATCACTATGACTCATGCAACGTACAGTAATAAGATGATGTGATTGATCCCCTCTCACTTAAATAATGGCAGATTCCACTAATAAATGTAGGGTCATGTGATGTAAATAAAGCAATGGGTCTTTGTGAGGGGTTGGTAATAAAACCTGCACATGGACCCATAGAGAGGAGCCACCGTTTAACAGAGAACAATAAACACAGAGCTGGAGTTCAGCTGTATTTAATAGATCCTCCCATAAGCACTGAATGTTTTTTTTTGTTTTGCAAAAGCTGATGTCATAGGGAGTAGACATGTTCGTGGGTTGCAGCACCACATGAGGTTAAAGACGGCAAGGAATGCCTATCCTTGCAGCATCTATTCCCCGAAAACTTTCTGCTAATACCAGAGGAGTGAAAATATGGAAACCTTGAAAGCCATGGTCTCAGTGTAGCCTGTCAAGTTCCATTCACTGGTCTATGTTATGTTAGAAATATATGTCATCACCCAAGCCAAACTCCACATCCCAGAGTCAAGAATGCAATCCCTGGATTGGGACGCCTGGTGAGACACCAAGTGCTGAATCGGAGCGAGAAGAGCAGTGGGGAACAAAGTTGGCACAGATCTGTTAGCAAGTTTGGCTCTGGAGTCAGTGAGCTGAGTGATGCTGACAAGGATCAAGCATGGCTGGGGAATCACAGCGTTGCTCAGCAGAGTTAATCCAGGCTTTGTTTCTGCCTCTTGTATTGTAGTCTTGCTCCACGATGTGTGTGCCACAGCCTCTCATTAGTCTGAGGGATGGCCTTGCTTTCAACTAATGTAAACACACAGCCGTGCAGATGTCCCGGAGAGCTGGACATCTGGTTTGTGTGCCACAGAAAAGGGGACAGGTTAACTGAACCATGATTAAACTCTCACTCATTGTGTTTGTGTGCCAAAGCAGCCTGGCCTCTGGATTTTCTCCCACAGACAAAAGAGAACAATATTGTACACTAGTACTGATAATGTATCTTGGTCTGCCTAGCTCTGTGACAGTAGACAGTCTTTTGGTGGTGGCGGTTCTTCTGAAGCTCGCCTTGACTCATGACATCAAATCCTGATGAGGTTCTCCCCTCTACCTGCTTTCCATGTCCTATTTCATGTTTTACATACCACTTCCCCTCTTTATCAGACCCAGCATAACCTATGTTGTCCACCCCCCAATTTCCTGGTCCCCTGTAATTCCTCTCTTCTGCTTCCAAAGAGCTCAAGGGCTTCAAGTACCAGATCTGTGTCTCAGCCTTCAAAGGACCCCTTTTATCTACCCGCTGCAACCCAGGCTCCTGCTGACGGGTGAACATAGCACAACTCAATTATTAATCGGAGAAATATATATATATATAAATAAATAAAAATCCAAGGAACACAGTTGAATTAATTATAGATTTTGTAAGACACGATGAGGGTGATGGGTTGATAAAACACTGCGGAGGAGTTTATGAGGATCTACTGTGGATTAATGAAGTGACTGCTGCTGTGCTCTCCAGCTGAGAAGATCTACCTTTTCACTCTTTGAGGTTTGCCTTTAGGTGACAAAATAAACGAATAAGTAAATAAACTGTTGTTGATGAGCTATTACATATACAGGTACTCCCTTGCCTCTTATCCACAGGTCTGGTTCCTGTAAGGTCCCATTGTGGCTGGTTTGGGCCAGTTCCTATGGGACCGGTT
>JARVJN010000362.1:23549021-23562977 GCA_031763805.1 Argolebias nigripinnis
CTTACATAGCCGGAGATGCTAGTGACGTGTGATTGGACAATGGCCGGTTGGGGGCGGGGTTTTGCGAAAGGTCAATTGGGGAAAAAAAATTAAAAAAATAAAAAAAAAATTATGAAAGACAGAGGTGCAGGTATAAAGATCTGATCTAGAATGATATTTTTGAATGGAATAATGCAATATAAATGTATGTGTACAAATAATTCCACCACTGATTAATGCTGATGGTGTTTAATTTTTTTTTTTTTTTTTTGTGGACATTACCAAATCTTCTCTATAATAATAATTCTGATAAGGAAAGTAAAAAAATAAATCTCAGAACTATCATATTTGCTTTTTTGAGTTAGAGTTTTTGATTGGCTTTAAAACACAAAATGATAATCATAGTGATTATTCAGATTTTTAGGCCTCTTAAGGCAGAAGCTCCAGTGTCTTCTTTAAGGAAAAGCTTGCGCTGAAAGAGGTGAGATTTAAAAGAAAGGCAGCCAGGTTAAACAGACCACCAGCCTGCTGAGAAACAGATGGTTTCCCACTTGACTGCTGTTGCTCATAATCATGCATCTAATAACACCTGTTGCACATATGAAAGGTGGACAGAGAGAGAGAAGGTGAGGCAGCCCACTAGTAGCATGCACAGACTGAAAGCTGAGTAGCAGGTGTGGGGGCTGTGGGCTGTAGGGCAGATGATGAGTTGTCATATCTGTGCACAGGGTATGCGTGTGCTGCTTCATCTCCTGTGCTCAGTTTGTATTAGCAGTGCTGTGTTGTTGAACACATATTTTAGAAAGCACTCTGTTCTCAACATACATATAAGCACAGTTCAGTGAAAAAAATGCACCAAAACTAAACTCCAAATTTAGACTGAACTAATAAAAACTGGGCTATTTTCAACAGTGGGAAGGAAAAACTCCCTCTTAGAAAGAAATCTCAAGCAGAACCAGGCTCAGGACAAGCGGCCATCTGCTTCGATCGGCTGGGTTTGAGAGGACCAGGAAGGAGGAACAGATACACAATGGCAGGTCAAGAATCACGTGTTAAGATAAAATGAGTATTAAATGAAAACGATTCAATTGTGACAATTCATTTTAAGAAATTAGGTCAATTTTTCCTCCACTAGTCTAAGTCTATGGCAGCATAACAAGCCAACCCTAACTACAGGTACTCCCCGACTTACGAACGAGTTCCGTTCCTACGCCCATTCGTAACACGAAAATCGCCATAAGTCGAAAATACGTCCAAACAGCACCTCATACGTACAGTTCTGTATTTTTACCAAGCACTTAGCCTATCCTAATATCAAAAACCACATACATTTAGGAGCCATAATAAAGGAAAAAAAGAGTTTCTTACTGGTAGCTGGTGAATTCTTCCTCCGTCTGTTAGCATGTTAGCTCGTGCACCTCCGAGCTCCTGCAGCTTCACGCGGTCAACAGTGTTTACAGCAACGTTTGTTAGCATGTTAGCTCATTGCTCAGCTGCCTCGTAAACCTCCGCTCAAAACATAAGGTCTCTTGTATTTCCACATGCGGTCCAGAGTTAGCATATTCAGCATATTAGCCCCTCCTGAGGTCTCCTGTAAAGGCTCCCCCATAGCTCTGTGTACGTCCATACGCGTGTCCGTACGCGTGTACTGTACGCAGGCAGTTCACCCGCACAGCTCTGCGTTCATTCTCGCGTTCATTCTCGCGTTTTCGCACCAAATTCTTGACGTCATAAGAGCAGCTGCAGCGCAGAGCGTTTACCTATAGGACAAATTGAGGTCGCTGATTGGTCATTTGCTGGCACGCCTACTGAATTGATTGACAGGTCGGGTGGGGGAAAAAAGGCGCCAGTTGGCAGCTGCAGCCGCACCGATGTTCAATGTTTATATGTTATTGAAAAGTTAAAAAAAAAAACAGGGAGCGCTGGTTCTGCAGCCCACACATCAGACCATTACACCAGAAAATCTGCAGCACCTCTCGCAGCCACGCTGGACCCGAGTTTAATTCACTCGTGACAAATTTGTTCATTTCTCATCATTTCAGTCATGGAGTCAACAGAGGAGGAAGAGATCACTGTCTTTTGGCAAAAAAAAACAAAAGAAAAGGACAGATCAGGGATGAAGAAGGGGGATTTAATACATTTGTGTCGCATACAAAACAGTCCGGCGCCGGGCAGTTTAT
Source organism: Argolebias nigripinnis (assembly GCA_031763805.1). Classification (NCBI taxonomy): domain Eukaryota; kingdom Metazoa; phylum Chordata; class Actinopteri; order Cyprinodontiformes; family Rivulidae; genus Argolebias; species Argolebias nigripinnis. The sequence goes on from JARVJN010000362.1 coordinate 23,551,181, forward strand.
TGTGCGACAACGCGTTTGCGTATGTGGTCGTAAAATTTGAGTTTGGCGCGTACATGCCCTGCGGTGATACGCTTGTACCTCTGCGTACGGATGGCGTATAGCGGCTAACGGCCGTACGCAGACCTATGCGGGGGCCTTAAGTTTCCAGCACGTCAAGCTCCCCCCCCCCGTAAGTTTCGTTACTCCTGTAAGTTTTGTTTCGGTACCGTATTTTTCAATGGGAGTGCGTTCGTAAAGGCGTTCGTAAAGTCGAATCCCTGTAAGTCGAGACTGCCGTGAGTAGAGGACTACATGTATAGAAGGAAGGGCTTTCTCCTTGATAGAGAGGAGCACTGGTTTGAGAGAGGAGTAAAGGAATCCATATTTGTGAAGAGAACCCGTCCATCATTAAACTAGAAGTAGAGGCCTCCATGTTCAACTGTCACTCTCTCTTACATTGCTGTTATTGCATCACTCACAGGACAGGTTGGTCCTTCTTTTGCACGTGAACAACTAGTTTTGGTTGTCAGCAACAAACTGGTTGATCCACAAGAAGTCTTCTGGATAAAAGATGAAATGTTTCAACAAGAAGAGGACCTGACTCAACCTTGTTAGAAAGTATTTCAAGTTTTCATTTTGGTTTCAGAGGCGTCCATTATGAAAAGCTTAAAAAATATAAATTATGTGGGTTGTAATCTGTGAAACACCAATCAATTATTCATTTGAATCAATCAGATTAACATCTGATCTGTTTAGTGGTACCAGTACAATAGTGTAATTATCATTTATTCAAATTGTGTAAAAATGATGCCAGCTGCAGGGACATTCTTTATGCTATTGCCCACACAGTTTGACAGTTTTTTGTGTTTATACAGCCGTAGGAGGATTTTGTTCAGTGTTTTTCAAGCTACCAGTTATCGGTTTTATGATCAACTTTATTTCGGTCCCAATTAATTTTTATACCAAATTAAGTATGCTACTTTGTGCCAAAGCTATTGCTGTGTGGTGGTCACTCAGAGATAAAGAGATAGAGGAACGTTGAGGATTTTTTCCCTGCAAAATGAAATACTAAAAGACAAATGTGTGGGGTCAGTATTTTGCCTCTATGCAAAGGAGCATGCACTGATAATATCTGTGCACAGTAAGAGTGCATTTTAACCCTGCATGCATTCATGTATGACACTTTGTAATTTAAAAATTTCTTTAATTATTTTATGTTGACAGGAAGAAAAATAGAGGCAGAAAATTTTAAAACTGTTAAACTTTTACAATCAGCATATTTTGGTTAGTTCTTGGCCACAGTGGTCCAGGAAGTATTACCATATTTTTTGGCCTATAAGTCACATTTTATTGCAAAATTTGCATGCCCTGCGACTTATACGCCAAAGCAACATATTTTTGGATTTTTCCCCATATTTATAAATGAATTTTTGGCTGAGATATGACCGTTTTCATTCATTCTGACGGAAAACATTAAACACTACCATTTTTAGCCGCTAGTAGGCACTCAAGTAGTATGACATGCCGTTGTGTTATGTAATAAGTAAAAGTGGCAATTAATAACACAAGTGACTTGCCATAACCTGCCACATTTGTCCAGTTCACCTGGAGCAACCGTCAAATCAGCTTCATTTCACTGCATCGCCCCAGTGAAATGCAGCTAATTTGACCATTGAAGTACATTTATTAAGTAAAAGTTCAACTGAGAAACACCTTTTATTATAACGTCGAGCAAACAAATACCGGTACTGTAATTGTTTTAGGTGGTTATCTTGTTAAATTTTGAAGAAAGGCACAGATTTCCTTCTTGATTTTCTCCCTCAGACCGCGCTCCTGTAGCACTGATTCAACAAATACTTCTGAAATGCAGCTGAGTTTACTATCAAAGTCCTTTTATTAAGGAGAAATTAAACTGAGACACACCTTTACTATAATTACAAGCAAACAAACAATTGTTTTTAGGTGATTATCTTGTTAAATTTCAAAGAAATGCACAGCGAGTCCTCCCATGCATGCGCCTACTTCTGCCTATTGACTTTTGAAATGCAGTGGATTTGGCCGTCAAACTGTATTTATTAAGGAAAAGTTAGACTGAGATGCACCTTAACGATAATTTTGAGTTAACAAGTAATTTTTGTAAAAGTGTTAATCATTAAATTCATGTTGAAGTCCTCCAGTGCACGCTCCCACAGCAGCCAATCGATTTTTGGCACAACACCGGCCCACATTTCCGGGTTGTCAGCTGTGACGCGTAACAATCACGACGCGACATCAGTGACGCGTAATAGATGCATCGTACATGGAGAAGCAACATATTTATGGATTTTCCCACTTTATTAGACATGTTTGGCGGTGCGACGTGAACGGTGGAAAATACGGTATATATTAAATGTTTCTGCGAAGGGCAGCATAACAGCACAGCTGTTAGAGCTGCCTCCTCACAGAAAGAAGGTTGAAGGTTATCCTCAGCCTTTCTTGGTGAAGTGTGCATGTTCTCCCCATGCCTTTGTGGCTGTTCTTCAACAAATCAAAAAACAAAAATGCTTTTAGGTTAATTAGTTACTTCCATTTTCCTTAAGTGAGAGTGTGAATGGTTGTTTAAACTTGTTTGAGTCTGTATGGCCCTGTGATGGACTTGGACCTTGTCCAGGCTGTACACCTCACAGTGATTGCTGGGGAAAGGCACCAGCTGTTTTGCAACCCAGAAAGAAAAGCGAGTAAAAATTAATGAATGGATCTTTCTATGGAACATATATTATATCAACATATACAGTAGACTCATTCTATCAAATGATCACTCATCGTCACGCCTTATGACCCAATAGAAAGTGTGCGTATTTCTCTGCAGAACAACACCTCCAGCTGTTCCTATTTCTCCGTGTTTAGAATGATTTAGGCCTGCACCCTCAGCGAGTGAGCCTACACCACGTCACAGATAACCTGCTTCGAACCAGAGTGGTGTCTTTTGTTGGATTTCTGTTCCATGCATAGCGTGTTCATGTTCACAACTTGTGCGGACAAAGGGTTTTTCACAAGTGCACAGAACGCCAGGACACCATCATCACCAGTTTTATAATATTATTGTCGCGTGTGATCATATTTTGTGAATGCATCAGTGGAAATGGAAGCTGAACTGTGAGCTGATCGTCTTGTGGTAAATGGGGTCAGGTGGAATGCAGTGAATGCAGATTTATAGTGAAGGTGAGCTGGGATCATCTGGCTGAGCCTCCATAGATGGATCCAAGGGATTGTGTTCTTGGCCTCTGTTGCTCAGGAAGTTGTTGGAAGCTATGGTTGTAAGGTGAAAGGTGATAGTCATCTAGCTAACTCCCAAACTTAATTGTAAAAAAAAAAAAAAAAGGAGTGTAGGGAGCCATCCGGCTATAAGAGGAGTACTAAAGAGTTTAGTTGGGTTGTGATATGCTGGGGACAGATCATGACTTGGGCACTTGTAAAGGCAAAACCAAAAGGAGTTTTGTTAAGCTATGAAGCAGACATTTTGATTGGCCCCAAGAGATTTTAACAAACCGTCACTACATTCAGGTGGAGGAAGAAGAGCATTAACACTTTACAGTTGGGACTGAGTACTGCCCTGGCTGAGGATATAAACTGATGGAAACACCAAATGCTCCCAGTGAAGACGGTCTCTGTCAGGTTTTAGTAAAAAAAATATTAAATGGAGGTAGGCAAGAAATAGGTTAAAGTAATTAATACAAGAGGTCAAGTGATTGTTCAAAGGTTGAATTGTACAAGAAGAGTGTTGTAAGGTCGGATAAGATAATTTATTTGATTTCCACATGATTTAATAATCTTCTTACGACACCAGTGGAAAGGGATTACGTAAAGAACACATTTATTACAAGAAGTGATAATTTTTTTTTACTGTACATCTTTTTTTGTCTAACAAAATTTGTGTTTTACTTTGGGGAAAAAATGGAGCCATAAACAACCATAGGTACATTTTAATTGACTCCTTATTGTATGAGGAGACAAAGGTTGCTTTTACAGTTCGCTTTCTTCCATTTGCATGAACTTGATAACCTCTCCCTCCCTCCTGCTCTCAAACAAAGCAGCTCTCTCTCCACACACTGTATTTCTTGTTCCCTCCCCTTCAGGTCTGAAGCTTTAAAGACAAATGTAAATGAGGCTCGTGCACACACACGCAGGTGAAAATGGCACAGAAAGCCGTTCAGCTAGACACAGAAGCTTTCTGCTGCTCCATCTGTCTGGATCTACTGAAGGATCCGGTGACTATTCCCTGCGGGCACAGCTACTGCAAGAACTGCATCAAAGTTTACTGGAACGAAGAGTTTCAGAAGGGAATCCACAGCTGCCCTCAGTGCAGGAAGACCTTCAGACAAAAGCCTGTCTTGACGAAAAACACCATGTTGACATTTTTAGTGGAGCATCTGAAAAAGGCAGACGTCCAGGCTGTTCCTGCTGATCCTGAAGATGTGGCCTGTGATGTCTGCACAGGAAGAAAACTGAAAGCCGCTAAGACCTGTTTAGTTTGTTTGGCTTCTTACTGCAAGAAGCACCTTCATCCTCATTTTGATTCAGCCTCGTCTAAGAAGCACGAGCTGGTGGAGCCGTTTAAGATCTGCCCTCATCACGATGAAGCAACGAAGACGTGCTGTAACGATCAGAAGTGCACCTGCCATCTCAGCTGTGCGGATGAACACGAAGGCCACGACGCGGTCTCAGCCGCCGCAGAAACCATTGAGAGGCAGCTCAAGACGAGGCGAGAAGAAATGCAGCAAAGAATCAAGGAACGAGAAGACGACGCGAAGCTGCTTCAAGGCCAGGTGGAGGCCATCAGTCGGTCCGGTGAAAAGGCAGTGGAGGAAAGTGAGAACGTCTTCGCTGAGTTGATCCACCTGGTCCAGAAAAGAAGCTCTGATGTGAAGCAGCAGATCTGTTCCCAGCAGGAGAGTGAAGTGAGTCGAGTCCGAGAGCTCCAGGAGAAGCTGGAGCAGGAGATCACCGAGCTGAGGGGGAAAGACGCCGAGCTGGAGCAGCTCTTAAACACCGAGGACCACAGCCAGCTTCTACACAGCTACCCGTCAATGTCAGCTTCCACTGCACCGCCGCGCCTGTCGAACATCAAAGTTCGTCCTCTCAGATACTTCGAGGGCGTCTCAGCAGCCGTGCTGGAGCTCAGAAACAAACTGCAGAACATTCTGCTGGACCACTGGACGGTCGTCTCACCGGCAGCCACTGATTTGGAGGGTTTGCCATCCCAGCCCGACCCCAAAAGCAGAGCGGACTTTCTAAAGTATTTATGTAAAATCACACTGGATCCAAACACGGCACACCCCCAGCTGCTGCTGTCGGAGGGGAGCAGGAAGGTAAACGTAGTGAGAAAGCACCAGTCTTACTCTGACCACCCAGACAGATTCACAGGATGGTGTCAGGTCCTGAGCACGGAGCGTCTGACCGGTCGTCGTTACTGGGAGGTCGAGTGGAGAGGGAGAGAGGTTTCTGTAGCCGTGGCGTATAAAAGTATCAGCAGAGCGGGGAGAGGGAACGAATGCGTGTTCGGACGCAACGACAAATCTTGGACGCTATTCTGTTCCGCGAACGGTTATAAGTTTTGGCACAATAACGTCAAAACGTGCATCTCAGGTCCTCAGTCCTCCAGAGTGGGAGTGTATCTGGATCACGGAGCAGGTGTTCTGTGTTTCTACAGCCTCTCTGAAACCATGACCCTGCTCCACAGAGTCCGGACCACGTTCACCCAGCCGCTCTGCGCCGGACTTTGGATCGGAGGCTTGTTAGATTTGTCCAGTGCGGAGTTCTGTACACTCAGATAGACGAGATTTACTGAGGTTCCAGCGAGTTTGAATCCAAAATGACTTGTTAGAGATCGTCAGCACTTGCTTTTCATCAAACTTGTTCAGTAACTCTGTTCAGTCTGATTCAGTATACAAGGAAAAATACACAGGTTGAAACTCATTGATAAATCTCATCTTAACATATGCTTTTTTTAAAATAATTTCGTGTGTTTTGATTTTTATGAGGATAAATGTCAGAGTAAAGTTGGTTTAATGTTTAACTTTGTTTAGTGGCGTTTTATGTTCAAATTAACATTTTATTAAAATATATTTGATTAACTCTGCCTTTTGTGTTTGTGTAAACTCTTATTGTGACCACAGCAAAAATGTATGTTTTATTTTTAGTGTTAAAAACAAGACTGCAACTGATGTTGTTCCTATCAAAAATAAAAAAAATGTAATTTGTGTCAGTTCCAGTCATTAAAGGTAATCATTGACTGTTGCCATTTTATTGCCAGTTCCTTTTTATAGGCTATATCAAAACAGTACATATTGCCTAAAACCTATGAATAATATGTGTAATGATAAAAAAGGCATGCAAATAAATTGAAAGCACTTCTGATAATAATACTACTTACACTTTCATTTATAAAGCCCTTTAAAACAACCACAGCTGCAACAAAGTGCTGTGCACATAAAATCAAGAACATTTAAACACATGAAAATAAAACAGTTGTTAAAACATTAAGATCAATAAAAACAATAAAATGATCTTTTTATCAGTGTATTTCAGATTGTATGGTTACATTGTAAACTTGGCTTTATGATTTAGGAGCTTATTCCTACATATTTCTTTAAACAAACTTACTTGGTTCCAACGTATTGATTTTTCATTAAAGCTGCTGTGTAGTCACTGATAGTTTTATTGGAAAAATCTTGAAGCCAAAGAGGCTTCTTCACTCAGAAGGTTAAGATTATGGATGGATGGATGGATGGATATTTCAACATCAACCATGGATGCAAAGCCAAGCATGTTATCAGATTGACAGATTAACTTGCACATCACTAAAACTGTTATTTATTTATTTTTATGACGAGTGAAGCCCAACTCACCTTGCCTTAATTTGATTCTACACAATCTCAATCATTTTTTTCTTGTAACTGAGTACAGTACATACCACCTCAATGTGAGAGGAATTATCATGGCAAGACTTGACACTCCTCGGATGTCATTTTTTGGCAACACCTAACAATAGAGGACATTGAGGACATGGTATGCCTGGTGCTCCGTCTCTTTAGTCATACACACATTAAAGTGAGCCAGCAAAGGCTTGCATTACACAAATTGTGATGAAAGTAAGTTGATGTGGCTGTAGAACATGTTAGTGTTAAAGCAGTCCCTGCCATGATTCATCCAGTCATGGCTCACTTGCCAATCAATGACCTGCAGTCTGTTGACATGATATCACGTTTTGGTGCACCTTGGATGGGTAGGTCCTAGGAACTGAGTATTAAGCCGGTAGGATCACTCTATAAAGCTTCTGAAACTATGCCAGGCTGACCCAAGTAGGGATGTGTTTAGCCCAAAGGAAATAATTTTAGTTGGTCAATGAGTTGGGAAATAATAATAATGAAAGGGTCTACTCAGCATCCACTGTCCAAAGGAGTTGGTTGCCACATTCAGATGATAAAACTTAAAAAGAGTCAGAAACCCATGTTCTCATTGCACATAGCCAGAAAAACTACCAATCAGGCCTGGGATTAAGCCATGACATGGTATGAATGTACCATAACACCCAGTGGGACAGTGGGGTCTTTGGTACATTGTCCAAATTACCAAAACTGACGTAGACCAAACACTGATCAGCCTTTATGAAGGCCTGTATGTGTAGATCTACACTACCAAAGTTCTGACGTGGCATAATGTAGCCTGGTACTGTTCAGCCTCCTGGTTTTCACCAGAAGAGGAGACTGGGTCATAGAACATGATGTAAGAGAGCCCGGCTTGGACAGAGGACAACCTGAGCCGGTGCCTACAGTGGTCACCTTGAATTAATAGAGCTTGTAGCTTACGTACATATTCTCTTGCAAATGTTCCAACCAGCAGATATGTATTTTATAATGTGTCTTTCAATGTTTGGCTGCGAACAAGCAAAGCAACAAAATCAATGGCTTTTCTAGTTTTTTTTAGCATCTTTAAAAATTTTATTATATTTTGTGCTTAAATTATTCAAGACCCTTGCATATTAGGAATTCTCAAAAGACACAAACTCCTGCGTGAAGAGAAAATCCTTAAATACTGTAGAATTATTTACTAATCACTTAGTAGGCAAATCCTGACACCAATAATTATTGTTGACCTAATGAGGTTTTTGTTTATTAACTATATTTAATATATGCACACCTTTGTTGTTCTCTAAATAAAACTTTGAATGAAGGACGTGCCCTTGGAATGGAGCGTGTTTTCATTTGATTACATTTTAAATAAAAGGCTCTGCATACCGAGTAGTTAAAAAAAAAACTGTTTACCATTTCATTCTCATGCTTCTCTTTTTCCAGACCCGACTGTGAGCCGCTATCACGTCCAATGGATGCCTGAGTACTGCAGCCACAATGAGACCCGAGGACCAGAGAAATCCGTCACGCAGGTCCGTCCCCTGCAGACTCACTAAAAAGTCCAGTCACAAAGGGCAGCGAGTGCACGGAGCTGTGATTTGATTAGTAGCCGAAGCCCATGCAAAGCATGTGCCTAACCTTTTGTTGGATGCTTAAAAAGGGCAACCTTGCTTATAAAAATACAATAAAAAACACAGCTCTACTCGGTGAGTCCAAAGCCCTGTTGCATTGGATTTGCATTTGCGATTTTGAATGCTGTGAGTCAGTAATTATGTTCAGGCATGTGTGTTTTGTCCAATAAAATGCATTAACTTAGAGAAAGTTTCCTGGAACGAGGGTTCATTCACCTCCACTAGCCTCAGCCATACATGAGGCTTTGTTTTAGGGCGCAGTCCTGTCTGTGTAGAGTTTAGGACTTAGAAAGATGGGGGCGCTTGGACTGATACGGGGTGGCAGAGTTAGGCAATTAACACATTCTTTGGGAAGTCGCGCTCTGGTTGCTAGGAAATGTACATTTTCCATAGATCACTGAGGAGGATTCCTGACTCGTGCTTTTATGTGAGCGCAGTGCCTCATGCACTTTTAATCAAAGCTGTTTCATATCAGGGAGAATATACACCCTTTCCTGAGAGGATTCCTTATTAATGTAGGCCGCCTTTATTACTGCGAGGTCTGAATCCGCTATTCAGCTAGAAATTTTTTTTGTTTCCTCAGAGAAATGAGAAAAGTGTTTTGTGTTAAGATCAATAGATGATTAAATTTTGAAATCGGTTCACAGCAAAAAAGCCACGACAGAGAATATATTAGCATGGATTTACAGGATATTCTCATTTCAGTTTGCACGTGAATCCACTGTTGCTGCTTCTTGTTACTTATTGTTTCCAGCCGCAATAATGTTTTTTGCCTGTGTGTTTGTTCTGTTGTCAAACAAAAAAAAAATTCTCATGAAAAGCTGGACAGATTTTATTGAGACTTTCATAAAGTAATCAAATGGTGCACATCTACAAGCAAACGTCTTTTGGAATTAATCTTTTTCAAGATGGACGCCTATTCATTGAACTTTACAATCACAAAAATGACTACAACTCAGCCAGTTTTACAAATATTGAGCTAAATTTGGTGTGGTAGCAGCTGAGTGTCATCCCCAACACAGTTTATAACTAGGCCTGTCACGATAACAAATTTTTCTGGTCGATTAATTGTCTCAGAAATTATTGCGATAAACGATAATATTGTTTGAAATTTGACAATAATTAGTAATTATTGTCAAATTTAAGAAGAAATGTTGGTTAATTTTTGTGTGTAGTACCTTTTTCGACCACTGGATGGCAGTTTAAGACGGAACTGAAGGATGGATAGTGAGGGAGCGAGCAGCGTGTGTCTCTAAGAAAATGGGAGGGAGGCCTCTTGACGTGACGTGGGCTGTCTCTCCTTCGTTTTTTATTTCAGTTTTCAAAATGGCGGACTCTCGGTGTGGTGTGAGCTCTTTAGCATAACACTTTTCACACAAAACTTTTAATCAAAAAATCAGTAAAGTTCTCAACTTCTTTTTTCAGAGAAAAATAACTTTTTACAAAAACTGAATTTTGGAGCTTTGACAAGACGGAGGTTTTTTCCTGAGGTCAGCCCGTTAGCTTAGCTTCTCAACTTAGCTGCTTTTAACGATCCAAGAATGCAATGTTGGATGGTTAAAACTAATTTTAAAGCGAAAGGGATGAGGTCAGTGAAGAGCACCGGAGTTGAGCTTTTTGTTATCCAGAAAGAGAGAAAAACAAAGAAACAATAAAGCCGATAAATGAAAATGAGGTCGATAATTTTCATTTATCAGGGCGATTAATCGATTTATTGTTTATCGCGACAGGCCTAAACACAAAGACATAGACTTTGTGAGCAATTCACATGAAACACACTCACATAAACTCAGTTAATTTAACTCTTTGTATAAATTAGGAGCATTTGTATTCTTCACCTGAAGTCAGTTTGAGGCTATGACCTCATTTGCTTCAGGTTGGATGTTTTAATTTCAACTGTTTGTGTGTCTCTGCAGGCGAGACCATTCGTATCGTGATAGAGGAGTACGTGCAGCACCTGAGCGGCTACCTTCTGCAGCTGAAGTTTGACCCCACCCTGCTGTTTCACTCTCATTTCCAGTACGGGAACCGCATCTCGCTGGAGTTCAGCCAGCTCTACCACTGGCACCCTATGATGCCCGACAGCTTCCACATAAACGGAGAGGAGCTTTCATACACACAGTTCCTGTTCAACACGTCTGTCCTCACACGCCACGGCGTGGAGAAGCTTGTGGATGCTTTCTCTCGACAAGTGGCGGGTCAGGTAATGAACCGAACCATCGTGCGTTCACAACTCACCAAATCACATTCTGTTATAATCCAGATTTATTTCTTTTTTGACTTTTTATACCTCGTCTTCCTGTTTTGCTGTAACAATACATTTTAAGTCATTCCATCGTCTGCCAGTTGTGATAAGATTGTGATTGGTACAGTTTGTTTTGTCACTTCCAGTGCTTTATTTTGGCCTGGAACCAAAGTGAACCTTTTGAAAACCAGAAACAAGCGAGATAACGTAACAATAGTTTCTGCTGAAATGTTTTTTTTAAAGTGTAAAGTGTTTTTTTCCCCTTCTGTGCGATAAAATATGCAGGTTTTATATTAATGTAAGTGCAATTGCACAAAATAAAACTGCACAACTCAACATATTATTTATCAGCGAACATGATGCAGTGAAGCTCGGTCACTTAATGTACATCTCATGGTTTACCCTAAGAAAACAAAGTTATTTAAAGGGATCATTCAGATCTTTTGAAGTGGGGTTCTGTAGGAAAGTCATGAACAAAAAAAATCTTACCAGTCATAGATAGCTCTTTGAGCATCCTCAGTTTGTAGAGATACCATATTTTCTGGTGTACAAGTCGCAGTTCTTTTGCATAGACTTGTCAGTTCTGCAACTTATATACTTTTTTTTCAAATTCACAACGCAATTTTTGGCTGACACTAAATTTTGAAGAACTGCAACAGCGAGCCCTCCCGTGCCCACTCGCTTCACTCAGCTGGTGAAGGCGAAGGAAGGTTGAAGAGCTCGCGGCTCAGGCTGCAATGGATAGATGGATGGATGGATGATGGATGGATGATGGATGGATGATGGATTGATGGATGGATAGATGGCTGGATGGATGATGGATGGATGATGGATGGATGATAGATGGATGGATGATGGATGGATGATAGATGGATGATGGATGGATGATAGATGGATGGATGATGGATGATAGATGGATGGATGATGGATGATAGATGGATGGATGGATGATGGATGGATGATAGATGGATGGATGATGGATGATAGATGGATGGATGATGGATGGATGATAGATGGATGGATGATGGATGGATGATAGATGGATGGATGAT
>JARVJN010000362.1:23591339-23601901 GCA_031763805.1 Argolebias nigripinnis
AATTGGAAGACGACGTTTTGTTCTCAAATGATAATTTTATGAAAACACCAGAAAGAAGAAAACATTATCAGGACATTTTATTCTGATTTATTGGAAAAGTATTAAATGGCCTGGGCCTTCCAAAAGTAATATTAACGAGGAAAACATGCATCGGTAAATCAGAACAAGTTGTGAAAAATGTAAATTCATCACTTCAACCTTTATTTAGACAGATTAATCTCTGAGCCTCAGGGACTCATTTACAAGAGAGAACTGAATTTAACAGAGTGATGACAACAGTGCACAATTATAAAGAGAAGACCAGATGTTGGAGTTTTAGGGGCTCTGGTGGAGGATTCCAGCTGTTCAGCACTCCTGGGTCTTCATTGTTAGTTTTTCCTGATGAGAGCAGATGTTGTTCCAAAACCTGTATATGCATTGATGAAGTCTTTCCAGCTGTGTTAGCTGCCCATGTTGGAGGCACTAATGCATCCCCATACCATCAGAGAGGCAGGTGTTTTGAGTCATGAGGTCTGATGGTCCCTCTTCTGTTTAGTCTGGATGATCTGGTTTCTAAAAGAACTATACATTTGGATCGGTGTGACCTCAGAACTGTTCTGGACGTCACCTCAGTCCATGTTAAACGAGCTCTGGTCCACAGAAGACGGCAGAGGTTCTGGATGGTCCTCACATCTGGATGGTTCTTTGTCTGATAGAGCTTTAAGCAGTCTTTGTGGATGGCACGGTGAATACTGATGTGTGCATTTGTTGCTGAACCCATGCAGTTCTGTCCAGATCAGAATCAGAACCGTTTTTAATGCTGTCACCCCTGAGAGGTCAAAGTTCATTTTCAGATTGGTCCTTTAGGCTCAGAGATTTTTACACATTCTTGGACTTTTGATGCTTTTAACTGTAGACGCTGGGATGTTCGAAGTTTTCCCGATGTATTTTCACATTATTTAAGACATTTTCCACCATTTTAGCCAGTTTTTCCACAGACTGGACAACATGTGTCCATTTTTATTTCTGAGAGACTCCACCTCTCTAAAGTTCTCTTAGCCAGTAGCCAGTTATCAAATGCTCCTCCATATGTTTGTATAACTTTTACGACCTTTCTTTCATGTTCATCTTGTTTTAGATGCACAGCCGCCATAAAATTCAAAACTCAGGCGATGGTTGCTCCTTCAAAAATGCTTTTATTTGGATCAGCTTTGTTTTACAGCCGGAGCTGCGTTGAGCTTAGCGTTGGTCTGAGGATGACGTCATTTTTGGCAAGTCTTCCTGTTCGATAATTGGATCAGCTGGAGATCTGTCGTTGAATAATTTCTCATTACGAAGCTGTTAATTGCAACCTCTTCTTGATAACGGCACATCCTTTGCTGCCTGACGTCTTCAGGCTGAACTGTGGTGTTTTCAGGGTAGATGACTCGAGTTGACGTGAAGACACTACACGGTTGTCAGAGCTGAGGAAACGGGACCTTCCTTATTAACGACGCTCACTTCCTCTGTTTGACTCAATTCTCTTGTGCTGGAACAGGAAATGAGGAACAAGCTTCAGATCGTTCGCTTTGATACAGAGCGGCGTTATGTTTTCATCCTCGCTGCGCTCTCATTTTCTGTTTTTCTCCCACATTCACCCCTTCATATTTCATGTTGTTGTCTCTGTGAGCAGATAAATAGGGTGGCCCCAAGGTGTAAATGTACAACATAAAAAAAAAAATTGGAATTACATTTGGAAAAACACAACAAAAACACAATAACATTTGAAAAAATGAAATTACATTTGAAAAAACTGAATTACATTAGGCCAAAGCGGAAGTGACCTGAGCGGAAGTGGCCCAAATCACATTAGAAAAAAACAGAATTACATTTGAAAAAACAGAATGGCATTTGGAAAAAAAAAAAACCGGAATTACATTAGAAAAAAAACAGAATTAGAAAAAAACAACGGAATTACATTTGAAAAACAGAATGACATTTGGAAAAACGGAATGTTTCTGTTGTTTTTGTTGTGTTTTTCCAAATGTGATTCCGTTTTTTTTATGTTGTTCATTTACACCTTTGGGCCACCGTACAAAGCAGTTGATCAGTTGCCTCCACTGGAATGAATGGTTTGACTCAAAGCACACAGTAGAAGATATTCAAGTCTTTGCTCTGATTTTTTTCTTCTTCTAATAAACAAAGTTACCGACCCTAAACTGCACATGGAGCTCGATACAACATCTGCCCATTAAGTGCCTGTGGCTAATTTGTATAACTAATTGGGCTATTTCAGAGAGAAGTGACCGGTAAAATGAGAAAATCCCAACAAAACTAAAACAAAACAAGAAAGAAGTCATTTGACATGTTCAGTCTGCGATTTAATGGAAACCAAACACAAAAGACAGAACTGGCTTTATCCTGTTCAGGGCCACGAGGGGAGGGAGTCATCCCGGTCATGAATATATGAAAGGCTGGGTACACCTGATTGGGTCACCAGTCCATCTTGACAATAAAACATCAAAAGACAAAATAGAAAAACTAATAAAACTCACCAAAACAGACTCAACTTGTTGTTTTACTAGAGATTTTCCAAAAAAGGTGTCCACATCTTCTGCTCTTTTGTGTATGTATTTATAGGAAAATAATAATAATTTTTTAGGTTTGAATGTGTTGTTTTAGTTTGAAATTATTATTTTTTTGGCCTAAACTATGAGTAATACGCTCTTAATGCATTTACTTAGCTCTTCTGGTTTTACCAATTCTCAAATTCTTCTTTAAGCATGATAAATTGAATGTGATGCTTTCATCATTAACAGTATAACAGTTGACAAATTAATACTAGGTTATAATATTTTTTTAATCCAGTAACAAGTCAAATATCCATCTACAGAACTTGGTAAGTGCCAATTGAGAAAAAAAAAGGTCCATTATCATGGTTGTCAAAGTTTTTTTAATCATCACATTCTTGGATTTGCAAATAGAGCCAGTTTCTGTACAGATGCACTTAAATCTATTAGAGATTAAGTATTGGAGCATTTTCTGGGTTTAGTAAAGTTGGACATATTTTCACTTCTGGGATTAATAACCTGCACTCAGAATGTTAGGCAATCACAAACTTCATCACTTTTCAGGCATAAAAAAGACAAAAATCATCTTGAGAAATGTCATCAGAATGAACACAGTGTGACTCTTTAGTAACCTCACGGTTGGATTTAATTACAATTTAGAGGACTGCCATGTGATTAAAGCCAATTATTCAATTTCATTATCATGAAACTTAAATGACTGTGGCTGATTTTAGATAAAGAAACACTGATTTACATCTTTTTATGCCTCAAATGTGTCAAAATGACACATAACCTTATAATTCAATGTGTTAGCATAAATGCTAACTTACAATACATTTGAGATGTATACTGTATCATTGGAAATTAACACACAAATCAAACTTTTCAAAGGCATTACTAAAGGGTTATGACAACTTTAACTAATATTTAAAGACACACATTCTTCTGGATTCAGAAAAGAAAGGATAAAAAATGTAAATACACAACTTATTGCTACATCCTTCAACAACAGGACACTACATAAAACCTGAAAGGACTGAAAGGCTGCACGGCACTACTCTACTTAATGTAGCAGCACAGATTAATGTTAATAAAACTGACCTTGACATTTGAAAATGGAGGTATAATCTCCCATGTTCATGATGCAACGCACCTAAAAATAAAACGTACCTTCCACTCTTACACAAAACATTGGTATATGTGTAATGAAAATTTAAAGAGCATCCACAAAAAGCAGCATAACAACAATAAGTACTGAATAAGCTTTAATAAAGCTGACTGTGGTGCCAATTTCTCCTCATGGCCTCCTGTTGATGACATTATTAAAAGTTAGATTGAGGATCTCTCCCTCAGAGGTCAAGGATCAGTGAGTGATAAATGATGTGCGCACCAGAGAGCGCAGATCTCAAAACTGGGTTTATAAACAAGAACAGATTTTCACAGTCCTTTTTTGTTTTTTTGTTCTCAGATGGCACTAGCAGAGGTCCGTACCTGATTTCAGAAATGAATCTGAAAAGTCTTTCTGAAACATGCTTGATCCTTACAATAAGACAGAGTATAAACATATTGTCTACATCTGTGCTGCCCAGTCGTAGTCCTCAGAAACCCGCCGGCCTGCATGTTTGAGATGTTTTCAATCTCCAACACACCTGATTCGAATGAATAAACTGCCTCATCAGCTTGTCATCAAGTTCAGCAGAATTCTGTTTAATGACCCATTAATTGACATCAGATGCACGTCTAAAACCCGCAGCTTCCAAGAGACCAGGATTAGGAAATACTGGCCAAGATTATCACTTGTGAAGCAATGTTTTTATTCATTTCTCCTCTGGTTTTTGGATTAAAGTAAGAAAAAAAACTATCTATGTTTTTGTTTACAAAGAAAATGTCACCGGAGAAATCCTTATCGAGATCCCTCTTTTGAAAGCAAACACCCCTCTCCAAGAGTGAAGAGATCAGGGGGGAAGAGAGCACCATCCATCTGGCTAATAGCTGCTTTTAATCCCCTCTGATTACTGCTAATCCCCCTTTCTGCCTCTTCCTGAGAATAAACACATGTTGACCTGGATGACCTGCTACTAATTAATGAAGTTAGGTTAGTTTGACGCTGGAATATTTTCCCGAAGCTGCAGCAGATTTACTTCTAAATGTACATTTGAACTCAAAGTGCAAGAGTTGGCATGTTTACATCGCAGGCTGGTGTCAGCTTTTCACAATACGACTCGCCCCGTGACTGGCAGTAAAGGGAAACTTTCCGTCTTGCGTTTTCTTCTCTTTGTGCGGGGGTCAGGAGCAGAGGCCTTGGAGGTGAGGCAGAGTTCACAGGTCAGCTGTACCCTGGAGGACGCGCAGGCCAGGGCACAGGCTCGAGGACAAGAAAAGGGTCAGGGGTTGGGTTCAGATGGAATCCACACAGAGGATGTAGAAAAAAGGATATTGTCATGGGAGAACAGAGAGCTTCCTCAAGGCTAACATTAAAGGGTTTGACATCCTCCATCCAAAGTGCCGAAATCTGCTCTCATTGTCGCAGTTGCGCAACGAAAATTGCAACTTTTTTTTTTCAGAGCATCTTCACCCGCCCCTTCTCGACACAAGGCCCAGGCTGAACTTTTTCTTACAGGCGTATGTGCCAAGTAATTGAAGTTTGTGGGCGTGTTCGTCAATGCGGAAATGTGCTCGGACATTCAGCTGCATGACTAAACAAACACACTAAATTAGTTGAACGGTCAAAAACTCCTGGATGGAAGTCGTGCAGACAGTGTGCATGGAGGAGTCTGTCTGCTGTAAAGTGTGGCGCTGTCTTCAGGAGAGATTTGTGGCCAAACGGTGGATGCAAGGATGAAGTGGAGACTCTGACAGGAAGAAACCTACATGATGACAAATACTGCAGTGGAAGGGGTTCATGGACTATGAAAGCTGTGTGCGAAAATGAAAGTCCTGCAACCACGTGAACGTGTATTGACTGTTCAGCTTTGGATGGCGTATGCTGGGCCCTTAAGTCACATGCTGCAAAATGTACTCAGAGGCTGAGCTCTAACTTAAAGGTGTAAATTCATTCATCCTTTATTTATACTGGTTAGTCTCATTCAGCCTCGGGGACATTTATAAGAGAGACCTGCTTTTAACAAAGAATGATGACACCAGTAGACAATCTTAAAAGAAGGTACATAAACTGAAAGAAAAATGAATATAATGTTAAAAAACTCAAACTAAAACAGCTACATTATAAAGTAATATAAAAATACTAAAAACAGGAACATGTCTGCATTGGTTTTTGCCATGAACCATGGCAACCATGAACCAGTTGTTTGAAGACACTTCGAAAGGTCAAGGTCAAGAGCTTCAGATCTTTTTGCAAGACATTCCAGGAAACAGGAGCGGAGTAGGAGAAGGCCCTTTTACCTAGTTCGGTCCTCACTGAGGGAACACTGCAGGTAATAATGTCCTGGGAGCACACGCTGTAGCTGCACTCACTCAGTGATATGTAGGAGGAGATGTATGAAGGCAGCAGACCAAGAAGTGGTTTAAAAAGGAAAATGTACCAGTGATAGAGTCTGTGTGAAGTTAATGATGTCCAGTTAACCAGTAAATACAAGGTGCAATGGTGGGTATGATAATCAGTTATGAATCTTAGCGCACCATGATAGGCAGTGTCCAACATCTGCAGAGTGCTTGTAGGGGCATTTGTGTAAATAATTTCACCATACTGTAGTCAATGGAAGGAAGGAAAGTTGCAGTTACAAGGTGTTTCCTAGCGTTCAGTTAGACAGGATCTATTTCTGAAAAAGTTTCCTTACCAAGTTTTCCACGTGGAGCTTAAAAGAGATATGAGTCGACCATGATACCCAAATAGTTGTAGGCATTGACAAACTCAATGGGGACACCATTTGAAGATAAAATTGAGGGGAGAACTGCTGGGACCGACTTCCTGTTTGAAAAAAGCATCCCTTTGGTTTTGTCAGCATTTAGGACAAGTTTGAGATATGGAACAAATCTGACTGGATGATGTCAAATGCAGATTGCAAAAGCTGGAAAACCTTAGCAACTGTTTTAGCTCAACAATAAACTGTGTCATCAGCATAGAAATGTAAGGGCGCATAAGGAATTATCTGACCTACATTACTTATGTAGATTGTGAAGAGAGTGGGACCTAAGACTGAACCTTGTGGTGCACCATTATTAACAGTTAGATAAGTGGAAGAAGTACCATTAATTTGAACACATTGCCTCCAATCTGGGAGATAGTTAGAGAACAAACCATATGAAATGAATAATCTTTTATCCTACAATTTGTGTAGGGTTTTCAGTATTTTGACCCCAGGTTCCTGAGTGCAAGGGTGGCACTAGCAAGCAGTCGCAGCTGGAGGTCATTCCCTTGATTGGCTCCAGGACTACATAAAGCTTCAGATGAGCTCCATTCATCTGATGGAGCATTATACTACCTACCAAGACTTACTATTCTGAGCCTGACAATTCCTGGACCATCTACCTGACAAACTAAGAGCCTCATATGCGGTACTCATCTAGGTTCGAAC
This sequence comes from Argolebias nigripinnis, assembly GCA_031763805.1. Taxonomy (NCBI): domain Eukaryota; kingdom Metazoa; phylum Chordata; class Actinopteri; order Cyprinodontiformes; family Rivulidae; genus Argolebias; species Argolebias nigripinnis. The sequence continues at coordinate 23,598,403 of JARVJN010000362.1, forward strand.
CCCGGCCACGGCACACCTTGGGGTGTCTATGAGTGCACATCTATTTCCCCAGCTCCTTTAAAGGCTGCTCACTGCACCACCTGGTGGTGGTTGGGTTAAATGCAGAGACGAATTTCGTCTGGTATGGGAAACATACACAGATGACAAAAATGGACATTTATTTATTTATTATTATCTGCACCTGCACCATCCACCACTCGCCCTCCAACTCACCTGGTCCTTCATGTTTGGAAACCCCTCTGCCTTCTTCTTCTGCTGCCATTTACCAAACAAACCACAAGGAACCAAGAATCAGACTTTACTACCTGTTGCCTAACATCTACTCCCAGAAAGTAACTCATTCCTTCCATTCACAGGCCCCAGATCCTTGCTTGTATTTATTCCCCTGAACGTCACTGTAAGTAAATAAACCTTTTCAATTATATTGGAGGCTGATTCTGCTTTCCTCTCAGTCTGTACTCTCTGGGTTCTCATTCATTATGACAATTTGCTATAGTAAAAATGCTTCAGTGCATCTGATTTGTCTCAAAATAAACAAGAGAGAAAGAAAATCGGGCTGAGAAACGTGTCAGAAAAGCTTCAAAATTCACACTTCATTTTTCACCTTAATAACAATAAACACCTGGTTATTCACACCAAACGGGTTAGAAAATATGATCCATCTCCTTCTTGATTGTTCCAGATTAAAAACAAACAACCCTCTATTCAAAAAAAGCCACCCATCTGTCACGAGGTTTTTTTTTGTCTCCACATGGAAGCGCAGCTAAGAATCAACATATGCTTCATGATAAATGCTGGTGTGTTGTTGTTTTTTAGTAGGATGGCATCAAAGTTTCATTATTGCCCCGAAATCAAAGCACTGGGATGCGTTTCAACATTTCTGTCAAATCATAAATTGGAAATGTGCTGTGAAGGAAGCATGAAATTGATTACGCTGGAAAAAAAGGCAGCTTGTATCAGCAGTCACTGACTCGGTACAAAGGCTAAAGCTTCTCCCAAAATAAATCGACGCCAGGATAAACATATTTTTTGCATTTTATTTTGTATAAAGATGCTGATCTAAATACAAGATACAAAAAAAAAAAGAGAAGCCAGCACATGGCTCACAAACCACTGTGTTTACATATTAAATATGAATCGTTTCATCTTCACTCTGTGTGTGTGTGTGTGTGTGTGTGTGTGCTCCAAGGCTAAGAGCTCATTTCCAACCTTGATGATCACAGGATCCATTGATTGTAGTGTTGACGAGCATGTTAGTTCAGCTCGTGGTGTACGGAGGAATCTGGACACGTTTAGGGTTCGATCTTTCATGTTCGTTCCTGCCGGTATGAAGCAGAGCACTGATGCTGCAGACAGCTGCGTCTTATTGAGAAAAAAAAACATTAAATGGAGTACCTGGCTGGCAAAAGTTACTCTTTCGTTGGACATAATGGGTTCTTGTTGTGAAAATGTCACTACCCCAAAAATACACACAATGCTAGCACACATATTGTCGATGTAAGTCAGCATTCATTTAATACAACAATTAAGGGCTTTTTATTGAATACTGAAAGTCTCAGAGCTGAAAAGAAAACCATGACATTTTGATAAATGTTATAAAGCCTCCTTCAGTGTCTATAAAAACAAATTTGACCTTTTTGACATAAGAAGGAAAAAATAAAAACCTCTTCAATGACATATTGAAAACAGATTTCCACAAAGGCTGCTGTGGAAGAAAACTTGTATTAAATCTCAACTAAAGTTCGCCAAATGGCTCATGGAAGCCTCAGGTTGAAGACATTTCTGTAGACTGCTGATCCCAGTTTGGAGCTGTAACATGCTGACATCTAAATATATGCTGTGTTTGGCAGAAACCAATACCGCACATCATCACAAACTCACATGTGAAGCATGGTGGAGGCAGTTCCATGCTATGGAAAGTTTCCTGTCAGCCAGCCCTAGAAGGTTTGTAAAGATGAGGGTTAAAGGGACGCCATAAAACCCTGAAGCGCAATAGGATGCTGTCTGGAAAGACATTTATATAGACCATGATGGATTTATGACAGCAATGAAAACATAACATCCAATTTTATATGCACTGTAAATAGTAAAACATTTAAAAATATTTTATGACACCCAAATGGCAAATGTGAAAATTGTTTCAGTTTCTCTTCTTGGTCATTCTTTAATATTTCACACCATAAACAACAATAAACTTATAATTAAAAAGAAAACTTTAGGATAGTTTTACAAAAGTCTCTTATTAGGAGTCATAAGAGCACAGATACAAGTGGAGGTGAGGAATATAACGTGCTTCAGTTCTTTTAAAGTTTTTTCTAAAGTTTTGTGTTGAACATTTTTGAAAATTTCTCTAAGCTCCAAGTGATTCAAAGTTTAAAGGAGCTTCATTGTTCAGGGAGTGTTTGTGTAACAAAGCAGGACTTGTGCACAAAAAGTGTCCATTTTTTGAACATCTGCTATAAATTGATACAAAGTTACGCTGCCATGTTGGTTGATATTTATGAATGGTTTCCATCCGTACACATTTGTGTCGATGCAAATATAAAGTACCAACACATGCTGGTGTACCACATCGTCCATCACAATTACACAAGAAATATGCTTTAAAAGGAAAATTTGATTTTGGCAAGAACCACTGCAGGTTGTCAGTTCTTCACAACATTGTTCATCTTTGTTCCTCATCGCCACACAGCTCTGCTCTGATGACTCCTGAACATCTTCACTATCAGTCGTCGATAAAACTATAAGTATGAACAAAAACAACATTCAAAGAGGGCTAACATGTAAAGACCAGGATGTTTTCCATTAAATGGACATTATTAGTTATCATCCCCATAAGTAGTGTTGTTTCCTTCTACCGCCTAGTAGGTTCAAAGTTAAGTTTTTATCTGTGATAATATGCATCGTGGCTCGCGTGTAAAATCACAAGTGTATTTTAGTTAGCTTTATGTAACCCTTTTCCTAAACTTAGCCTTACACCTGACCCAGACCACTGACTTTAAACTTAACTCCTTTACCCTTGAGCCTTAACCTAACCCTGACCCTAAACCTAACCCCTAGACCCTTGACTCACCTTAACCACGTGATCATATTTTCAGCAATAAGAACGTACCTTTAAACCTACTAGGTAGAGGAGGGGCAGTCTGAATGCTACGTATGGGGATGATGATAACTAATAACATCCATTTAATAGGTGATAACATCCTAACCCAGCGGTGTAAAGACTATCATCGGAAGAAACAATCCATTAGAACTAGGGATGCACAATATTGGATTTTTGGCCGATATCCGATATGCCGATATGTTAAAACTTATTTGGCAGATAACCGATACCAATATTTTACATACTTTTCTTTGTCAGAACATAGGCATAGCCCTCTTATTTAGGCTTATTTGATACAAAAATTGTGTAATAGCTGTAAGAACTGGAGACATATAATCAGTACCAGATATGCAAAGCACTTTAACTTATATTACATTTTTAAAGTGTTAAATGTTA
>JARVJN010000362.1:23810022-23821225 GCA_031763805.1 Argolebias nigripinnis
TATCATTCTTCTTCTGCCGCCTTTCATTTTATATGTATTTTATTTATTTGTATCTGTGATTGTATTTGTGTTTTTTTTTATTGAAATGAATAAATGTTTAAAAAATAAATAAAACAAAACACTTTAATGAAATGATACCCCACATTTCGTGTTTATGCACGAATCCAAAGCAGTATGGTAACAGCTTCTGGTTACGTATGGCCACGTGTCCTTTTCCTTAAAGGGAAGCAGGTGTGTGGACGTTGCCTAAAAGCAGGGCTTTGTACTCTAAATAAATGGCAGTGATTTGTTTTAAAAGGTATTTTGTACAAACACACACACATGCAGAGAAATGGTCAGATGGCTGGGGCTATAACTGGTTCTGTCCTCAGGGAAGTCTTAATTGGTCACAGCGCTTTACCATCTGGGGCTGAAGTGACGATGGAGGAGAGATGAAGGGAAACGGTGAGAGGGTTGTTGAGGAATAAAGTACAGTATGTCGAGGAAGACAGTATGCATTGTTTAGGAATGAAGCTTTGTACTATTAATAGATACACATCTAGAATTATTACAGTCATTATGTAACAGGTAAATTGTGTTCATAATATAAAACGGAGAACGTGCATGAATGATTGTTGAGTTTCTAGTGCTCCTCCGCTCTCACATGCGCCTTTAGGTATTGATGGCCACATCTGTGTGTTTGTGTGTGATTGTCGAAATGGTAATGACTTTGAGTTGTGCTCTCGTGCTGATATTGCCAGTGTGAGCAAGACTTTGCACACGTCCTAACAACCTCCAGGAAAGGAGCAGTGGAGAAAACAAATAAACCCAAACACAGGGGGGGTCTGTTTTTATCTCCGTTTTCTCGGGCGTTTGCTGAAATCCGTCGTGTTTTAATACATGGGCAGATTGGAAATCCTAAAAGTGTGTGAATAATGGAGGGAAAAGGTGCTCATAAAGAGAAGACAAAAAAAGGGAGGAAAGAAGATGATGATGGAGGGGAGGATGGAATATTTTGCATATTTACGTGTGATGAGTGAATCTTTAAAATTCAAAAGGATTTCTGTCAGTGATAGCTTTGCACGCAACTCGTCTCAAACGCTTTCAGGAAGATTTGTCTTTCATGCTCCCACCTCTTTTCTGACTGTACCTCCTCTTGCGTTTTGCCTTTTTAATCTCTCTCACTCTCCATCTTCCCAACACACTCACACCGACTCCTTTTGCTGGCTGGGCCTCAGTGAGTTTCATGTTGTGTATCCGCTCATGTGTTTGTGGGTTTCTTAGTTAAGTGTTAAATCCTCCTCTTCTGCCTTTTTTTTTGTAAACAGTGTCTCATATTCGAAAGTGTCTCCTCACCACGGATTCCTCTCTTATCAAAACATTCAGACTTTTAGCTCCACGTCAGCATCCTCCCGTCTCAGTAGTGATACCCATTCCCTCACTCCACTGGCAAACAGTCTTTTCTGTTCCTCTCCCACCATTTTCTTTTGATGTACCCCTCAATCCCTGCATGATTTGTTACAATGAGAAAAACTGGATGCATAAAAACAAATCTATAAACCTAAAAAAATAAAAATGGTATGAGTTTATTATTTTATAGCAAAGACCTATTCAAATTCAACTAAACAGAGGATTAATTTACACATTCAGCTGAAAATTTACAAAAAAAGAGCTAATCTTACTCTCCTGTTTAAAATATTTATATTTATATTTCCTGGCAATGAGAGTATGTTTAATATATTTGGATTTTCAGAGGTTTTAGCATAAAATAGATGTCACTGCTGAAAACAAGGCTAAAGATTAAAGTTAGTTGCTAAATATTAAAGTTAGTTGCAGGGTGTACATGAATAGCTGATATTTAGACCACTTTTTTTTCTTCTTTTTCTTCCACCGTCATCTTAACTTGAAGCAAGAGCTGCAGCTCCCTCAACGCGTATTTACTCTTTTAGTTTTCATATCTATTTTCTTTCTTGTTGAGGCAACAAAATCATTCCCTGCCACAGAAATATTTGTCATGAAGATGCTTTTGTTTGTCGACTCAACTGGAACAATTTAGACAGACTGAAAAGAAGTACGAAGACAAATAGACTTTTATTTTCAGCCCCCTGAAAATGTTACACTCACCTGAAAACGTTCTTCTGTTCTCAGTGAGTTTCAGGTTTATAAGCTGTGGCAAAAACAATCACACTTGAGTTTTTGAAGCCCCCTGCCTACCATCCATCACTAGGTTCATTTGGGTCATTGTTCTTGTAAGTTGTTTACCAACCTGTGAGCTATTTTTGACATGTTTCAAGAAGTAACTGCTCTGGGAGGAGAGTAATGGCTTTAAACTTTGCTCTGACCTCAGGTGAGAGGTGAAACTTAGGCCAGCACTGCAAATAAGAATCTGTTCTTAATGTTAGTAAAAAGAAACTCTTACTGCATCCACCTTTTTATGCTAATTTTCCAATAAATTTTTATTAAGTCAGAGGTGAATCTTTGTATTTTTTTATACCTCTTGTCATGTATAAATTACTTCAGAGCAGGTCAGGTTTCCAGTATTACCGTAATTTCTGGACAATTGAACTCACCTGAATACAAGCCATGCTTACTAAATTTACAAGAAAAAAATAATTTTGGACATATATGCAGTAGGGCTGGGCCATATCATATCATTCCCGGTAATACCGGTATAAAAAGCTTGCCCGGGCAAAAAAGTTATATCATGATATGCTAATTTCATGACGTAATGCGTCGGGGTGCCCCGCCCCCTTAATATCCGAGCGCTTCAAACGACAAAATTGAACTGCTCACCTCCCCTCCACCAGTCTGCGTGCAATACTAGCTAGCTAAAATGCTAAAAACAAACAACGCGTCTCAGCTGTCTCTCCCCCTGCTTAAACAGCACAGGTACAGACAGATCTACTGTCTCCCCCTCTCTCCGCCCCGCGCTGCTCAGCGTGTGCGGGCTGCATCTCTCCCTCGCTCTAAACTGTCTGTACAAACACGCGGCTCAGCTGTCAGCTGTCGTTAGCTGTCGTTATGCTCAACAGATTTTAAGATTCATTTTATTTAGTTGTTTTAGGAAACTACACATGCACTTTAGTTTTTGTGGTGGATTTTGTTGATCTATATTTTGTGCAGACTTTTTCAATCTAAATAACAGATCATTTTTATTTTTATACTTGGAGACTGAATACTTTACTAAATAAAGTAATTTCAGTAAAATTACCCCTTGTTGTTTTTTAAAATTTTATATAATACTGCAAAGCAACATGTTAAGTTAATTTTGTCAAATAAATAAATTTGATTTCTGTTTTTTTTTGTTATATCACAAAATTTATCGTTATCGTGATAATGCTCTGAAATATCACAATATAATTTTTGAGCCATATCGCTCACCCCTAATATGCAGTAGGCCGCACTTGCATTTAAGCTGTGGGTGTCCACAATGTAACATGAGATATTTACAAGGATTTTTTTTTTTACTGATAAGTATATACTGTACGTACCAGTAGCATACACAAATACATACAGTAAATGTTTTTTCTCCTGAACAGTGCATGTAACACAGCTGGTTAAAATGTATAAATACAGCAGCCTACCAAGAAGTCATTGATTGCTATGTTCATCTTCCTCCTGTGCACTAAAACCATTAAAGTCTTCTTCAATAATTTCCTGTAGGATCGATAAAGTTTTATCTTATCTTATCTGATCTTATCTTATATTTCTTCAGTGTCAGAATTGAACAGCCTCAGAAAAACTTCATCACACACATCCTCAGTTTCTCTTTTGTTGTCGCTCTCAACGTCACTTTCTTCTTGAGACACATTTTAGATTTGGTTTGTCTTATCATTCACACTTATTTTGAGTGCCTGCAAATACTTTACTGTATTACAACGAGTGAGGAAACTCCCTGGGAGCACAACTGGGAAGGGAGGTGAGAACTGAGAGGGTCCTCTCCCTAGTGGACCAATGAAACCATTGGTCCACTGTGACCTGTTCGGTAATGTAATTGGCCAGATTTTTTAAAAACCTTTACTTATGTAGGTATTCTCACTGAGTCATGAGAACCCACCCTCCAAGAGATATGTGTATTGGGCAGCTATGTGAGTGCCCTGGTGTGACGAGGCTAAAAGTTTTGGCAGCATGAAGCTCGTTAGCCCTTCAAAAATAAATAAATAAATAAATACATTTGCCCCAGCATTGTATACGCCATGGGGTTCAAAGTGTGTGGAAAAAGTAGTGGCTTATAGTCTGGAGATTTCCGTAGTTACCATGGTGATACACCACCTCCCCATGGAAAATGAACAAGATTTGTGGCACTGAAAACTCAGTGTTCAATATAAAGTTACCTCACTGAAACACTGGTGCTTCTTTATAGAACAAGTTCTAGTCTTGGTACCACTCACAATTTGAGTGGTGGACCATGGCAGCCTGACCCTCAGGCAGGACGAAACAAGGATTCTGTGTATATTTCTGTGATGTTTGGTGCCATAAGGGTGTATCAGTTTTTAAATTAGTCCGGCATTTTCACTGGCTTCGACGGCTCCATAGGAGTTGGCCCAGTGGAGTGCCTTTATATTTCTTTGAATCGGCTCACCAGGTCCGACTTTAATTTTATTACTTTGAGATCCTGTGAGGGTTATGGGGAAGCTGAGGGTTTGGACTCTTCCTTTTTTTTCAGGACTGCTGGAGGCGGCGCAGCCAGACAGGCGCAGCTGGAGAGCATGAAATAAAATTTGTTGTTTAACCCTCATTTGTGGTCTCGTGCCCCTTAAATATGTTACTTGACCCTTTGGTTCGTAACATATTAATGGGTGATAGGTGCTCTGATTTTTTTATGCTAGGAAGTCAGAATTCAATTTTTGCAACAAAATACAAAAGTGTGCATTTCTTTCTGATTTTACATTCCTTCAGTTAGACCAAAGCAATTGTGTTAATAACTTATTTAGCAGTCACAAGAACAAACAGTTCAATATTTTATATAGCACCACTTCACAGGAGAAGCCCTCTCAGAGAACTATACTTGAAGGCTTACACACTGAGCAATGTTAGAAAACTAAACTTCAGAACACTTCAAAAATACTTTGCCAGCTACAAAGCTATATTGAAGGCCTTGTTTTGGGGCTGCTAATCCATGTTTCCTCACTTTTTCCTCTAACTTGTCAAAATATGTTGTTTTTCCCTTAAAAATGTTGTCTTTGGTGCCTAAAGAACTGTCTTGAACTGTTGTGTTACGCTGTGTTGTGTTATGATAAATAATTAAATCAGGACTCTTGTCAGCCTTGATGTCTGTAAGTTTCACGACTATTCATTTAAAACTGTAGAAAATATTTGAAATATTCTACCATCACTAAGACCCTCAGACTGTTGGTGACATCTCGTAACGTCACCTTCATCTGGAAGTTCTGCTCACAGAACTGTGCTTTTCTTGTTTTGGATTTTTTGGGGGGCAATACTGAAGTATTTTTTGGCAATACTCATTTATTGCGGGGGTTACGGTATGTTCCAAACCCCTTGCAAAAAGTGAAAATCCATGAAGTAGGAATGCTATATTTATTTTAGTACTGTATGTATTTTAAAGCTTTAGAAATCCTCCCCACACTCTTGCAATGTCCTAAACTCTTAAACCTACATAATTTTAACAACATACATAGGCAGTATATAGGTACCGCAAACAAAACGGTCCCGCTCGAGTCCAAAGCTAGAAGACAAAATTTCCAGTGAGCGCCGGAGAAAACTGCCGACCTCCAAGTGATGCCTTCCACAAGAGAGGCTCCCTGGGCCGGCAAGCAGCACTCAGATTGACCGACGATGAGACTGGAAGTTTGGTTCTGGTCCAATTCCCAGTTGGTTCCATACTGCTCTCTGCATCCACTGAGTGCCAAGTCACTATGAATAAGGTCCAAACTTTTTCAGATCGGATCAAAACGTTCCCTCCATTTCAGCAGAAAGCAACAGCTGGGAGTACTGCTGGGAATTCTGGGTAGTGCATTGTTGGCTTCTGGGAAAAATAGTCCTTTTGAGTGGTGATATAGTGTAGGCTTATTGAGAGAAAACTATAAAATGGTGACGCCTATCCAAAGTTTTTTTTTTTTTACGTTTTACATTACGGTATCCTGTATCTTGTATCCTGTACTGTCCCAATCACGAGTAATTTTAAAGTTGACAATCTTGTGTTGTGTACAATCTTTTTTCCCCTCATATACAATCTTACTTTGAAAAAACGCAAAAGAGCAAGTCCACAAAAGTTGAACCGTGAAGTAGCAAGGGACTACAGTAATTATTTTTTTATACAAAAATTTGTGTCCAGCAGAGTTAAATCCAACACATCAACAAGTCACAACACTGAGGCTCCTCAGCTGTGTGAGTTTTCAATGTATGATGTTTCACAGCCTGAACTGGGAGTTTTGGGAGTTTCTATGTCAGTCAGGTGCATGCCAAAGAAAGATCAGGACCAAATATTTTCTGTTGTTTTTGTTTGTCAGAGCTGGTTTTTGAACTCCTTAGCTGCTCTCAACGGAAGCCCCGTTTAAACTACTGTATTCAGAAAGCAAGTACTGTATGGTAATAAGTATTTGTAAATTACACATTTAAAACCTTTAAAAGTAATACAGTGAGATTCTGAAATCTCTGATAGTTTTCCTATTTCTGTGTTTTATAATTTATAATATAGTGGTATGATACCATTTGCTTTGGTTTTCACCTGCTGTGTGTTTCTCCAATATTTAATGCTAATAAACAACACCTCCCTTAGGTCTTTGTAACCCAGAGTAGCTGAGCCTCAGCTCTGGAGGTAATGTTTGGGCGAGCACAGTGGGAATACAGAGAGCTGCTATTCCCTCAGGCACGACTACAGTATATATGTGTTTGGTTGGGTTTTTAGAGGATAGATAGAGTGTCCAACTTTGACATGCCTCTTCTTCCACTGCATTTTTAGGTATAATGGAGAATAATAGCCTTTGGGGCCAGGACATGTTTAGCTTTCTTTCTTGTGCAGACTATACCATATGCACAGAAAAGGTATGACCACATTTACTAGTATAATAATAGAGTAGTGCATATACAGTAAAAACCTGCAGTAGAGTCATTGTTTTACAGATAATTAGACAAAAAGCTGGTTGTGGAGGAGTCCACATTAAAAAAAAAAATCCATTCCGTTTTGAAGCCATCATGAAGATGATGAGCTGAACAGAAAAAAGGTGAAGAAAACCAAAATACTGTAAGTGATAATTAGAAGCTGACAAGCAGCTCTTATGAACAGTATGCTCACCGCATAATGTGAAAGATAGCAGGGTGGGGGAGCGTGGATGAGCTCTGTTGGCACATTGATGGAGGGAAGCTTGAGTGAAGAGAAAAATGGGTCAGAGTCTGAACATGAATGACAGTGTAAGGAGACAGAACAGAATGCTTGAGAGACCCCTTTATTAAATGTAGAGGCTCGTTTCCTTTCAGTCAGTGTGACCTTTGTGTTTGAGCGCAGGACACACACCCACACACACATTCACACACCCACTGAGAGTGATGTTGCGTTGGCAGGAGACCTCACAGCTCCACTGAAAATCTCGTAACGGCGTCTGTGAGATCCCTCATATCTTCTCACCAATTTCAGCTAAACCCCCATCTACCCCCACCTTCCACGTTCTGTTTAATCTCTTTTGACATTTTTAGAAGATTGGATTTTATGTTATATGATAAGACAGAGTGAAGTTCTGCTTTTTGATTAGCTGAGCTAGTGTGAGATGTTCAGTTCCTAATTGAGAAAGCAAATTTGTGCCTCATTTGTTTTTGTTTGTTTTTGCAAAATGTTCACACTGCTGGATTGCAGGTGTTGAAATATATTTCCAATTATCTGTGATGTGATTATAAACGAACATCAGTGTATTCAAATCAGCTGTGAAAATATGGTAGTTCTTTGGATGATTGGGTTTAATGTCACTTATAGTGATGCTTTTTCTATTTACACTGAAAACTTCACCTTGTAACTGAATTTTGAACTTCCTGTCAGGAAGACAAATGTCAATTTGAGCACAGAAGTGCCTCAAGGATGTGTACTCGGTCCTTTGCACTTCACTCTGCTGACTTATGACTGTGCTGACAAATTCAGCGCTGTGGTTGGACTAATCAGAAACAATAATGAAACGTCTTCTAAAATGGAAGAACAGTCACCGAGCTGATAGAGAAACAATAGTCTGTCTTCTACTGTGAACAAAACTAAAGAGCTTATTGTAGATTTTAGAACGACAAAAAAAAAAGAATGCACAGCAATCATTCTTCTGTGGCAAATGCCAGCTTAAAAAAGTTTTTACATTGTCACATCACTCATGTTTTCTCTCATGACTCTCAACACCACCCCTTTAGCCTAGAAAACTCAGCAGAGGATCCAATTACTCAGGAGACTAATGCATGCAAGCATTACCCCTGCCATCCTCACCACCTTTTACAGAAGTGCCACAGAGACTAATCTGATCGGCTGCATCACTTTCTGATACAGCAACTTCAGTGTGAGAGCGTGGAAGACAGTGTGTTATAAGAATGGCAGTTCTTAAGTCCATTTAGAACCCTCTTATTCTGACGCCGTGTAACTCGTGCCATCAGGAAGAGGTTACATTCCTTTTATTTCATGAACAACCAGAATGTGCAGCAGCTTCATTTCTATGGCAAAAGGTCACGAATACCCCTTTATCACACACTGTACAAGATAAATGTAGTTTTGTTTTATCTTATATTTCTAATGTATATGAAAAGACAAATTAAACTGTTACTTCAGTTTTACTTAATGTAATGTAGGGAATGTTATCATTCACATCATGATGTATTCCACACCAGTAACAAGGACCAAAGCAGTAATTTTTGCTTTAATTTGACAGGTAGAGTGCCACCTCTGACTAGCGTTTAATATTTTTTGCTTTCATGTGACAGCTGAGCACTCAAAGGGTGGGTGAATGAAGAAGCATTGCTTAACATGCAAACCTCAACCTTTTAATTCAGCCCCGCTTTTTGTTACTGCATTCATAACTAGAAGAAATATAATATTTGATAAAAAAGATCTACATTTGTGTAACACAGCTGTTTGATTATTCTAATAAATTTGGCCCATGTTGATTAAAGATTTTATACAGATGCAGAGCTCAGGGGCTTTTGTTATATGAGTGAATATTGTGCTAATGAAACATTTACTCTTCACACTCAAACTCTGGGAAAATTATTCTTGGCTCTAAGACCTTAGCTGTGGCAATGTCAAACTTTAGACTTATTTGTGAAACGAAAGCTGTCGGCTGCTTGCAAATAATTGAAAGTGAGTCAGCAGAACATTCAATTACAAACTACTGGCATTATTTATTTATCTTTGTCTCTCTTCTTGTTGCAGATTAAATTATAGAAATTAATTATACAACTGCATACAGGAGTTAGATATATTTTGTGTTTATGAGTTTATGTTCCACATTCCTTGTTACTATAATTTATTTCATCTACCATGTTTATTATCTGGTTGACCTTTTACAGAGTAAATGTGAAATCAACATAATTACTAGTTTCAGGGAAAAATTGCAGAGAACATCAGGCAGGAGATAAAAAACAAGACAGGAACTTTGTTGTTCCAATTAAATAGTCTGCAGCCCATCAGGTTCATTTTAAAAAGTGTAGTGTGTATGTGTGTGTGTGTGTGTGCGTGTGTATGTGTGTGTGTGTTTGCTGAATAGGACCTGATGAAAACAATGTTCTCATTATGATGTTGGAAATATATAAAGGCCACACGTGGTTTCTTTTACAGTAACTTGGCTCATGAAAAATGCATTTGTAGACTAAATAAATTAGAAGTCATAAAAAGAGGAAGTCTCGTGCTTCTGTCTTGAACTGCCAGAGTTTTGGAGCATTCATAACATTCATAACCACATTCATAACTTCCATGCAGGCGCATCAACAAGTTTTATCAATGAATCGTTCTTGTAAAAGTTATGTTTTAAAATCAAATTTAAATCAAATTTCATCATCAAGGGTTGAAAGATGGAGGATATTGTAATGCCTGTGTGTTTGTTTGTTTGTCTGTCTGTTAGCAAAATATCTCTTTGTTCTGTGGCTGAAGACATGTAGAGTTCCAAGATTACAACTGCAGGAGGTTGTTATCAATATTATTAATACTTGGATTGATCTACATCCCCTATCTCACTGACTTAAACGTTGGATGTATTGTGACATGGCCGTTCAGACTGCAGTCACTTTTAAATCTTTAAATATGTATTTAATTCAGTATACCATATATGAAAAAAAAATCCTGGATAGGAATTGGAGAAAAAAAAAGCACGAAAAAGCACGACATGGGTTGCATATGGGCAAAAATAAAATCGGATTTGTGTCGCATTTGCCTTAATTGTGAATCTACCAGTAACCTAAGATGGCCGCCACAGTGGATGGAGTTTAACACAACACAAACAATGGCTATAACTTGGTCAGTTTTAAAGATATTGAGCAAAAATGTTTTGTTGTAGTGGCTGAGACTTAGCCACAACAAATATTTTGTGCACTAAGAGATTATTTGGAAACATGGTGTAAAATTTTGGCTTGCAAGGCATTGAGAAATATGTGTTCCTTCAAGGAACGTTTCATTTCAAAAGTGTGAATCTTAACACAAGGAAGCTGTCAAATATACTGATATAATCTAAAATCTGGAAACAAATGTTGTTTTTATTTTTTTATTTTTTTTGCAGCCCATTAGCTTGTCATAGTGGCTGTTGAGGTAGTCAGTATAGTCCAGAAGTTTATACAGTATGACTACTGATACAAGCCCATTTAATTAATGTTGTTGCAAAACTGTGATGACACAAAAAAAAGTTTAACGATGCATGAACAAGAGCTTTTATTATTTTTTGCTAATAAAAAAAGAGTGGTCAGCAGCATTGCTCTACTTGTGCTTTAGAACAATGTTGTTAGCTGCTGCTCGGCTGCATTTGATGAGACCTCCTGGCAGCGCTGCCATTTTACCACTCATGTTGACTGTTGCTGACTTACAAATGAGAAGCATAATTTCTTTTTTTCATTATGTGTTTGTTTTTTCCTGGATCTATAGGAATAATACTGCACAGAATTACACAGAAATTAATCAAAAACAGTGGACAAAACTTTAAAGAGTTGTTTTGTATTTTAAATTGAATTGTATGGAGGATTCGTCTGATCATCTGTAGTATTATGGATGTGGGGGGGGGGGGGGGGGGGGGGGGGGGGGGGGGGGGGGGGTGGGGGG
>JARVJN010000362.1:23877747-23888850 GCA_031763805.1 Argolebias nigripinnis
TTTTCCTCACTCATATTATATTAAATTCATTATTTTCCTGAATCTAGAAATTATTTCTGATCGCGCAGGGATCAAACAAACATGTCCTTCACACATGCAGGAAGTAATTTGCATCTGTTTAACATATGTAAATGAAGGCGTGTCAGGGGAGGTGTCTCACGTGCGCTCAGTTCCACGTTAATTGTGATGTACAAAAGGAATGTGCGTGGATTCAGGCGTACGCACGGTTTGATACATCTGGATTTTTTTGTGCGTACGCAGTTTTCTGGATTTGACCGTACGTCACATTTCAGTAAGAAATCCACGCAAGTCTTTGTACATGAGGCCCCAGCTGATCATTGTTAACCTTCCCTCCTACAACATGTTCTGCTTGTTGCCTCGAGGGGAAGCTCACTCTGACCTTCAACCTGCCCCAGGCAAAACTCAGGTTGAATAAAAATGGAATGAAGTCGTACGAGAGGACTGAGAAGCTCACTGTCTGCTCTAGTACTCGAAAACGTTCACTTCAAGTAATGATGTACATTTTCCACCCGCACTCAGACCTCCATCCTCATCAGGGTTAATTTAAGCATTTTCTCACCTAATCTTCAAGAATATGTTTGTCTTCAACACATCTTGTATTTCTTATAGTACTAGACAGATTTACTGATACTCTTGGGTTGTATGTTTAGTATTAGTATTAACAATTTCTTACTATTCAAGTTTTTGTATGAGCTGAATTACTAATGATAAGACAGACCAGAGAAAAATGCATTTTTAAAATGCCACCATAAAAAAACAGAACAATTCCAAACACCTCTAGGAAATCATGACATAATAAATTCTTCCATCTGTAACAGTAAGAAGCTCTGCAGGTTTTAAAACTGCTGAATGCTTCTGTTTTCTTACCTGTGGGATCAAATTTGATTAAAGCCATTTGCTCTGTTGAGTTGAAACAAATTGTAGGAAAAAAAAACATAATTTAAAGTTTTTATTAGTTTGACTATGATCAATTTGTACATTAGGTGTTGTCAAACACTAAATACTTAGACCACTCACTGACCATCAGAAATGAGATTTTAATTATCTTTTGTTTAGCTGTCAGGTCAATGTCCTGATTGATTACTTAGTAAATAAGATCTATTTTTACTTTAGTTTTTCTGGTTTAGTGTTGCAGAACAAACAATTGTAGGGTGTTTTAGTGCTTAGTTTGTGTTCAAGTGACAGAAACTCCAAAGTACCCTATCTATAATAAAACACGATGGTGGTTCTATCATTTTATCGGGTCCTTTTGTCATGAGATAAATAATATCTAGAGTACCAACACAGTTTGGCACATATTATCTGTAATTAAAGGTGGCAACATTTATTTATATGGTACTTCACCAAATTGGTGTCAAGAATACTGTTAAAAAAGATAAGATAAAATAAGCAACATTGTATTCTCACCTAAATTGCATGAATAACTTTTAGAGAGCACTAAAATATCCCATTAAAAAGATCCCTGGCTTTATTTCTGTATTATTCCCGTAACCTTTATTTAACCAGGCAAGTCCCATTAAGATCACTTTGCAAGGGAGGCGTGGACCTGAAGGTTGCCTATGCATGTTTTTGATCTGTGGGAGGAAACTGAAGTACCCAGAGAAAACCAACGCATGCATGAGAAGAACATGCAAACTCCACACAGAAAGACTCCAGGTCCAGCCGGGGATTGAACCCTTCTTACTGTGAGGCAACAGTGCTAACCACTGAGCCGTCATCATGCTGTAGGTCAAGCAGATGTTGCAGTTAACCCTAGTTAACATGAGCTTTAAGATTCAAGAATTCAAGGTGGAACGAAACTGTGTACATAGGGTCCCAGTTACATCCAACAAAAATACAAATTGTAAAGAAAAACAGTAGTAAGGTCCGAGACGCTCTAAGAATATACTACATTCACTAAACTAAGAATACACTAGTACAAAAACAATGCGCCAAAAACAACAGCAGCACGAACATAGGCCGAACATTTAGGCCGTTTGCAGTCAGGTGTTTACTCCATTTTATGCTTCTTTTTTTGGCTTTCTGAAATAAATAAGAGAACATCTATTTTTAAACTAAACTACTTAAAGCCTAAAGGCTCACAAAAATATTTCCAAGTACAAAAATTGGCCAAAACTAGACAGATCTACAAGAAAATGTAAATGCATCATTGTTTTAAAACGGCTCTGCAGGCAATTATCAGACTTTATTCACACGTTCCATATGAGATCCTGAAAAGTGTCAATATTTCTGAACAGAACTGTACTATAAAGTTTCCTGCCATCATATTTGCATTATTAATAGCCCACCCACCGGGTTGACTTTTCTCTCACGTCTCTGAACGCAGTGTTCCTCTGCCAGGTGTCCTATTTGCGATTCAGATTGGGAAACCATCAAAATGGCATCTGTCAGACTAGAATGTGAAGATTAAAACAGCCACTCAATAAATAGCCTGCAAAGAAAAGCCTCATTTAGTTATTAAAAGGCTCTGTATCTTAAAACAGCTCTCTAATGAAGCTGTAACATTTGTACAAATGAAGGGACGTGGAAGTGTGTACCTCTCTTTTAAGCTTTCTGAACGTGTTGATTCATTTTACACTTTGCTCTATAGCTGAGCCTTAAGAAAGCCATTATGAGATTGAACTGTTAAAAACAAGATGATGTACTGCAGATTTTAACTGTTAATGATGTGGTATATAAGTTAAAATGCATTAATCCATTGATAGAAGATGGTGTATGATCTGGTCTTTTCTACCAGAACTTGTCTTTATTTTTCTTCCTACCAAGTTGTAGGTTTTACTTTTCATTTTCTTTAACAAGAAAGTTCAAAACAGTGTGTGTAAAGAAACCATGTAAGCCAAGTCTTTATTGCCACATTTTTTAAACTGCTACAAAAGTGGGTCATAGAAGCACCCCTGAAGGGCTGTAGCATACCCATGCAGACAGACAAACTAGCCTTGAGGTAAGTTCTAACCCTGCTGGGAAGCTGAAAAACTGCTGATGGCTCCAGGCAGCACAGTGGGATTGATTTAATTGTGTCTTTTGTTTGTTCATTCACTGTCCCTCATGCAGAATTAACAGATATGATGTTGTAAAATTCTAAATTAGTTCATATAACTGTGGTATCTTACTTTAGTCAAGAAGTTTGTTTATTTTCAATTCATGTTTTTCTTTCTTACAATTGTTTTTTATGACTTTGCAGAGGTTCGACTGCATGTGGACGAACTTGAGACGAATGTGACGGTGGAAGAATCGGATTCGATACGACTGGGCTGCAGCGTTACTTCACAGTCGTCTCCAGACTCACGCTTCTCTGTGTTCTGGTACGTGGAGCGCTCTGAGGACGAGAACACCGAGGACCAGCCTGATGAGGAAGAGGACAGCAAGCGCGAGTGTGTGTTTTCCATCGGCCATGATGCCATCTTTGGAAACGGAAACTGCAGCCCTCGAGAGGAAGCGGAGCTAAATTCACGCTTGCAGTTTGAGAGGGCGACTTCTGACCAATACAGCCTGACCATTCGTGACGCTCGACAAACAGACGCGGGCCGTTACTACTGCCATGTGGAGGAGTGGCTCCTCAACCCTCGCAACGTGTGGTATCGCCTGGCCACCAATAACTCTGGATTCACTATCGTCAACATACAGCCACAAGGTAAGTCCTGAATCCTCTGAACTTTATTATGTACTGATATTATTCAATCGTAAAAATAAACAAGTGTTGATCTCAAGTGCAGTAGTCCCTCGTTTATCACAGTGGATCCATACCCTGAAGCCCCGCAATAAGTGAAAAAATGCAGAGTAGGGATACAATAGTCCAAGTTCAAATACAATAAGCTTATAGCGCTTCAGAAACTCTTCCCACACACTTGGAATGTTCTAAACTCTTAAACTTACATCCTTTTAGCATCACATGTTATTAAATTTGACCTATAGCTCTGCAGAACAGCAACAGCTCTGGTTACGGTCCAACTCTGTTTTATTCCGACGGTTCATTTCTGCCGATTTAGGCAGTGATCAAGCCCACAAATCAGTCCTCTAAACTTTTAAACCTACCGGTACTCATTTTAACAACATACACTACTTATATGTAAATTAGCTACATTTTACTTACCAGGCTCTGCAATACAGGAGCAGCTAGGTTGCGGTCCAACCCGATAGATGAAAAAAATCCTGGTACAGCATGTTGGAAGCCCACTGCCCCATCCAGCTTGATGTGCGCATGCTGCTGCACTAGATTTAATCCAACACCTCTGGCCCGGTCTAGACCAGCACCGTGCAACCAAAACCTGACTGAACTCTACAGCCTTCTGTCGTCTGTAGCTCCTAGAATTTGGGTCACACGGATTCTGGATCAACTGCAGCCCAGCTACTCAGCAGTGAAGATAGAACTTGAAGGATGAGTTCAGCTTCACAATTATTTGTAACTTTCCTGCCAGTTCTGTGAGCAACAGAACTTAGAAAACTTTTGACTTTGCTGCAAAACTTTTCCTCCATTTGCAGAAAGTAGTGGTTGAAAGAGCAGTGTTGACTTCTGGGAAGTGAACTGAAGGCTTCTGGGTAACATAGTCCTTTAGACTGGCAAAACAGTGAAGGCTTAATGAAAGAAAACTACAAAACAGTGGCGCTTTATTTTGTGGAAAATATTATGGACATGTACAGTACTTAAAAAAATGTGATAGAGCGAGTCCACGGTAAACGAAATGCAAAGTAGCGAGGGACTACTGTAGTTTGTTTAATAAAAAAAAGTCAATGCACCAGTATAGATATATCACATGCTGTCATTGAAAATTACTTTTTCCCACTGAACTCTATCAATAAAGATTTTTTAAACCTATTTTTTGTTGCACCTGTAAGTAAGTTTGTTCTTCTCTGCCAACAGTGTCTACCGTCCATTCAGTGGTGTGTTCCAATGAGTCCTTCTTCTATTTCATCTTCTTCTACCCCTTCCCAATCTTCGGCATACTCCTCGTCGCTTTGCTCTTTGTGCGCTTCAAGAGTCGCAACAACAATAAGAGCCAAGAGGGCAAGAATGGTGCCCCACTTCTTTGGATTAAAGAACCTCACCTGAGTTACTCTCCCACCTGCTTGGACCCACCTGCGCTCAGCTTGCACCCTGGCTCAGTTGACTAAACGAGGGTTCATCCCTCCAGTTACTGCTAACGCAAGTGGTGGACTCAGCCAACACAAAGCCAGGGAGATAATCTGGACTCCACCTTCAGAACTTACTGTTGTTTGATGCTGTGTTGAATTGAGTTTGACAACATCCACCCTGGCGGCTATTTGTTTTTATGTTAAAAACTGTGAGTGTGTGTGTGTGTGGACAAGAATGGATGTACCGATTTAGCACAAACAATTGTGCGAAAGCAAACTGAAGGGCAAGAGAGTATCGCAAACCTCTCCGATGTTTCATTTTCTGTGAAACTTTATCTCATAGTTGCATTTTGAGTTTCATCGCCCTAAATGTTGTCTATTTTTTAAAAGAAGAAGGAACCTGAGAGATCACTGGCCAACCTGGGAAGAGCATTTAAGCGAATGAACTCTGTAGACGACTCTGGCACTGAGTGGATGCCAAAAAAAAAAGGTCTCCAAACTGATCCAGGAGCAGCTACAGCCTTACCCAACTATGTTGGTTGCCATAGCAATGCTCTGCACCCACTGACTTCGTAGCTGCTGACTTGGTTGCCAGGCTGCAAAGAGACAAAGACTAGGACACACAAGTCTATGTCCTGAGTGAGGATGTGTGTTGGCCCACCTGCCTTCACAATGAATTTGCCTTGGCAGACTGAAACAAGTCCTGGTGTGCCACTTAAACACTGCCAGACACTCTGGCCTGGGTGAAAGACTGCCCCACTCTTCTCCTCCACCCTCGTCCTGCCTGAAAAGAGACTGCAAGAGAGAGAAACAGAGGTCGGAGACTAAGGAGAATAAATAAACCAACAGCTATCTCTTACTTGAGGATGTATGTACTTGAGCATAAGTGATTTATTTTAGTGCCAAATCCTCCTTGTTTCTAGTTGTTCTTTGCAGTTAATGTTTAAAGTTTTCAAGAGACTGGGGAAGTCAATGGCCTGTAAGGGTGGCTGTTTATCTCCCGCTGTGGGTTTATGGGCCTTGTTGAGAACAAATAGTGTAAAAAATATTTGATCTGTTCTGGTCAAACTGCAGAGTTAATGAATTAAATTAATTTTTGCACATTTTTTTCTAATGTACTCAGTAAGACAACTCTATTGTGATATTTAAAAAAAAAATTAAGATGCATAATTAGTTTGGATTTGTTTAGGGCCATAATGAAGATTATTATTGTGTAGAGGTGTCGTAAAACGCCAAAAATATTTTCTGGAAACAATCTGATGAAGAGAAATGTTTAATTTGTGTGTGTGTTTTTTTTTTTAATATTCTTTATTTATTATTTTATACATTTTTTTGCATTGCTTTGTAGTGTTTTATGTTTTCTGTTGTCTATTTTGCTTTGAAATTTTCTAAAAAGTGTGCTGCTTGTTGCCAGGCAACTGCACCAATCACGTTATATCACTAGCCTGTGTGTTGACAATGTGATAGAAGTAGAAATGCTGGATCTGTCCTGCAGTGTGTAGCATTTCATACCAGGCTGTCAGGTCTGTTCAGTGTCACACACTGTGTATCTATACATATGGAACTTAATGTGGCTTTTAAGTGTAGAATAGTTGAACAGACAAGTCACAAAAATGGATTCACTCGATGCTTTTTGCTTGTTTATTCAGTGAATTGTGATGTAACACCTGAGTAGGACATTTGATCAAATAGAATTGGATCTCAAGTCTTCAAAACTTTTTGTTTCAACGATGGAATCTGGCTCAAGCTGTTCTCCTGAATAACCATGATGGAAGGAATGAAGGCAGAAACGTTGAATAGCTGTCACCTTGTCAGCCTGGAGAGAAATCCTCCTTCCATTGTGGGCTGTTATAACCCGTTCACTGCCAGATTGGACACGAGAACTCTTGAAAAACTCGTCTCGGTTGTGTCAACGTGTATATTGCATGACAATATTACAGGAGGACTTTTGATGTTTTGTAAATTTTGAACATTTTTGAGCGTTGTGTTTTTGTGACAGGGCTGACAACTTTCTCCTTCTCCCCGCCTCTTGAACCTTCTGAGCCAAAAGTCAACACAAAGTCCAGTTCCTCAGTCATCTTTAATATTTTAACGGTCACTTCCAGATGCCCTTCGGACTTGTAAAGTAGTTGATTTTAAGAATGGGTGTTGTGGCGATTGTGTTTGATATTATTGCTCATAACTGTCTTTTTAATGCTTTGCTTTTATGCAGCACTTCATTAAACAGATTTATGTCAAAAACGCTAAAACTGTCTTGCCAATGCTGACATGATTTCATCTTACTATGACAGGAGATTATACTACTCCAGTTTGAAACAGGACAATGTAGTTTAGCCATTACAGCTGGAAGTGTTGCATATTTACTGTATCATTAAACATCATGCCACAATCCCAAACTTATCCAATTCACACAGTTTTATAAATCAGGGATGCACCAATGCCGGGTTTTTTTCCATACTGAGTCCAAATCGTTACAATTGATTTGACAGTGCAGAGTACAATACTGATAAAAGTAATAATAAATGTAAATACATGTTTTACCATTAGCAGAACCTCTAATTACAATTTCAATTCTGTTTCAACAGGTCACTTCTTGTTTTAAAATTTAAAATTAATTTTTTTTTCTCTATTAAAAATAATGGAAATCAAAATGGTTTGTTTCAATGCCATATTTAATGGTCAATTTCTGCAAAACAGAGGCACAATTCCTATCCAGTTCCATCACTAAAGGCTGAAATATAGACAATAATGCAATGGGCGGAGTTTTGGACACTCACCTCGCCTCCATTCAACTCTTCACTTACAGCTGCTACTCGTTAGGCAGCTTTTCAGGCTCATCAGTGACCTATGGTGGAAAACTGATAACTACAGTGAGTTTTGGGCTATTTCACTCTCTTTTTGTTCCCTCTCCTCAGAAAGATGTAGATTAGACAGGTGACCCACTGTTGACTCGCAGGCTTGCTGTAGGGCTTGACAGCTCAACTTTCTTGTGTCGATAACTCCTGCACCGCTCTCATGCTTTTATTTAATAGTCTTTTTCAAGGTCAAGGTGTCTTTTTTTTGTCATTCACACCACATGTGGTGGAACTAAATTGTGTACACAGGGTTCCAAGGGCATTTCTTTCAGCTCTAGTGAACCTAGGAGCTTGTGTTTTGGTTGCCCATGGAGGGCTTAGTAGTTTGTGCTGTGCACTGACTGTTTGTCACTGTTTTTTAACGTACCCGGTAGGTTTTGACCTGGTTGTAGTCCTGTTTTCGCCTACGTTACCTTAGGTGGGTGCTTGATCCATTAGTCCGATGCTGGGAGAGGCTTCGACGTCCCTACAGGGGTTGGCCCCCTTTCGGTATCGTTTTATTCTTTTTAGCCGGCTCACCAGGTCCAACATTTGTTTGCACTTTGTTTTATTTGGGACATGGAGAAACTGAAGGTGAACTCCTGTTTTTAGTTGTTTTTTTCTCCCCAGAAAGGAGCTGGCTGCATGGACCACACCCGCAGCCTCCAGGAGTTTAACAGAAATAAATCTTGTTTTAAACCTTCCTTTTGTCTTGTTTCCTATAAATATGCTATGTTCCTTGTGGACAGAACATATTTAATGGGTAATCCAACAAAAATACAAATTGTAAAGAAAAACAGTAAGATATGAACTAAGAATACACTAAGCACTACTAGTACAAAACAATCCGCCAAACAACAGCATGAGTCTGTGTGAGCAGATGAGGACGACCGAACACAGCAACATGAAATAAATCAGCAGCATGGATAGTCAGCAGCACAAATCAACAATCAAGTGGCATTACAGCGATTTGTTTTTTTTTATTGTAATTTTCACAGTGGTTTTCCTGCTTAGGAATTCATGAGCCTAAATATCATCTAAATGAAAATGATGATGATAGAGGCCTTCATTCTCTTTCCAGGAACAAGATTATGGGCAAGCGCAGGCTCATATCCATATAGCCTACCAGTATTAGTGATGATAAGTGACGTTGTGAACAAATCGTTTAAAACTTGTAAGTCATTTTACTGAACCCGGAGTCATTATTATTATTCTCCTTTAACTTGTTAACTTATTCATTCATTGCTACAGCTAGCTAGCTATAAAGGCAAATAATAGAGGCAACATGTCGCTAGCATATGTCTGCAGTTTACAGTACTTATAAAGCGCTAAGTCACAACAGAAGTTGTCTCGTCTCAGGGCACCAGAACTATAGCATTAGCCATGTGGGCCAAGCAGGAGCTCTAGTTTCTTGTTTCAACTCAATTGACCCCCAGCCCTTTCATCATTCATCAATGATAAATGAATAAATTAGGTGTAGTGGTCTGAGTGCTTTACGAATCAAACTCCTGACCGTCTTGTTAGAGTAAGGAACTACAAGTACGAAGTTTGACTCCTGACTCAAACAATTGAATCAGCACAGTGAGTAAGTGAATCGTAGGCTACATATAAACTGTTTGTGTGTTCCCACTCATGTTTACACCAACAGATGTGCTTGTGCTAAGAGAGGCCCTCGTTTTACCTGAGTGGAGCGTCTGCAGTTCTGGATGTTGTGCCAATGTAGTTATCCCCTGAAATAATCTATATGCCTCCAAACAGGACACTTGTGTGGCGCAGAGTAAAAAAGAATTTATTCACTGCTCACAAAGGTAATTAATACATTAAATTAAAAAAACAATAATAAAAAAATATTTAGCCTGTCTGAAAATAAACTACAGAATGTGACTCACTACTTTGAACTTTGACTTACTGCCCTGAGATTAATTATGTTGTGACTTGACGCTATATTAATAAACTGAACTGAATTCATTATAACATTAGAAAATGTGTTTTTGCCATAATTAAAAAAAAAACAATTTTCACTTGCATGTGATGGGTCAAATACAGAAGACTCATTTCATTGTTGTATGGGAACATATGGTGATGATAATACAAAGCACATTTACATTTTCAATTAACTTTATGTGTGGATGCAGAGAAAAAAAATCAGAAAAAGGTTCTGTTTGAGAATTGTTGGTCTTTCACTTTTTTCCCCCCAGAATGAAATGAATCATTTCCCATTTCAAATCAGTGATAATAGCTGTAAGAATCATTGGGGATTGAGAGGAGCTTGAGTTTGCGCTTGTGATTGCAGATTATGCAAATTAATCAAATAGCAAAAAAAAAAAAAAGATTTCATTTAAACTGAAAAGAATCAAACTACCACATATACCAGGGACAGCTTCTGCTCAAGTGTTTACTTTGAAACACCTACAAATTAATTATTAATTTTCTTCTAGTGTTTATTGGTGTCTAGCAAACAGCTCTATGATGCATTCCTGTCACCAACTGGTAAAGAGTGTTGATCAATGATCAGGATAGCCAACTAAAAAAAGAAAAATGCTTTCACATCCCTGATATTGTTCCTCCTCTACCATCTGACCGCTCAAATGAAAGGTGAATGTTACGCTGCCTTAAAGTGGTACCAGAACACTTTTATGAGCAGGACTACATACACATGATATTGGTACATCCCTAATATAAACTGTAAACTGCAGTCGTCCTCCAGTGCACAATTTTTGTCGTTTTCTCTGACACCATTTCAGTTTATTTCATTTTACCTCAACAAATATTCAGCCTAGAACAAATGCTGCCATAAATCACAGTGACACATTGGAAAACAATACACCTCAAACAACATCATAGCTCAGGGGTCTTTCTGGACACTGATGACATCACCGTATTTTCAGCCATACACATCACCCTATAAGTTGCATCAGTCCATATTTGTCTAATAAAGTGGAAAAATCCATAAATATGTAGCTTTGCCGTATACTGTACGTTACATCTATTATGCATCACCGCTGATGTGATCAAAAAAGGCGTTCAATACAAGATCAACTGGACTTTATTTGAAATAAAGTCCAGTTGATCTTGTATCTACATCTTCAGCCCTGAAAGAGTGAAGATGTTCACATCCTTGATAGAGAGGAACAATGGTTTGAGAGAGGAGTAAAGGAGGCCATCTTTGTGAAAAGAA
>JARVJN010000362.1:24065634-24077519 GCA_031763805.1 Argolebias nigripinnis
AGCCCCCAGACGGTGGTGGTGCGAACCCGTTCATCTTCTGGTGGAGCGGTGAACAGACTGACCACCACTGCCACCAGCCCTGAAATCCAGAACAGCCCAGCTGCAAAATACATGTAGTGAACGTGAACAATGAAGGCAGGCCTGTCATCTGGCTGGTCACAGCGTGGCTGACGGTAGACGAACGCTAGGATCAGTCGTACAGATCCAAGGGTGAACCCCGTCATGCCTCCCCAAAAGGCACCAGTCTCATTACACCTCTTCCAGAACACACCAAGGAGAAAAAGGGCAGCGATTGGCGGGGTGAGGTAGCCAGCAACTTCCTGAATGTAGAGGTACGTCTGGCCACCTTGCATCTCAATGATAACAGGGACCCAGGCAATGCTGATCACCACCATGACCACAACGAACATACGGCCCACAATGAGCAGCTCCCGCTGAGAGGCCTTCTTCCAAATAGTTTGGTAGATGTCCAGGGTGAAGATGGTGCTTGCACTGTTGAAGATAGAGTCAAGATCACTCATCAGAGCAGCAATCATGACGGCCATCATTAGACCCCTGAGTCCTACAGGCATCACTGCCATGACCAAGCGTGGGTAGGCAATGTTTGAGCAGCCAGCTGAAGACCCACATACGGACATGCAGTGTTCCGGCCCGATGCAGGCAATCTCATCTGTAAACATGATGCGGGAGATCATTCCTGGAATGACTATCACAAACATGGGCAGGATCTTTAGAAATCCAGCCATGAGAGTTGAGCCCTTAGCGTGAGCAATGTTCTTCGCAGCCAGTACTCTTTGAACAATGACTTGGTCTGCACACCAGTACCAAATGGATGCAGGAGTCTGACCCAGAATGAAACCTGGCCAAGGGATATCTTCATCCAGGGGACCACGAAGGATACGTAGAGAGTCTGGTTTAGGATGAATGCGACAAGAAGGCGAATAAGTGAAGTTTCCAGTCGCCATGATGGCAGTAACATTAGGAACTGCCAGCATGTACTTAGTTCTGACACCTTCTAGCCCACCCACCTTGATTAGGCTTATGATGGTTAAGGTTAGAGCTCCACCAATCATCAACACAGCCTGAAGGGCATCTGTGTATAGCACTGCCACCAGTCCACCAGTGATAGTGAGCAAAGCTGTCATACTGATGAGCAAAGCAATAGAAATATAAAGGTTCCACCCCAGAGACTCTTGAATAAAGAGAGCGCCTGCATACAAGTCCACAGAGAGCTTGGTAAAAATGTAAAGTAGTACAGACAGGCATGCAAAGTAAACCTTTAACCTGTTCCCACCAAAGCGTTTTGACAGGTAGGCTGGCATAGTGTAGACTCCTGAGTGGATGTACACGGGGATAAACACCCAGCCGAGTAGCTGCAACAATAAAAGTGCATTGAATTCCCACGCTCCTACAGCAAAGCCGCTTGCTGCTCCTGACCCAGCCAACCCTATGAAGTGTTCACTGCCAATGTTGCTGACAAACAGTGACGCACCTACCACTACCCATGTCATGGAGCGTCCAGCCAGGAAGTAGCCGCTCACAGTGCTACGATTGGATTTCCACATGGCGAAAAGCCCGATGGCTAGCACCAGGACAAAATACACTGCTACCACTGCAATGTCCGCTGCTTCCATTCCAGAACGCATTTTTACGGATTAGGTCTAGAAGCTCCCAATTAAATGAATGCCTCCAAAAAATATGGGAATGTGCTCAATGTTTTAGATGTGATGTAGAGAAAAGAAGCAATTGATGTGATTAGTTTTGGTTTGTTGTCAAACTGAAGCTGGAGAGGGATCCACAATCCAATAAAAAATCACTCAAGGGTGTGTTCCACGGGCACAGAGGTCGTTTTAGTTTTAGGAGAACGTTGCAGGCCACTGGTCTAGAAAAGCTATGGTTGATTATTCCTGAAAAACAGGAAAGACAAACACTTCATTAGCATCTTGACTTGAAAATGGAAAAACACTGAACACAAATGTATCACAAAGTGCTGTGCTAAGCACGGAACAAAAACAAAGAAACTAAATTACAGACTTCAAATTGAAAGTCCACACACAGACACATAATTCAAAACACTCAAAAGCTATTAACAAAATAGATTATGAAATATAAAAAGATAAACAGGATTTCACAGCTGTAATTGAGTTGGGTTTGTGTGTTGCAATATTTTTCCAGTACCATTCAGAAGTGAGCTCAACATCCCTTAGGTTTTGCGGTTCATCTTTTTAAATACAACTGAGGCCATGCCAGTGTTAAAGCTTCAAAGAAACATTATGCAAAACGAGTCAATAAAGCAGAAATCTAACTGCTACACAACTCCTACACTGCCTAACATGGATGAGGACTTTTGTCTTTAAGCAATAAACATGACTAAATTTAAAATAACCAAAAATATCTCAAAACTTTATGTATACCGGTAATCATTATATAAAGGTTTAATTATTTAATACTGTTTATTTTTAGAATCTATCTCTTATATGAACCTTGACTGTAAAATAAAATAATGATATTTTATTCTTTTATCGGTGGATTTCTGTCAAAAGTGTTTTCCTTTATTCCTAGGATGGTTTAAAGACTGTTCTCAAAGATAAGTGTCACTCTTTGATGTGTAGTTAAAAATATCTGAAGTGCCTCCAATCTCAGTGTGGTCAGCTTTGCCCAGTAAGTGTGACTGAAACTAAAGAGACGTTCAGTTTGATGCAAGTTTTGCAAATGTAACGTCACGTGACTAAACTGACTGCTAAATGAAATACAAAATAATAAACATGTCATAACTTTTTGTTATTCCTCTGGAATTTCACATCGTTCTTGCGCAGTAAGACTTACAAGTCTGAATAAACATTTTCAGACTTGTGACGTCCAACAATGACAAAACTGAAGTGTGAGTTTGGAAGACTTTGATGCTAAAAAGCTCTAATGGACTCAACTCTGAGCCAGAATACAAATTCAACACAACTCAAAGAGATAGCTTGTAATGTTTGAAGTGAAAAGCTTAACAGTTTTATAAAGCTCTTTGAAAAGCCAGAGTTTGGAGACAAAATGTTAACTGACTGGACAACGGGCTCTCAATCTGAGTGACGGCAAGACTAAAGTGGATTTCTGCTGCCCTAACTACTCACATTTAAAAAATTTAAAACAGTCTTGTGCAGCCACTATTTTAAAACTTTTCCAGCATGATCAACTTTCCTTTTGACAGTAAAACAGGTTTTTGTTGTCATATAAAATACTAATTGATTACTGATTTCTAGGGATGCACAATATTGGATTTTTGGTCGATATCCGATATGCTGATATGTTAAAAACTTATTTAGCCGATAACCGATATGGATACCGATATCCCCCCCACCCCCCCACCACCACCACACACACACCTACTTACAGAGACTGCATAGCTATCTTTGTTGTGGAATTAAAATACTACATTACTACTACTACATTTTTAAATTACTACATACTGCATGGTCTTTTGTCACTTTGGCCTGTTACCAAATGTAGATGCAAAAAAGGAGCCTGAAAGTGATGTAACACTATATAAATATATAATATATAGAAAAAAATATTTAAAAGCGCCTTTTATATCGGTGAGTTATTTTGATGGAATGGCCGATGTCCGATATTTAACTTTATTGCTAATATCGGCTGATACCAATACCATGCCGATAATATCGTCCTAGAGGGGGCTCAAGTTCAAACAGATCTGATCAAAAATAATGGCTCAGTTTTGTGAGTGTAGCCATCCTACTGTACCTCTGGAAGTGCTGAAAACATTTGGGACTTGGTTGACCTGAGATTCTTGGAATAATTCAAAAGAAGGCATTCCTACACCGCAAAAAGAAGAAAATAATTCAACATACAAGTATTTTCATGAAGAATAAAAACCCAATTACAGTACATTTATTAAGTCTTAATATTTTAGAAGGTCAATGTATTTACACGTATCAGGTGACTCAACATTGGGCTGTCAAACAGGTTCAAGTGCATGAGAATGTGTAAATCTTCCTCTTCCTGGTTGTTTTAGTAGCACCTTATCTTAAAGCAAATATGTGAATACGTTGTAACAAATATTTTAAAACAAATACGTCTCAAAGAGTCCTCATGACTCAGTGAGAATAACCAGTATAAATAAAAGGATGAAGAATGAATGTAAATATAACAAATATTAAACACACATACAAGTAAAACAAATAACATGATGAATATATTCACATATTTGTTTTAAGGTGCTGCTACTTAAAGAAATCTAAAAGATGTGCCTTTTATGCCCTTTGTTTAACCAGTAAAATCCCACTGCGATAAATTATTGGTATTACCGCGGAGTCCTGGGTGAGTGGGATGGGGCTGGGATCGAACCCGCAACATTCCGATTAACACTTTAACCCAAACTTGAAAGCTGCATACTTTATGCGGGACGTCGTGAATCAGTCTTGAGCAAGCTATAATATTTTTAACAACAACATTTTCTGTTCTTAGAGTTTAAAAAGAGAGCCGCTGGTGCATCACATGGAGAACAATGACGCTTTAATCAATGGACAGATGCGGATGACAGCCAGAGACGGCCGCAGAGGAAACAGAGCAGGAGGTGACGCCATCAACCGGACGCTGATCATAGTTGCCAAGTCCGCTTATTATAAGCGACTTGGGGCTGTTTTTTTTCTACAGTCGCTTATAATATTTGTGATTCGCGGGTTAGGGTCGCTTTTTTGGGCTTGTTTTTCTGTCCGATTGAAAGCAAAATACAAGTGGGAGGTAGTTTGTTCACGCTCCCCTTCCACGGATGTTGCGTCCAGGCGGATGTTACGTTCAGGTGCAGTTGGCACCACAGATATCATATAAAAGCTAGATCCCGCATTGCCCACCGCCTGGTCGCCTTCTCTACTCAGTGTAACCTGTTTGACAGGTGCAATGAAGGATCTGTGTGTTTTATCAATCATAGCTCGCTGAAAACTAAACTTATTCTCAAGATTTTTCCTTCTGTACATCTTAGGCGTACAGCCATTAAAGCTGAACTTGGTGGGTTAAAAAAAAAACGTTCAATAAAAAAATGATCAGACTTTATTTGTAACAGAAGACGTTTTGCTCTTCAAATAAACCTTCTGCTACAGTTAACCTTCCTTCTGTTAAAAATAAAGTCCAGTCGTTTTTCGAAGTTATCATGTCCTGGATGACTGAGAATCTTCACCAGCATATTTTTGGTGGGTTAACATAAACACTAATAAAATGTTCTTATGACAAGTTTTGCTAAACTCACAGTCTATCTACAGTATATCTATCTATATCTACCAGTATCTGTATATCTACATATATCTACATCTACATCTATATCTATACAGTATCTACATCTATATACAGTATATATATATATATATTTATTTTTTTTTACTTTTTTTTTTTACGCATCCTTTATGGTTGTCTGTTGTTGTCACCACTCTTTGTTTAAAATTCAGGTCTCTCTGGTTAATGAGTCCCACATTAATTTGTATAAATAACAGTTGAATTAATGTTACATATGCAAAATGTATTTTTGTTTTTTTAGAATGTAAAAGTATGTTATTCAAAGTGTTAATCATAATTTTGATGTTTATATGTAATGCCATAATAAATGTATGTTTATACTGTTTAAAAACTGCCTCCGTTTGGTGGGTTGACAGATGGGCTTGTTTTCATAGAGCGGGTCGCTTGTTTCTATCACGAGATCTGGCAACACTGATGATGCTCCTATCAGGTGGCAGGAAGTTTCGAGAACAGCCACTCACTCATTCAGACGAAAACCCTGCGCAGGGCGCACTCCTGAAGCAGCTCGTATCTATCATCGTCTTCCAGATGTGTCACTCACGTGCGGACATTTTAGCGCTGAAGCGGCGTGCTCCCTTTGAAGTACGCTAAGATTTTTAACGGCTTCCGCGTTAGAAAATAGTCCCAAGAAGACGTTTAATGACGGCTGCCCTGACAGAAAACACGGCTTCACGTGTTCACCGTTGACGTTTTACCACACATTACAGTTTAGAGGGAAACATTAAAATTAAAAGGGGGTTAAACAAAACTCACTCACCGGCTGCGTGGGTAAAGCACTCAACAGACGCGCGTGAAGAAGCCTCTCCACGCCCCTTAAAGTGGATGAGGGGGTGAAGAAGAGTCCCGTCTCTTCCGGGATCAACGTGCCGCAGATTGAAGATGGTTTTCTTGCAACAACAACAAATATAAATAAATGTGGATATGACCCGGACGTATGTCTTCCTTCAATGTGTTCCGCGTCTTCTGTGATGCTCATAATAACGATGCCGCCGCCGCCGCCACGCCTCCTCCTGCTGCTCGTACAAGTCCACGCCCCGCACGTGCGGTAAACCCGTGACGTGTTGAGCCGCAGCACACACCCTTTTATGGCAAGCCCTTTTAACATAAAATCAGATTCACGACGCTTACATTCCAGATACAGTATTTCATTTGAAATTGATTTATTACTAGTCATATTAGATATTTAAGATATCTTTAATTATATTTTTGACTAGTCAAAATTCTTATTTGAGATATCTCTAATTACATTCTGACTAGTATAAATGATGTCAGACTTACCATTGAGTTGGTTACAATTTAAGATATCTTAAAATGAATTTTGACTAGTCATAAGTACAATTCTAGATATCTCTGTTAATTTTGACTAGTCATAATTTGTTTTCAAGATGTCTCGATTTTAGTTCTGACTAGTCATGATTCCAATTAGAGATATCTTAAATTACGTCATTATTTAAGATATCTCAAATGTATTTTTAGATTTCTGAAATTGATTTATGACTAGTCATGTTAGTTATTTAAGATATCTTTAATTAAATTTTGACTAGTCAAAATTCTTATTTGAGATATCTCTAATTACATTCTGACTAGTCAAAATGACGTCAGATTTACCATTGAGTTGAATAGGGGCTTCAATTTAAGATATCTCAAAGTTAATTTTGACTAGTCATAATTTGCTTTCAAGATATCTCGATTTTAGTTCTAGTCATAATTACAATTAAAGATATATTAAATTACGCCATTATTTAAGATATCTTAAATGTATTTTTAGATATCACAAATAAGGGTTTGACTAGTGCAGATTAAATTGCAGATATCTTGAAAGCAATAACGACTAGTCAAAATTCATTTTAAGATATCTTAAATTAACATTCTGACTAGTCAAAATGTTATTTTGTGACTAGTCGAAACTCGTTTTTAGATATCTAGAATGTAATTACGGATGTGTAGTCAGTCTACACGATTTTATGTTAAAAGGGCTTGCCATAACGTCGCTCCAGCTGTCAGTCATTACTAGCTCTACCTGCTGCTTACATACGTTTTTCTTTTTCCATTCTACCTTTATTTATACAGGTTAATCTTATGAAGTCACGAGGACTCATTTACAAGAAATACCTGTTTTAGACAACATGTAAAGTACATAATAAACCACAGTAAAATGCAATTAAATGTGTTATAAAACAAGTTAAAGGAAGAAGGGCATGCGTGTTTTTTTTAATTGGCTGCAGTCCAAACGGAGCAGGTGGTCTTCAAATCCTGTTGCTTAAAGTTTACATTCGTTTAAGGTCAAATAACTCATAAATCGTCCTGGGATTCATTTAAACTCTCTCGACTGGAACATTTACAGTAAATGCTTCTGATGAATGAAGTTGAAGTTTATCTTTAGGCACCAATTTCTTATACACCCACTTGAAATGAGTACTTTTACTGTTAAGCACTTTGGTAACAGCTGCTGTTTGAAGTGCTTTATAAATAAAGTTGACTTGTACCACGGGGAGAGTTGTGTAAGTTTTCATTAGCCTGCAAACATTGTAGCCCTGACAAATCCTTTCAAAGCCACGCTGCTTATCCTACAATAACAGTAATCTATCTCTGAGCTGTTGCAGGTTGCAGAAACTACTACGCTCTGGTTTAAATAAACTACTAATTGAAGTCTGATACAGGTTTGGTTTCAAACGGGGAAAAGTCCAGAAACTGCCACTTGGAGAATGTTTTAAGCTTCTTTTCCCCTATCTCCCTTTAAGTTTATAAGATTGGATTTTTTTCCCAAATAGCAGAAATATATTGAAAAAGAAATACGGTACACAGAAAGTTGAAAGTTTTAGCAGCACATGTTTTCATTGTATAACGACCGGCAGGCCCATGCAGTTGAGGGATGGTGATCGAGAGGAAATAACTGTCATATTGGAGCACAGAAGGAAAAAAAAACAAAAACAATTCTGCAATCACAAACAAAGCTTAATTCATATTTGCCGCTGTGTTATCGTGTTGCAACATAATGGTGAATTCTGGGTTTGTCAGCTATTTTTAAAAAATGTGTTGAGCATAATGAGAAACTGAATTTGCAGGTGTATTGTTTGGATTAAACAAATAACTCATTTTGTTTGTTTGTAAAATGTCAACGTGTTGCTTTGTATATTAAAAGATAAGCTGCTGTAAATGATAATAAAACAATTACAATGACAACTCTCCTATTATTAGCATTATTAGTGATGATTAAAACAGATAATGCAATAATCACTATGATATAGTGGTAATAAATGTTGCTATCTTTGTCATATTTGTTTGTGATATTTTATTGTCTATAGCCTCAAAAGTCAGGTGAAAATGTGACTTTCAACGAACATCTTGCAAGACAGATAAAGCTTTGCACAAAACGGGGGGAGGAGACAACGAGGTAAATTTCCACTAGCTCCTAGATGTGTTGGAAAATTCCATTTCGTGTAAAACTACATTTCCCAGAAGCCTTTACGCGACTGCAGCCTGTTAAGAGCTGCTGCGTGGAAAAAATGTCAGCCGCTGAACAAGGAAGAGGATTCATTCATTGTTTTGTTTTCCTTGTTTGACTGTCATGTTGGACTTTCCATACATTTGTTAGTCGATACATTATGTTTTGTCTGAATAAGTTATTTGGACTACAGTTACTCTTTTTCGTCATTAAATATTAAATGAGGTAAAAAAAAAAAAAAGGGAAATCTATTATTTTCGTATATTTGTCTTTAAAGTAATGTGAGTAACAAAGCACATTTCAGTGAAAAATATTGTTTTGCTTCATTATTTTTATTTAGAAGTGCCTAAAGACAAATAAAAAGTTTAATAGACCTGTTGGTAAAATAAAGGTGATTGATTGATTGATTGATTGATTGATTGATTGATTGATTGATTGATTGATTGATTGATTGATTGATTGATTGATTGTAAGTAAGTAAGTAAGTAAGTAAGTAAGTGAGTAAGTAAGTAATTGGTACTTACAAAACAAAGAGAGAACTAAAGATTTAAAGCATGAGGGGTTCCACCTTAATTAATTTTTTTTTCGAATTGGTATAGGAACATCATTTATATTTATAAAAAAAATTGTTGAGATCCAACACTTTAATTTGTTTAATAAGTTATGAAATGTATACAGTGAAACCCTGATGCATATGCTCAATAATCCAGGTAGAAAAAAAATAAAATAAAAGCGTGTCCTCTGGACATTCAAAAAACAAAACAAAGCACGAAAAAAAACTGTAGAAAAATTGAGGAACACTTCACAAATGTTTGTGTCATCCTTGCACAAAGGGAACTGTGGTAGCACGTACGTACACTAAAATTGGAACAATACAGAGAAGATTAGCATGGTTGGATGCTCTTTACAACGTCAGTCGTCTCTTTACAACCCATTTGAATGGCTCCTTTAAAGTCGTCTCTATTTCGATCAAAGGTCATAAAGATGCAGCAAAATTGTGAAGCGTTCCTAATTTTTTCTACATTTTTTTTGTTTTGTTTTTTGAATCTCCAGAGGACCAGACGTAAGCTTTTTTAGGTGAAATAGATTTTTTTTTTCAAAAAATATCTAATCTTGTGATTAAACTTCTTGTTAAACTAAAGAAAGGATTTAAATATTTTTAATAAATGCAACAACAAGGTTTTGCTTTAGTTGCAAATTGGTGACATGAGAAGAAAATATGTTTATGTTCAGCAATTCTGACACCAAATACAATTAAAATTATCAAATCATTAAATATTTTTAGATGCCTTAATATTCTGGTAATACGTGATTCTGGCAAACAAGAAAGTTATATAATGAGGATTAACATCAGCAAAAAGCATTACTTATAATAAAGATGGAAAATATTAAATCAAGTCTATAAGGAGAAGTTTCACAAAGAGCTGTGCAGTCATTCATCTGGTCAAGTTTTTGTTTGACCAGATGAATAAAGGTAAATGTTTCACATTCTTTAGTGAGTCATTCATGCTATGCAGGTGCAGCTCATTCCCACCAGTCTCATGATCTGAAAACTTTCAGATCAACATTTCATTTGGCTTCATGACACACAATATGTACACAATACAATTTAAGTTTGATTTGATTTCATGTCAACAGGCTATTTGTTTTGCAGGGGACGTTTTAAGATCTATTAGACAATTGACGTTGAATTTGTTTCTGCAAACGATGCCAAATTTTATGCTTGAGCAGATGTAAGTAACACAACAAGTTTTGAGGAATTTACTCTTTACTGTACTGTGTCTTCTTTTATAAACCTGTGAACATTTTGTGTTCAGAACAACTTTATCTGCATGTACTGACTGCATCCTTCATTCAACCTTTACAGGGTTAGCTTAATTGAAAAGAGGACTGGTTTTCAATTTTAATGTTTACAACCCATTTGAATGGCTCCTTTAAAGTCGTCTCTATTTCGATCAAAGGTCATAAAGATGCAGCTTTTTCCTGTGCTGCAAACAATAAACTGAAACAGGTGATAAAAGAACAGGTTCAGGGTCATCTTCTCAGTTTAACAAACCAGGAAATATATTTACAGAGACCTTAAATAGTAGATAAAAAAAAATACTTAGGCAAAACATAACATTTTATTTTTGGAAGGAAAAAATACATTATTGGTGATGTAAGCTGAACTATACTCCCTGCCACTAATGTTTGAATAATAAGAATGCATTTAAACTGACTACAAAATAACATTGTTCTCCAAAATGGCTTAAGTCAATGGTTTCTAAACATTTTAGCTTCTGACAGTTTTAGAATAAATGTGCAAACATTGCAATTAGGCCTATCAGGGCATAAGAACCACAATTATTATTAAATTATATTTAGTTACTAATAAGTTTTATCTTGTAACAATTGTGTGTGTGGGGGGGGGGGCTATTTACAATAATTGTAAAGCAATTTTGTTTCATGAAATCATCTGAAGAACCTAAACTTAGTTTTGCTCTTTGCTTAAAAAGCAGAGTTACTGCATATTTTTTTTTGTCTTAGTCACGTATGGATATTATTTTAACTACGGAATTCATTTGTGTTAATAGCCCAGTTCAACACACATATAAAAGACTGAACAATGCATCAATACACACACTAATTATTTACTGTTCCTAGAGGTGAGTTGAAGGGATTAGCTATGGTTGACAGTAAATATGCAACATGCAAACAAATCCATATTTACCAGGAAACTGCACAAAAGCTGCTCCTCAGAGAGCAAATTTAGCTAAAGATTATGGTAACAACATGTCTTGAGGCAAGGTTTCTGAAGCACAGCTTTTTAAAAAAACATTACCTGCCATTCAAGAATCAGACAAAACTAATTCTACAAATTCATTTGCATTATCTTTATAGAGTTTTCTTTGTGACTGGTAAACTTTAAAATTACAGGAACTATCAGAGCCTTGATGCTCTCTAACTGTAGGAACCTACACATTTTGGGGGGAATGCCCATATTTGCCTCTTTTTTGGTCAAAGGATCACAGCCCAGTCATCAAAGGAATTTTTTTGTGACTTTACTCACTTTGTTGTTGAATGACTTCTCACATCTGTCTGCCCACCTCATCAGATCGTCAGATAAAAAAAAATCATAGCTGGTTTCACAGCTGCCAAAAAAATGGTT